>CM076611.1:31184769-31784769 GCA_038502775.1 Hippodamia convergens | reverse complement strand
AATGTTTTAAATTCTTATTAAATTGAAAAAATGTAACACTTTCTCTGAAAATGTGTATCTTTTTTTTAAAAGCAGATACTGACGGTAATCGAAAAACATTTTGTTAAGAAAGAGTCACATTTCCAATTAAAACTTAATGATATCAAATTTTCCGCCTCAAATTCAGCACAGGGTGTTCAGAAATGGAGGGTATAAAACAAGGTTTTGTTTCTCCCTGTATAACGGATGTACTATAGATATTTTTACGAAGTAAATTCCAGGTTAATATAACAAGTCCCAATACTATACCTGATGAAATTTTCAACTAAATCGCAGCACCACGAAAAAAGATACAGGGTGTTGAGTTTGACAAAAATTTTGCCTTTCCGGAATTCATTGAGTGTAGTTTGATATTAGGTACAACTTTGTAATAAATCGATCTTAGATGTCATACAGTAAGCTTAGGTATTTCTAAACATAACGCCATCGAAGTTGTACCCTAATATATTACTCTGATCAATATCGAAGTTCTGTTCCATCTTTTTTTCTGAGCCTATTATATCCGATAGCCTTCTATTATTCTGATCGGATTAAAGGCAGCACGAATTAGATTCCCCAATTTTCTAATGGACTGGCCCTGGAGATTACTTCATCACGTAATGAAACAGGAGTTGTTGAGTCCGCCATCTCTCTTCCTAACCAGATCTGGCCAGGGTAAAATATTGGCCGACATAAGGTTTCCCCGTACTCGAGGGATGGAGAAATTAAGACGAAAGAAAAGTTCATACAGTATTCTCGGAAGATCTGAAAGTTCTCGATACAGGACTGGAAATCTTGCTTGCTGAACATGCTCTCGATCTGGGAAAAGTTGGACAACTATTTCCGTGAGATATAACGAGATGAGCTGCCAGTTGTGACAGGATGAGTTATAAATGCTCCTTTTTCATCCATCTGGATATTGAATCGTTCGCTAAGATTAAAGCAGGACTCTATTGGTAGTTGCTGGTGATTTTAGCCTAAAGGTCAACATTTCCAAACTCAAACAAATATTCCTTTCTGATCAAAGCTTAGTTTTTGAAATTCCTGTACCAAGATATTTTTTCTACTTTTTCTAAAGTGGATAAATTCACCCTAAATATGATTCTCCCAGGCAACTTTACATCACATTCAAGTAGGTATAGGCTTATAAAGTGTTTATGCAGCTATTGTTCTCTTGGGATAGTTCCAACATGAGCTCTGAATATACTCAAAACTGTAATCATCTGGTTAAGTGGTCGAAAAAGCTCTCTGGTGTCAAAATGATATATTCAGAGAGAGGATCCACAGAATGGGGGAGATTTAAACAATCGTTATCATTATAGGTGGGGAAGTATATTGGGTACTTCAGAAGTCTGGAAACGGTGAATTTATCCCGGGCACAGGTGGGAATCCGAACTCTAATAGGTGAAACTTTGAACTCTCAAATGCAAACCCATCTTTTTACTGCAGATTCGGTTTTGCGGAAAATTTGTCATCTGAATTCTAGGTGTTGAAACACCTAGAAAAATAACACTGTATTAATGCTTTTTTACATATAGATTGATCTCTTGTAAATCGATAGGTGCAATTTGTATTTTTCTATCGCTTTTAGTTTAGATTTTATGAATTTTTCCGGGAGGGACCAATTTTTCGGATTTTCCATCGACTTTGAGTTTCAAAATAATTTTTTTTTAAATATCACTTTGAACATTCGTTATCTGCGCCCTCGAATTGAGAAGAAATATCATTTTGATCATGATCCGAGAAAAAATTTTTTTTTCAAAAAATCGAAAATTTTCCATGCATATGCATGCAAAAATGTTCAAAAAATGAAAGTTGTCCGATCGCTACCGAAATTTATATATTCAGTAATTCGAGGGCGTAGATTAATAATATGCAAACAGTTTTTCTCTAAAAATTATAGTTTTCAAATTATGGTCGATGGAAAATCCAGAAAAATATAACTTCGCGAAAAAATCCACAAAATTTGAACTAGTCGCGATTGGACTATGAAAATTGCACCATTTTATTTTTAAAGAACCATTTCATATCTGAAAATGTCAGCAGTTCCATACTCTAATTCTTCTGGCTGCTACATCACTTTGAATTTGACAAAATTTTCCGAAATTTTTCGGAAAAAGTGCTATATTTTCCAGAATACCAAATTCAGGACAATTCAAATCCCAGATTCGTAATCTACGTAACATTGTTATCCAGATATATCCCCCGCGTTTTCATATCTCAAAAAAAAATTTCATATATTTTTTTATCTACATACAATAATATTTATTTATTTAATTAAATAAACAGGTAACAATACCTTTTTATACAATAATAACAAAAAAAAGACGAATAACAGTGTGTCATCAATGAAAAATACAAGAATTTCCACATAAGTAAAATGCGAGATAATGTATTACATAATAATATAAGGAATTAATTAAATCTGAACAATAAAACCCTTCTCTTATGGGTATCCCTTTTCGAGATATATGTGAGATTCAGGTTGAGTTTTCACCACTGAATGGAAAATTCATGCGATATTTCAAAGTTACGTGAGTACAGAACAAGAAAATGAAGAATTTGTGTCAAAAATAAAGTCAAAATTATATGTAGCTACCCTAATGGAACATTATAACATCCTCTTCAGAGACAAAATTATTTCTATAATTAGAATTCTATTTTTTTTATATTCAAATTGTCAGAATCTTTTGACGGTCGAACCACTGGAAAAATTCGAACACTTTATTGTATTCAACAGCTCTCAAAGCAGAAAAGACTGAAATATACAAGTTCTGTATGGAAATAACAAGAATTTCTCCCGTCCTCCTAGAAAATGTCTTCATCTTTTGAATCAAATCAACAATTTCGTATGTAATGACAGATGGTTTCCTATAAAGAAACATAAAATAAATAATTTATGACCAAGGCTGGCCTAGACATGATTTCTAAATGTAGATTTCACAAGGAGACCTGCATTTTACAGATTCTCTTCTAAGAATGACATTCGTCGTTTTTTTTGCTGCTGAATCACATCATCTTGGTTTCGTGGTCATTTAGATTCTTTCTCCCACTTGATGGGTACTAGAAAGAATGGGTAAAGACAAGGAACAGCTGAGATATTTTGGACATATCGCTGATTCTACAGGGAAAGTTGAACGGATAATTGCATTGCCTACAGATGCCAAACTTTGTTGTAGATGAATACGCGATGGATATCATTTGTTCATATATCCGTTCCTATAAGGACAAAGTAAACTTGAATGAGCGCCTCCTCTGATGATATCGATCCATCCATTTATCATTTCCCAAACTTCCCGTCGCTCCATTCGAACGTGCAACCATTGAAACAAAGTTCTGTATCGCAATTCTTGCATGCGGCTGCCCAATCTTCCTCCTATCCCCCCCCCTCCCGCAAGACCCCTTAACGAGATGCCGCGTCTCGAACAAGACGCTGAACTATGCACTGTGCGATTTGCGTGGGGTCAATCAGGAGGATCCGGTTCCGCACCAGGTGGTTTAATTAACCCCCCGCGAGCTGATTGTTATGGAAACCGAACGATGAAGCTAACGACTAGTCGCTGCGAGGGCGCCCTCTAGGTAACGATGGTCAAACATGAGGATATTATTCATTTACAACGAGGCGACTCGAAATTCATTTCGCCCAGAAGGATGACGCTTGATTGCCAGGGAATTATACGGTTCCAGTGAATGGAGTTATTCGATTATTCGTCAGAACGGTTTCCACGGCAGGCTGGATGATGCTGGGGTGGATTCTACGCCAAAAAGTTGCTGTTGAATCTCACAGCGAATAGCGAATTTAAATTCACCCATCAGCCATATTTAAGTGAAACAAATTTGAATAAAGACAATATCATCAGTAAAACATGACTAAGACTTTTGGAAGAGCCAATAAACAAAAATTTATATAAAGAAACTAAAACACACATAAAGAGTAGAAAGATAATTCAACCAAGCGACAAGAAAATGAATTCAGTGGGACCAAGTTCACGAATGAAAAAGATGTAACCAGTTGGATCACATGACTCTCATGTTTCATCTTATGAAAATACCTATCCAGGATCAACTCCAAATGACCTCATGTTCTTTGAAGAGGTCATACTCAATGTCTTTAATCCATAGCTGGGAATCATGATACCCCAATGTTATTCCAAACCTCTGTTTAACACTGAACCACACACAGGGCAAGCAAATTTTGAGATGGTTCAGACAGAGAGTGTTGACGGATCACATCCTCACAACTTTGTGAATTCGAACAATCAGTAACAATCACATCCGGGACGTAGTGGCTACTGCGATGAGAATATACTATTGGAGCTGAAATATCATTCCAAATTGTATGGTTTCAGTAGAACCAAATGTTTTCGAATGTCCCTGAATGTCAACATCTCTTAAGATTATTTAATTCACCTTAAACATATCGTAATCTTTTCCCGGAAGTCTCGACCTAGTTAAACGGAAAATTCCACATAACTAGGACGATGCACGGCCGAGTTACCTCATCGCCCCCTAGAACATTCGTTCTGCCAAGCAGCGAATTCCAGCAATACCCATCGATCATACGACTATGATGAAACCCTTAATCTGCAAATATTCATCATATGAAAATCTACTGACAATTGTAACCATCAATAATAAGTTCAACCTCCTTGTGTAGTACATAATGAATACCTAAAAACATTTAAGTTCAACTTCTGTTTGTACTACGCAATAAATACTTGCATACACCACCGTGTGTTTTACTCCCATTATAGTGTATTCACAACCCTCTACAGTTAAAAACCACCCTGAATTTAGTAGCCTTACAACCTACTGAATTCTGCTCTGCTACTTCATTGGACTTACAACCCAGTATATATATTCTTTTGATTGAGAGAGCTCAAATAATACAATACATATTGAAACAAAAAGTAACTAGCTGGGGTTAGCGCAACACAGGAAAACCTTACAGGTCTGTAGTATGATGAAATGAGGAAAGGGAAAAAACCCCAGAGAAAAAAAAAACCCTGATCTCACCCGTGTTAAAAGAAAATTCACTAAAAATATCATATCAGAGGATCTTGGAGGACATCTACGTGATTAAAAGAACATCTTCATGTAGTTGTTCTATGGGCAACAGAGAAAAACAGACTCTTCACCAATCTACCCGAAATTCTAGATCTGAAATAAAAAAAAACAAAAGAAGAACCTAGCTATTTATAATCAATTAAATGGTTTTTGAATAAACCACCCATTCCAGAAATTCTTTCTTCATAAATTAATAATGACAGAAATGTAACAATGTTTGGAAAAAATGAAAAAATCCAATCAATTTTCCGTTTTTGTATGAATAACAACAAGCTAAACCGTAATTTGGACTAAGTGAAAAATCAATGAGTACATAACTTTCAATTGTCCTCCTTCACGAAGAAGTTTCTTTGTTGCCATGTGGGTTCCTTAGAAGATTTCAACATCATGTTCAGTGGCTAATTTCAGAACGTAATCAATCTCGTCCTTCGAATTCCTCCAATATTCAAATTTAAATTCTCAGCCTTGCTCTCTGATCGTGAGGGTTCTTTCGAACCAGATACGACCATCCAAGTGATGTTTGAAGAAAGCAGAAACATCTCTTGAGAAATCTAACCTCAAAAGATACAAAGATCATCTGGTTGTTCCATCAAGATATTTGTGCATTGAATTGGGATTTCAAGGTCTATTGTGTAGCAGCACACGATCTTGTTTCAGAAGTCTTATGGACTCCAGACTTCAAGGAGGTTACTTCGAAGCTATTCTTCAGTGTTAGTCGTGCAAATCCTCATATAATCAACATATTTAGAGCCTGATTCAATGATGCTTTCGAATTGCTAGTGGGTCTTAAGAAACAAGCGTTATCGTTGTATGTCCAAATTGAATTTCGTGCATGGTTGGAAGTTGCAACTGCTTTGAGTGAAGTTTCCGAAGAACTGATTTGTTTATGGATCAGCCCCGCGATGTTCCGGATTCAATTTCTACATACCCCCAGGCAGTTTGTTCAGCAACTGTTGGAGTTATTCGTTACCCCCCAGCTTTGAATATTTCAGCGGGCATATATCCTCCAATATAACTTTCGAACATGCGTCAATATTGAACGGTTATGAATGCCGTAAACCGGAATTCGTTCAGTTTTTTCGATTGGAAAGGGTCGCGATTATCGCCAGAACATGCGCTCGGAGGTGCCCTCATCATTTTATTACTTCCGGAGACCCTTCCGAGCTCAATACCTATTGACACTTCTCGGCTGGGTTAGGCTTAATGACATTTTTAGTCGTTTGGAGAGGCATCCTGCAAATCGTTTCCTCGAGTTTGGGCGCCGAGTCTATTTTGAGGAATGCTTTTGAAGTGCAAATGGGAGATACAACTCCATCTCGATTTGCTAGGCGGGATTAGAGGTGTTCCCTGATTGGTTTCTCTTATTCCCATAATTTCATCATCTCTTTTCCGACGACATGGGATATTACGGGTTCAGACTTATGAAAGGGTGACTTTTCTGCAATTGAACCGATGTTTTCTCAATAAAATTCGATTTGCCCTTCGGAACAAAACATTTTATGTATAGGAAAAGTCATCATTACGCAATAAATACTCAACCTTATAAATATATTCAACAGTTCTCAGAATTATAGCAGTTATATGCTGCTCTTCCAAATACTGGAATATTTTAATAGAACTAAAACTTATAAAAATGTACGTGTGGCACTCGAGGACTGCCGCGGTAAAGCTATTGCATAGCATCTATTCAAAAATAAGAAGATAATATTGTTGATTTAAAATATTTTTTTATTTATCTTACAATAAATGTAGATTATTCAGGAATGTTTATCATTGAAACTATAGGTTTATGGTAACTGAAATAAGAAACAGAAGTTTGAGACTTAATATCTTCTGAATATCTTGAAAATACCGCGTCAATAGTGGTCCCATATTTTGTTGTGGATTATTCATTTTTGAATTCAATTTTCCCTAAAGAAAAGTTGTCAACACCTCTGATTTTCTATCAGCGAAGTTAATGTTGACATCGCCAGCCAAGATAAGTGAAATTTATTACCATTTTCGACAATTCTTCAGTGTATTCCAGTAAAGTGCGATGAATAAAATGCTCTACCTCGTTCAATTTTGGATTCGGAGAAATGTAAATTGCTACCATGACTATGTGTAGTCCATTTCTAAATTTGCATAAGCATGCACAAATATCTCCAACAAATGAGCGTCGAACATTAACATCGCTAACGTCTTCGATATTTATTTCAATATTCGGAATCATAATATTAGTAACATTATTGATATTTTGGTAAATAGCTACCCCACCTTTGGGAACAGTATCTCGTTTGAATTGAAAAATACAATAGAAATTAGGTATTTCAACCGGATTATCACGCGTCATGCATGTTTAGGTAAGAAGTAACACGTTGGTTTGCCTCGTAACTGAATCTTGTAAATCGTATTTGTGACTATGTAGACTTTGGCAATTGAAAGTCATTATTGAAATGCCTTTTCTATTACTAATGAAATCTAAGACACTTTGAGCTATCGTCTGAACACTATTTAAAGACAGTCTTTTGAATTCTTGCAACGAAGATGCAGTCGATGCAGCTTGCCTTCGATTATGATAAAACCTAAATGCAGAATTATCATTTTTTGTCGTAATATAAAATTATTCATTATTAGTCACCCGAGAGAGTGCAACATAGACGAGTTCCTGAGAATGTGATTTACTATACTCATATACTATTCCGTCAAAAGTTAGACCTTGCGACTTATGTAAAGTTAGAGCAAGAGCTGAAGTTAATGGAAAATGTTCGCGTTTGGCTATACATTTTCTATCCGATGTTAATGAAATATTTGCCGTTCGTAATTCAATGGGAACAGCGAGATTGACGACTCCATTTTGCAGTTTGCATTGCACTGCTAGAGTAGCTACACGCATCCGTCTAGTCGCAAGCACCCAAACACTTCGGCTGCCGAACTAAACCGACGATACACGGCTGTGTAAGGTTTTTTCGTTACGGAATTTCTACATTCGGTCGCCGCGCTCAAAGCCTGAGATAAAAGCTATGCAATAGCTTAAAATATATTTTGCTAGAACATACCAATACGGTTTCATGCACCATCGTAAATAGCCTTCCAAAGAAAATCATTTGACGTGTTTCGAGAAATTTTTTCAATCTCGATGTGATGAGAAATATCATCTGATACCACAATTTCCATAGACTATCTAGATAGTCTTATGAACATTTAAATAAATATTCTATTATCTAAAACATCAACCGAATATTCAATGGTGTGGTGTTGACAGAAGATGTTATTAAAAAGATTGCAATCAAAACAATACCAGAAGGGTCTAGTACTTACACATTGGCCCATGCTGGCCCACTACCAGGGGTAAATGGAGTAGGATGGCGTATGGCCAGTTGGCCATTGCTAGTGTTCAGTTCGTCATCAACCACTGACGCGTTAGGTGTACTTTGCGTTGCGAAATTAAATGTAAGCCAACAATGCATACCCAACATCCACCATTGTGAGAACAATTCTCTCCAATGGGCCATACTTTCCTATCGTGTCGCATGGCTGAGCATGGGCTAATGTGTACTGGAGCCTTAATGAATCCATCACAGAGAGGGCGAGTCCAGCACATATGGCTGTTTCTATTTGACCCCAAACGAAAATGGCCGTCTACCATTAACTCAATCAACCTTAATTCAGTTATCAACGTTTGATGTTTCCGATAGCGTTTCAACAATGCATTGGCTCCATTACTGCCCGATATATAAAGGCAGAATACGAGAACGTTAACAGAAATATTCTCTGTTTAATTCATATTGGAGTTGTTTCACCTTTCACGTGAAATGCAAGACACATCCTCAAGAAATAAGTTTTTAGCAAAACCCGAGATCCCTGAATGCGAGGGCGGGATTTCAGCGCTACACAAAAGGACACAGATCCAAAAATAGACCCCACCTCTGTTATCGAAATATTGAATGACATCCACTTCGCCAGACCTTCGTCCCTTGTTTTCGTTCCCGTGGAATAGTGGATTTCGCGAAATATGTCACCGACCGAGGAAACTTATGCCGGAGGAATTTGATACGAGAAAAGAATTCCCACGTTGTTGGGAAAACTGTAGAAGGGTGTGATCTTCATGTAATATTTATCGATTTTGTTTTATGTATGCGTTGACGTCGGGATTATGGAAATCGGGAAATTGACTCGGTGTTCGCGATATACTCGTTTGTTTTTGACACTTCACAGCCATATTTAAGATGCCTGCAAGTTCACTAACTTTCAGTGTAACTTTTATACAGGGTGTAAAAAGTTCGACGGCCCATTAGGCGTTTCTGGAGAACTGGACCTATTTGAAATTGGGATTATGATATTGTTGGACATTATCTATCGAGCTGAAATATTCTTGAAGCCACTTTCAGATATACGAGGAATGAAAAATCTCAAAAATTTTTTTCTGTTTTTTTCGTTTCAAATTTCGAAAGATTATTCAATTGTGAATTCAATTATTTTGAATTCGTTGCATGCATCGCAATACTTTTCAAAATAGCGAGAAAAAACTGAAGAAAAAGGGAGATGAGTATATTCGGTATTATGATTGTTATTCCGATTCTAAATATCTTATGCATAAACCGTTTCCACATTTTAGAAGTCGAAGACTGTGGAAATATTGTACATTTTTAGAATTTTGAAAAACTTGTCACAGGGTGTTTCAAATATTGGATCGAAAATTGGGATCAAGATTGGCTCATAACTTTCGTTTTACGAATTGAAACTCTATTTTTCATGTTTGCATTTGATTCTGCCAGGAAAAATGATGATAGTATGCTAAAATGTTAATGCAACTTAAATAATTCTTGAGTTATTAAGGATTTTTTTGATTTTATGTCGCACCTAGAGTAAAATACATAGAATCTGATTCATATCAAAAATGATAAATAGATTCAGAAAAGAGGTCCGTCACTTGACTCTACGTACGACATAAAATCAGAAAACTCTGAATACGTCAAGTAGTGTTCATTTCAGGAGCATTAACATGTTAGAATTCTATATATAATTTTTTTCTTGGCAGAATCCAATGCAAACATAAATTCTAATTCGAAAAACGAAAGTGTGAGCCAATCTTGATCCCAATTTTTGGCCCAACATTTGGAACACCCTGAGTTTTTCAAAATTCTAGAACTTTACAATAATATTTCCACAATCTCCGATTAAAAAAATGTGAAAACGGTTTGTCCATAAGATACTTAGAATAGGAATAACAAACATAACACCGAATACTCTTATCTCCCTTTTTTCTTAATATTTTGAAAATTATTTTGACGAATGCAGTGATTTCCACATTTTTGATCTTCGTCACACAAGGCGTCTGCTGATTTACCATAACTCAACGCATGCTATCTTCTCCAGATGTTTTTTTTTAATATCTTCTCCTCTCTCTTCCACCTCACTATATTCCCCTTGTTCTCCTGATAATGTTGATTCACTCTCTGCGCCTAGATGTTTTTTCCCTATTATTCTAAGTGTTTTCATCTCTTCTGCTCTTAGCATACTTTTTGGACGAAACGATTGTTGATATTTTAGAAAAGCATCCCCTAGTTGGTTCAGAAGATATCTTCCAGAAATCCTGATCTAACAAACGCATTGTTAGATTCTAATCCACAGATTCGAATTACCGATACGACCTAACGTTCAGCAAATAACCATGGCGAAGGTAACCGTTTGCAGCTCCCAGGTAAATTCTGCCTGAAAAACTAACCTCTTCCAGTCCTGAATTGCGAACAAAATTATTTCCTGTCTGGCAAACGGGAGATGAACAAGATTTAAATTATGGCACGTTGTCTGCCCCAGTATCCAACAAGCTGTAACTAATAATTCCGTTACCGTCGTAACTATATTGAGTTTCGCCAAGTAATCCAATTCATGATGTGAAATATTACGAGCTCGGCACGGTTTTGAATCGTTCCTAATCCGACACGACGAATTCTTGTACCGGAATTTTGATGCTCGAGTCCGACGTGATGTAGAACATTCATCATTGGCAATTTCGTGAGCGATAAATCTGGTTTCGATGACAAGCATTGTGTTTGGGATTTCTGATGTTCCCTATGCAATCCAAATCTAGATTCAATAACTCTTTTCAGAATTGTTTACACAAACATGACTAGTTTTATTTTTGTGGTAGATAAATTTATTTCGATGTGTAGAACACCACACTTGACTCTTTTCTGTAGGAGAGGTTGTACAGAACAGGATATTTTGGTGAAACGGGATCCAATCAAAAACATTTTCATGTAAAATATTGCCTAGAGGAGGCCGTATTTCTCACATTGTCAAAAAGTTATCAGATCTGATGTTAGCAGCTTGGCTCTACATGATATCTGATAACTTTTTGACAATGTTAGAAATACGGCCTCGTCTTGGCAATATTTTACATGAAAAAAAACTTTAGAGGTTATATTCTGAGTGTAGAACGGACAGAAGTGCTGCCCACTAAATGGTCAATAGTATATAACATTGCAAGCAAGGTAAGAGGGTTTTTACTGGCGAATGGAGGATATAAGTTACCTCCCTGAGCCAGTAAAACCCGTCACCTTGCGTGTATTGTTTTAAATTTTATTTGTTTCTCATTTGTAAAAAGGTTAGATAAATTCCAAAAAAATCTATATAATTTGTCGCAGTTGCCATGATTATGTCTGTTTATTTTTCTTCACATTTGTTTTGGCGGAAGCGAAAATGAATGTACCAAAAGAAATTATTGAGGCAGCCAGCAGTGAAGCATCAAGTTTATTACCTGCAAAATCAGCTTCAAGGTACGAGCGAGAATACGACGACTTCAAAAAGTGGCAAAACAAAAATAGTGTGATTGGGGTAACTGAAGATGTTTTGTTGGTCTTCTTGAATCAACTATGATCTAGATTCAGCCCTAATACTTTATGGGCAAAATGGTGTATGCTGGGAAGCTGCTTGGAAATGAAAGAAAATGCCCCTGTTCGCAGGTTTGTTTTCCTCAAAAAGTTCATTGAAAAATATGATGTTTAGTTGTCATTTGCAGATTTCAAAAGGTAATAGCGTTTCTGAAACGAAAAAATGAGCGTGATACGTCAAAAAAGGCCAAGGTGTTAAGTAAAGAAGAGGCTGAACAATTTATTTTACTCGCTCCTGATGACCAGTGGTTGCTGGCGAAAATTGTAACAATATTTGGGATTTTTGGATATTGTCGATGTGACGAAATTCTCTCCTTAAACATGAATGATGTAGGAGATATGGAAATATACGTTATTGTGACATTGCGGTAAACAAAAAATTTAACAAGAAGATTCACCATAACCGATGATGGCTGCAGCTTCAAGTCCAGCATGTTATATAGAAAATATATAAATCTTCGGCCTCCTGTAACAGAAAGCCTTCCCTTAATGCTGGCCAGCACACTATTGGTGGTGTCCCAAAGCAAATAGCGAAATATTTAGGTTTGAAAGACCCAGAGTTATACACCGGCCACTCTTTTCGCAGAACTGGAGCCACTATGGTTGCGGATTCGGGTGGAGATATTTTAGCACCAAAGCGTCCAGGTGGGTGGAAGAGCACCGAAATTGCGATAAGTTATGTCATTGATTCGGTCAACAAAAAAATCGAAATGTCTAGCAAATTTTTTTGGTAGTAAGGAGTACAAATGTTCTGCAGTCCTCGAGTTCAGCAGTTTCTGAGTCAACAGATGGTTCATCATCATCAGTATCAACTCTTTCATCATCAAAATCTGTGTTACTGGAAACAATTATACCATGATTTTCAACATATAAGACGATAAAACAAAATTTTTTAATGTAAATAATACTACTAACTTGTAAAAACTTTGCAAGTTAACTGTCAGTTTTACAAGTTTGTTACTTGATAAAATAAACTTTCTTGTTTAATATTTTGTTTTTGAAAACTGACATTTACAAATGAGAATACGGGCAATGGATAATTATGGCTGGAAAATTCCTCAGGTGTACTTCAGGGCCGATACAAAGTCCATAGGAAATCGACACAATATCCCACGAGTGCATCGGCTATTTCCTCGGCCCGAGAAAAAAAAACCGAAATTGCCGTGTTCCTGTTTCACGTTTCGGATCGAATGACGTTCATTTCCAATTTTCCACTAGACGCACCCCGTTCCAACGTACCCTGGGATCGATATCAGCATTCAGTTCGTTCCCGTTTAAAATCTGATTGTTATGCCATTCCATTCTTCATTTTCCGTTCGCCTGGTTCCAGAAAATACCAATTAAACGTTTTTATCGATTTTGTGCCCGTTGACACGTGAACAGGTATAGCGAAAACGTTCCAGGTTGTGATGTTTAATCAGGGCATTGCGAAGATTACGGTGGTTTGTGCAGGCATTTTTTTTACGTCGTCCTGCTCAACATCCTGCTCTGATTTCATCTATATTTATTTCGTCAATCGCTCTGTTTTCAAACTCTTAAAATCGGCCTTTAAATAGAATGTATCAGTTATATAAAAGGTTAAATATTATTCTCTCGACTTGAGAGAAAAAAGGGAAATACATGGCGCAAAAAAATTAACGCACACTACGGAAATCTTGAATTGATTCTACAACTGAAGGTGCTCTTAATGATAATTATTTTTATCAGAATTATGCATGCATATGTTATCCATTTTCAACGTTTTTCTTCAATACAAATGTTTTTTTCCCAGAAGGAATGAAAAAATATGATATTACCAGATTTTGAATGTATTGGCTTCATTCTGAAATCAGTTGTTCTCGATCAATTCTAGTGGTCAATAGTTTTTCTTTCGTTTGATTCTACACTCGATCGCTATGCGAAACACGCATTTTGACCCAAGAGGAATGTGCCCAAGGGGTAGTGTTGCGACAAGAAGGGTGGACATACATAAGAATTGCAGAAAGGTTTGGAGTTTCCCATACAAGTGTGTCCAGAATGTTGCAGCAATTCAGGGAGAAAGGTATGAATGTCCGAAGACTAGGACAGGGTAGACCACGGGTAACAACTGCCATTCAAGAACGTTACTTGAGAGTTTCTTCGTTGAGACAACGGTTTACAACCGCTTGCCTCCTTCAAAATGAACTTGAGCGAACTCATGGGGTACAAATTAGTATCAGACAATAAGAAATCGCCTCAGAGAATATGATGAGTCTTAATTCTGTCTCTAACATTGTGATCGACGTTCCCTTATATACAGACGTCCACATGAAAGATATGCTCCGTGCAATTTCCTGAATATTACTGGTTTCGGGGGAGGATCGATTATGGTATGGGGTGGAATATCTTTGACTGCTCGCACAGACCTAGTGGTTGTTGATAATGGAGTTATGAATGCTGATTAATATATAAGGAACATTCTTGAAGAGCACGTAGTGCCATTTGCCCCATACATTGGTGAAAATTTCAGTTTTATGGACGATAATGCCAGACCCCATCGTGCGCTCATCGTTCAGGAGTACCTTGAAGCGGTTGAAGTCTCCCGAATGGAAAGGCCAGCAAGAAGTCCAGATCTCAATCCGATTGAGCAGGTTTGGGACAACCTCAATAGAAGGCTGCGAAGTTCAGAAAATCATCCAGCTACTCTTTATGACTTAGGAATCCAACTCGTAGAAATCTGGGAAGGATTAGATCAGAACAGTTCAAGATCACTCATTTTGAGTATGACCATCTTTGCCGAGCTGTAATTATAACGCAAGGGGTGGAAATACCAAGTATTAAATCACTTATCAGCATTTCAGTATTTTGAAAATTGTTTATTTCTCTTCTTTCACATACGATTCGGTGAAATCTTGAATTTTTCTTCCATTCAATGTGTCTTGCTTCGTTCAAAACCTTCCCGAGAGAACATAAAAAATAAGTTATAAAGTAAATGTAGAGTTAACTTTCATTTAAATTGAGATTTTCAGAATGTGCGTTAATTTTTTTGCGCGGTGTATATTGTGAAAGCTTCAATCTGGTCCAGGGCTCTCAGATCTAACACACCCAACGCAGGATCTGGTCCAGATAGAGGTCATGCAGTCTGAAAATGAAATATCGAGTGTGTGTCAATAGGAAACCCATCTAGCATATTGTTGGAGCATAATTCTCCAGAATACTTCCATTTGCATCCAGAATGGCCTCATTCACCTCCCAGATTTCTCCCTTGCTCCAACTACATCATTCGTGTTCGCATTCGAATCACGGTTGCAAAATCACATATTACTTCGGCATATGCCCTACGACAGGAAGAAAAGTAGGAGTTTAGCGAACGGACAGCTTCGCAGAATTTATTTTTCTGCCAGGCGCGAACAACCGATTTTTCTGCAGTTCACGAACCTGAAATAACGCATATTGGAGACTTTGGAAGATATTTCTCGATATGGTAGGATCTTTCGTTCTCAGCTTCTTCAATTAATCGCCATAATAAGCAGGTTAAGTGAACAGAAAGATGATATTCCTATACAATAGACTGATGCTTGAAAAAACTCTTTGAGGTTTATTTTGGAGAAATTCTCTTTCTTTTGATCGATTCGAATCATCGTACAATCTGATTGAAAGTTTGTCATCTTTTTTTACATATTTCCACAAATCATTCTAGATGAATTTCGAACCTATGATGTTCTCAGATTTAGAGATGTCACCTTATAAGCTTTTATAACCACAACGAGCTCCCTGTTGAAACCTCCTAATGTTGTGGCCGACAAGTTTTAGGACGCTAGACATGACAACTGTGAAACTTTTAGACAACTAACGGATGTTTCTCCTCGTAGGAACAAATGAAAAATTCATCGAATTTGACGTAAAATGAATAATACAGGTGCACGAAAAGGACATCGAAATTGGGTTAAAGAACCAGAAATCTACACTTATGCTCAATTTGAAACGAAAACAATCAAATAGGTTCTAAGGAATAACTAGACACCAGCTATTTTAAACAATGTTTAATGCGTTGAAACAATAGTATATTCTTAAATAAGTTGCATAATGAGCTTCAATTCCAACACTAATGTTAAATTCGAGAACGAACGAATGAAGCATGAGTGTTGGCATTGCCTTCTGCATTAGACGATATTTTCTCTATTTCAGTCAAGCTTTGTGAAATATTCATGGAATTCAGATAAAAATTCCGATTAGTGACTTTTCTATGGTATCTTGGCAGTTGGTGTGACTAACAAAATTTGACAGGTTACGGAATTCGAATTGATTTGATTTGAAAATTGATAAGATCGGAGGTCAGTACTGGCAACCACAAAACGAAAAATATAACTGGAAACAATGCTGTAATGAGTTTCATTACAACACTTACCTACTTTTAGTACTGTAATGAACTCATTACGATTCTGAAATATAGGAAATAACTTACAAAATTGGTTTACAGTCACTTCTTATATTTCGTTTCTTAATCTCGCCTGAACTTCACGTTTATTATTTCTAGTTTGATTTCTATTTATTCCGCTTAATCTAAGAATTGCGTCTCAAGATTAGGTCTCTTGACTAGCTAAGGGTTTTTTCTCTTTTCCTCCACGTTCTCCTCTCCTGACATTTTCCCTTCCATACGATTGTTGAACCTAGCCTAACACTTGAAAGTACTTGAGAAGTCCAAAGCATTCCCGTATAGGTCTGGCTGATAAGTATTTCAATCGTCTGATCTGGAACTATCACTCAGTCGTGTACTTGAGTTCAGTGCCATAGATAAAAATTAAATACAAAACTGAGACTGAATGAAAGCTTGAATTTCGCATAGGTTTCAGGAAAAGTTGACTTAAAAGTGATATCGAATTACAGAAGTACACAGAGTATTCTCACAACCTCAGTGTACGAAGTGACATCTGAGTTAATCGGATAGAGAATCCCTCGAACAATGTTGGACCTACCCTGCTCTACGTTCCCAGCTCAAGGTGATAAGGGATGCAGATTGCGGAGCCATCAATAAATTATCAAAATCCCCTTGGCTCAGTGCCTTTCCACGGATTTATAGGAGGTTATCAAAAGCCAGCATACCTTTTTACTTAATAAAATGGATCCGAGGTTGTTCCTCTCACCATATTAACAGTCGGCTCCATATTTTCAGCTTGGAGGAGGGGATTTTTTCGCCGGTCTATTCTAATGTAAATTGTCAATTTAACTTTGTGGTTAAGCCGGGAGGGGACGGGAAACGTTTGAGGTCGGATTCACGAGGTATGGGGTATAATTGAAAGGGCAGGGAGCAAGTTCTGAAAGTATCTGGAAAGTCGGTGGTCCCATTGATGAACTTCTTGGCTGAATTTTTCACTCTCGTCTTCGTTGAGGTGTATCTTGATCATACTTACTTGAAAACAATTAGATTAGGGGTGGAAATACAGGCATTCAATTTGCTAGGCAGGAATTTTCTCCTTCTAAAAATCAAAAATTGAATCTACATCTGAGTACATCAATGTTAAGTAGGGTTGAATCTGACACTTTACAGTAACTTAATTGTGTCTGAAATGAATCATAAAATCTTCGGACTTTTCAGTAGGCTATTCATGGATTCACCATTAGAAAATTTTTTGCACGATAGAACGAATTTTGTTAGTTACCGCGTTTGTTGCTAGATCAGTAGATCATTTTTACTGGTTGCTAAGGTAAACAGAACGGTAAGTGAAAATGACTGAATATTCTTTGAAATAATGAAATAACACGAACAATTTGAATTCAGTTCATTTAATATTGAAAGTGAAAGTACAATTTTTACAATAGTTGATGATGGAAATACCACTGGATTGAGTAGTAGCCGAATTCACAGAAACCTCTGCTGAATTCAACATTTCATGTTGCAACTCGTTACGTTCTGTAATATGCAAAACTTTTTCAGCAAAGTCTAGTTTATTTTCCAGGGAATCCTCAACGTAACTTTCAGCCACAGTCGAAGACCGCCATCCACCGTGTCGTTTTAGTCCTAATACATCTACTCCCTTATTAGCTAAAAATGTGGCCAAAGTGCGTCTAAAAGAGTGGCCAGTTTAGTCATTTGGATATTATAAATTCAAGAAGGTTGCAACTTTTGACGGCCAACATCCAATTTTCTCTTTGCCTTTTACTTGATTACTGCATTTTCCGTTTTGATATCTCAAAAACAAATGCTCGCTCTTCGCATTTTGTGGACGCAGACGGAAAAATTTTCTATATATTTCCAGGTAATTGATATCATTATCTCGATCGATGACTGTGAATGTTCTCTGAATGTTGGTTTTTGTGTTGGGAATTTTCACGATTAAAAATGATTCCCGATCTTCTATGTTGTACAACTCTTCTCTTCTACACGCCCCTGATATACCTAATATCATTCCCACCTGAAAGGACATAATTAGTTTATAAAGCACTATTATATTAATAAAAGCACACCTTTATACATAATTAAAAAAATATCATCTGCTGCTTCTTTTAAGAATTTATCCGTTTCTTCTCTTGTAAAAACAGCATATTTTTTGGGTTTGTGACCAGTAAATTTTTTTTTGAGGAATGCTATAAGCGTTGCAAACTTGGATATGTCAATACCGTCGTTCAAAAATATTGTGCTCTTCAGCATTGAATATTCCGCCCAAAGACTTCCAAGAGATCTCAGCTTTTCTATTCTTCGAACAAAATAGGCCAGTAACATTTTTTCATTGATTTGGCTGCCTTTAGTCTGAATCCATTCCTTGAAAGTATTTTATGTACTCTCGTAGCGGATTTTAGATTTCTCAGGAATAACTGAAGAACAGCCGATTTCCCAGACTGTTTGAATTTCTTTATCTTCCGAAGATTCTATATCGCTCATTTTTCAACGCTAGTAAATTCAATTAATTATTGTCACTTTGACAATCTACTAAGTTTTCATCACCAAGACAACGCCTCATATTATATTCCCACACATCATTGATAAAGCCACGAATAAATGAATTTGTCAGATAATTATTTTGTTCATTGAATAAAAATTGTCTTCGATCGGTAAAATGCTCTTACCGTTCTCTTTACTTAATATACTATAACAGCGAAGTGAGTGTGTTCGGTTTGAACTCATTTTGTTTGCTAGGTTTTTGTGAATAAAATGGACATTTGGCAGAATTTTATCAAAATGAAAAATATTTTCAAAGTGTATGAGAATCTCGGAGAATATTGAGTGTGAAAAAAAACATGTCGATATTTATTACCCTTATCAGATGCCTCCCAACATATTCGAGTACCTGTAAAAACGTTTTTGTTGTAGTTTTTCTCGTAGAATTGAATCAAGTTTATAGGAATATGAGATTTAATCAGACACCGGTATGAAAATAATTTTTTCAAATTGGACCACCCGTTTTGTTTAGATTATTATAATATCTATATGAAATGATCACTTCCCCGATTTATGAACGATACAGTTGCGCAGTGACGTGCCTGAAAATCGAGTTATGGCACTGAAACCGTCACAAAGCCGTAATAACCCATTTTGCCCATATAATATCATTCAATATGAACGGATTTAATGTTCATATCGGTACATGGATTAATGTCGGATCCTGCAAGCATCTCTCCTCGAACCGAAAACCATTCTGCGTAATGAAAACGTCGAGGCAATTCATTAGAGCAACCAAAACATTAGTAAAACTATAAACCTGTCCATTCAATTTTACTCCAGAGTCGGATTTCAGTATCGTAATGAAGTGGTTTCGCGAACAATAACCAAGGGATTTCGAGGAAATTATGGCTGGAAAGCGATGGAAACGATTCTGTTCTTCCAAGAAAGTGTTTATGTGAAATTGACATCCACTGCTATAACGTGGCAGCTTGTTAGCTGGATCGAGTGTTACCTTAATTCCGGATCTACCTACACAAGGAAAACCTCTTAAAGATCAGATCGAATGCTGAAGCAGATGATTAAAATATGTTCTCAAAACGAAAAAAGTTACATAATGAAATAATCCAATTTCGAGAATTTATATTGCGTTTTTTCTTGCTAAAAATAAGGCTGATCATCAATGAGCAAACCTCACCAAAATTGGAAGCCAATTCGTCGAGATATGCAACAATTTGCAAAATTTCAAAATTGTTCAATTTGAAGGTGAAAATTAGAAAAAAAATTTTTTCCTATTATCATGTAGATCGTCTTCGAAAACGTACATTTTCACATAAGTTTTGGAAATAACTCTCGCGGTTTTCGAGAGAAACGTTTATGAAACTTTTGCATTCTTTATTATCGAGTTTAGTTTGAAGCGATCTAGTCACAACGATATGACTATCAGTAATCAATTTTGTGTCTTTTCTCAACGTTCACGACTGGTTTCAGAACCTCCCATATTTGAAAATGATCATAGACTCCGGCAATTGTTTCAGATATTGTAGAATATAACGTTTTCGGGGGGTCAAACCCTTGCGATTTTTCCGGTCAGATTTCAGAAATTTCCACAATTCTTCAAATTCTCATGCCGCAGGTGAAAATTTTTCAATTTTGAGAAAGGACATTTTTTCCTCTCTCAGAATCGAACAACTTCGGAAACTCAATTACCCTCTCATAGTTTGATAGTTTAAAAGGGGTTACAGTTCACTGCGACCTTATGGTCTATTGTGCTCCCTGACAAAGCTTTACAGCTCGTTTTCCAGTCCCAGAGATTTTATGAAATCCAACATCTCGGAAGGCTTCAGTGAGGCTAATTCCTCACTCCTACAGGTCTCTTGACCAAAGCATTGTTTCCTTTGGCTTACAATGCCAAAGCATTCTGTGCCTAGGTGAATAGGAGTTTCTTCCTCCTCCCCACAGAATCTACACTCGTCAGTGTCCGATACGCCCATTCTCAGCAAGTGCTTTCTGAGGCGACAATGCCCTGTAAGAAAGCCAGTGCGGAGGTGTAGTTGGTTCTTACTGAGATCCAAATATAGGAACTTTTTGGAGTGATCCAACCCTGGGAGATTCTGCCAGAGTATTTTTCTTTCAGTTTTCTCCAGAAATTCTTTCTATAGGTAGATTTTCCCATACCCTCTCATGATATACCACGAAATAAAATTAGAATCGTGAGCAAAATCCATTCTTATTTTACTTTCCCACCTCAAACTCGAACTAATAAATGACTCAATACTCCTGAAATTCTTCCATTCATCTGTGAAACGATTCCACGAAATTCCTCGAATTTAAGCTTTCCACAATTCGAACAGTTCGATATAGGTACGTGATATATCTACCCGTATAGCGTATTTCCAAAGTGGAGGGTCGCAGATCAAGGGTGTGGATATAAACGTGTGAAATAACATACGAGGTGGCTGGGTTGACTAATTGGAAACGATTTCGACTGAGAGGTCTTTCCTTCAACTGAACTAGATAGCACGATGAGAAACGTGACCTTCATTTCATCGATTGCTTATGGCTACCCAATTCTTGATTATGGGGAGGAATAATAATGAAATAAAAACAGAAGATGAAAAGTATATTTCCTCAGCTTCAACCATTCGAATTAATTCAGAAAGTATGTATTTATATTTATGAAATTCTTTTCTATGCCAAAGAAAATGAACAGAAGTTTGCCAACTTGTCCGGCTTTCATACTTATGGTACAAGAAACCAGCATATTTTATCGGTTCCTAACAATAACACAAGCAAATTTGGGAAGTCACCCATGTATCAATGTATTAAATTGTACAATAAATTGCCAAATAACTTGAAAACTTTGAACATATTAAAATTTCGTAAATCTGTGAAAACTAGTTTATTAGAAAAATGTAATTATAGTGAAGAAGAATATCTGAATGATATTCTTTAGCTTAGTTATCAATGACATGTCCTATACATTGTTAAATGTCTTTCAGGACGAATAAACTATTCTATTCTATTCTATTGAGTGGAAGAAAAAACAAATGATATCTCCAGAACTATCCTACATTGGTAACTCAAACAAAATATCAAGGAAATGCTGAAAAAAAATTCAAAGATATATAGTTTGAAATCAAGTTCCTTCCAAGGTTCACTACCTCGAATTCAACCTACCAATAATTCAAAAGAGTTCATATGTAGAAGCTTCTTCCAGTTTATCCATCAAGAGTCACTGACATCTGATATCCATTGTGAAGTGCACTGTCCCAAGCAAAGAACCTTGTGGAACCCACTCGCCTCATCTTATGTGCTCGAAATATATCTCTAAATGTTACAGTGGTACCATATCGACTGACAGAGGCGACTAAATCATGGTTCCATGTTTTCAATTCATCTCAGAAGCTATCAGCTCTCGGTGCCGGGCTGCAAATCAGACCAAGGCCCACGCTTCCGGACAAACAGGCAGTTAAACATTCGTCAGGAGTTATTCGAGCGATGAGACATAAACGTGTCCGTCTCCAGAGCAGCGAATAAATAACTCGGATCGCCCCTGGATGATAAAAAGCTCAGCATAAAAAGTTGGATAACGATCGGGCGAACGAAAGTTCGGTGTTACGATGGTAAATTCGGCAAACCATCTCCAAACACATTAATCTGAGGTCGGAACCTCCCATGCGTCAGTCAAAACTGTTGGCCGTATTCGAAAGGGGTGGGGAAAAACGAAGAATCGAATTTTCGTAGCTGAAATCGATCAATATGGCAGAGGTCATGGTTCGGACACCTATTGACTTGAAGGATTTGATGATACTGTTTTGTAAGGTCAGGAATTGTCCAAAGTGTTTCAGAGATACATCAATCTTTTTTCATCCTTAATTACAAACCATAATCCAGTAAACCATAATTCCAGTGCTACCGGTTTCAATATTCACACCAATTACTTTTTTGGCGTCATACTATTCACGTTCTCCCAGACGTCTTCATCATACAGAAATTGAGGTATAATCCAAAAAAGATTATAGTATTTTCTTCTAGTAGTATACTCCCCAGGTAAAGTATTGGTTCTTGTTATATTAACCTGAAATTTACATTGCGAAAATACCTGTAATTCATCCGTTATACAGCGTGAAACAAAACCTTGTTTTATACCCTTCTTTCTAAACACAACCGTGGTGAATTTGAGGCGGAAAATTTGATATCATTCAGTTTTAATTTGAAGTGTGACCCTCTCTTAACATTGCATTGTCTTGCATTAACAGAATTTGCTGCTTCCCCCAGAAGCAATTTGGAAATGCATTGAAAGTATGCCACGTCGTATGGTAAAAGTGATGAGAAAGCGAGGTGAAAATACACGCTATTAATTTTCAGATGTTTGTTTATGTTTACTAGTCGATAAAATCTTGTTATGTTTTAAATTGTTATAAAAATTGAAAAAATGCAACTTTCTTTGAAATTGTGTATTTTTTTTTTAAAGCAGATACTGACGTGAATGAAAAACATTTTGTTTAGAAAGGGTCTCACTTCAAATTAAAAATGAATGATATCAAATTTTCTTCCTCAAGTTCACCACAGGGTGTTTAGAAATGAAGGGTATAAAACAAGGTTTTGTTTCACCCTTTTTAACGGATGAACCACAGGTATTTTCGTAAAGTAAATTTCAGGTTAATATAACAAGACCCAAACTGAACCTGGTGAGAATTTCAACAAAATCGGAGAACCCCGAAAAAAGATACAGGGTGTTGAATTTGACAAAAATTTTGCCTGTCCGGAATTTATTGACGGGCAGTGTAGTTTCTTAATTATTTTCTTCTTTCGGACTCATTCTGTTTAATATAAAAGGAATATTTTGCCCTTCTTCCTCACCAATGTTTATATTGTATGTGTCCACTTTCATATTGGTACTTCACCGAATACTTTTTCCCAAACCAAATGAAAATTTGATCGACGCCTATGACTGGGAACTCGATTTAAATGTGCACCGATTGAAATTCCTAGCGTTCGGCTCCTATTGATTTTGCAGCTGTCGTTTATATCATACGTAATTGTTTCACATCTGTCAGATTACGCATAGAATGATGGCGTTCTGTATTTCATTATGCGAATACCCCCGGTTATATTATCTGGAAATGAGGACGTTTAATTATATGCCATCGCATGTGCGTACGATATTTTTCGTTCGGTTGCGAGCCACCTGATTTTCCAACAACCAATCGGTAATTTTATCGTTTTATCCGAAATTGTGGATCTAATCCTTTAATCGACTCATTGTCCTATTCCCCGCGCGATCATGCAACCCTCAAGTTGCTCTTCCATGAATTTCGACTCGACACCTGCGAACAGTTCAGTGCATATGAGTCCAGTGCCGTAGATTCAAATCATAAATTAAAATTATTCGAATCATCAAAATTCTATAATGAAATAATTCACATTTATATTGAAACCAGTTGAGGCAACACTTCTACTCGATTCGAAGCAAAAACCAATCCATGGCAGTTTTCAGTAAATGAATGAGCCGCTGGCATCCGCCAATTCCATAAATTTTTTCAGCTTCCTTCGATTTCTGGCGGAATCATCAGTTTAGGCCATTACGAGGGACTGGCTATTTCATATCGAACATGGAAATTGCATTTACAAATTACCAGCCAAATCCATTTTGTTATCGAAAGCGGTCGCAACGTGCCATGAAAACGATTTCCGCCGTTTTCATGCCGGAACATCGATCGGAATATCTTCAGATATGGGATGACTAAGGTCGGTCTTTCTCAGCCACTACATCTGGATACATCGGGCTTGTAGATGTACGGGGTGTTTCTTAATTGATGCTGAAGATTTCAGTGGGTGATTCTGCAGAAAAAAATTTGGGAAGGTAACTTTATTCTCCAAGTTACAGCCCTTTGATTTCAGGTAAAAAAAAAAACTTTTTTCAATCAATTTCAAAGAATGAAATTTGGCAGATAACTAAATGTGATGAAATGTGTTGTTGTGTGTTTTTGTAACCCTCAAATTCATTCGCAAGAGGCTGGAAACAAAAACCCCTAAAATATTTTGCATTAGTACTTTTTAATGTGCTTATATTTTCCTATTTAAAAAGTAGATTTTAACAGAGAGAATCAATCTGAAACTTTTTTATGTCTTAAGTGTTTTCTCATATTGTGAATTCACAGAGAGGTTATCATTCATTAAAAAAATTCAAATGAGCTGCTGGCTCTTAATTGAAGTCATATGACATTTTTGTACAACTGCCATTAACCCTCCGTCACTCGCGTGGCGTCTATTAGACTCCACCTGAACTGTTGACTTCTGTATTTATTTATTTATTACAAAATTGATTCGAGTTGAGGACGAACCTATAAACTCGAAGGTACATTATAGATAATATGTATGCATACAATCAGATGTGAACAAATAAAGGGGCGAGCGAAATCAAATATAAAAATAAACATTATGTATGAAAAAAAAGCAATAATAAAATGTAACCGAAGCAGGCATTTCTATGAGGGACTTCACAATGAGGACTTCCATCTGTCGTAACTATTCTTGAAAGCGTTGACGGAGGATGATCGGACTATGTTCTCAGGCAAACGGTTCCAACTGTGAAATATGCGATTGGGCAGAAAGTGTTGACGCTGTGAGGACCTGAAGTTTTCGCGTTTAAGTTTAAAAATATGCCCTCGCAAGTTGTTCCTGTTCAGAGGAAAAAAACCGCGGACCTTCTCCCCGAAGTGGCCTTGCATGGCTCGAAACGAGAAAATCAGGTCACCACGCATACGCCTCTCCTCAAAAAGTGTCAACCCCATAGCAGAAAGTCGCTGCTCATATGAAGGTCGCGCTGGACCATAGTGGGCACGAGTAGCCCATCGCTGAGTGGACTCGAGAACATCGCTGGCAGCCCTTGTGGAACACCACCAAACTGGGCCAGCATACTCCAGCGTTGGTCGGATGTATGTTTTATAAATAATTGCGAATGTTCGATCGTCACAGCCTCTGAAGGATTTACTGAACATATAGGTAAGTTGTTTAGCTTTGGCTGAGATACGTTCTATGTGTGCTAACCAACCAAGATCCTCCGAAATGACAACGCCAAGGTCTTCAATCTGGGATACAGGAGTCAAGTATTCACCACCGATGGTGTAACCAAGTCGAGGATTGTTTTTACCTATGTGAAGAACGTAGCATTTACTCGTGTTGAGAGGAAGCAACCATTCCTTACACCATTCGGTCAAGATGTTCAAGTCTGTCTGAAGAACAGCATGGTTAACTATGGCGTTGTTGTAGAGTTTGATGTCGTCGGCAAACTGTGACAGTGTGGACTTTAATAGAGGCGGAAGGTCGGAGGTGTAGAGAAGAAAGAGTAGAGGCCCTAGAACGGACCCCTGAGGGACGCCAGATATTACATGCCAAGCGGACGAAGAGAAGACATCGCCAACACGCACTCGGTACGAACGGCCAGACAGGAAAGCTCTAATCCAATCGAGCAACCTTCCTCGTACCCCGATGTGCTCCAACTTTGTTAGTAAGCGGTTGTGCGGGACCCTGTCGAAAGCCTTAGAGAAGTCGAGATAAATGACGTCCGTTGGCTGACCGGTGTCCAATGCTCTAGTCCAGTCAGATATGCATGACAGGAGATTTGTTGTTGTGGATCGTCCAGGAACAAAACCATGCTGCCCGTCAGGTATCAAACCATTGGAGAGAGCGAACTCAAGAAGTTGTTCGCTAATTATCCTCTCTAGTACCTTTGCAACTGTCGACAGCAAGGATATAGGGCGATAGTTGTCCGGGGATAGCTTATCTCCCTTCTTGTAGATCGGGGTGACAGTAGCGAAAAGCCAATCGGATGGAAGTGATCCTGTAATCATGGACTTGCGAAAAATCATGGTAAGAGGGACAGATAAGGCACTGGCACAATGTTTTAGGAGGTATGGGGTAATTCCGTCGCTACCAGGGGCAGAAGAAATATTGAGCTTAGTTAAATGATGCTCTACAATTACCTCGTTGATTTCAACATCCAATATTTCTGAGCAGCATCGAGAAATCTGTGGGACTGGACTCGGACCAGGTGGTTCAGCTGAAAAGGATTGAAAAAAAGATCCTGCCAGGATGTCAGCCGTCTTCTCACAGCAGCAACTCAGATTGCCATGGTCGTCCCTAACGGTCGGAACTCTCACATTGGTGTTCAAAGATGATTTTATATATTTGAAGAATTTTTTTCTGTTTTTGGATGAGGCCAGTCTATTCTCGAAGTTCTTTTTTGAGTTTCGCAAATGATCAGAAACATAATTGGAGTAATTACGATGTGCAGTAAAGTCCGCTGTGCATCGTGTTCGCAAGTATCTTTGCCAAAGAGATTTTTTCTTTCTGATCAGTTGTAATGATTGATCAGTAATCCAAGGTTTCAGGGGATTCCATTTCTTAATTATAATCCTGGTGTTGGAGGAGAGCAACTCGTTTATTTTTCTCGTGAAGGTCTTCCATTGCTCGTCAACGCTATCGTGGGAAAGGAGCAAGGCGTTCCAATCTAAACCTGTCAATTCAGTGAAGATGTTGTCATAATTGACTCTTCTTATAGTTTTTATTTCACGATTATTGGCATTTGGAGAACGAAACTGTAATTCGGTGGAGAGAGTGACGTGATCAGATTTACCAAAGGGTGGCAAATAGCTGAGATCAGAGGTGAGCAGAGGGTCAGAGACGAACACCAAATCCAGGAGGGATGGGTTTTGACCCTCTCTAAATCTGGTGGGTTGTTTAACAAGCTGTTGCAAACGAGAATTGAAAACCAGTTCGGCGTAGGGAAATGATGGGGAAGACGCAGAGGGTAACATGATCATCGGCCACTTCAGGTCGGGACAGTTGAAGTCTCCTGCAACAAAAATGTTGTCGTAGGTTCTGGAGGCAGTGGAAAGAAAACTGACGCAATTGGGGTCAGAAGGACATGGGCGCGGTCTGTAGATACACCCAACAAAGACAGAAAATTGGTTATTGGAAATTTTGAGGAAAATACTATCGATGTTAGTCCAATTGTTATGTATGGTGTCAACTTTGAAAGATTCCGTTATTTGCTTGTTGACATATATACAAACGCCTCGATAGCCAAGTGTATCCTGACTGTCGGCCCTGTAGATGGTGTAATCCGGAATCTGCACAACCGCGTCAGGAATCGACGGATGAAGCCACGTCTCAGTTATGAAAATAAGAAGTGGATTGTGTAATTGTGCGAAGACAAGAATTTCAGAATGCTTCGATGGCAGGGACTGTAAGTTAGTGTATATGATGGGCCAACAACTGAGGTTACTTAGTTTTTTGAATTCACACTGTTAAGTGGAGCTGGAATATTGACGATTTTCGGACATCCTTTAATATATTTGATGGTGAGATTAGTCTCACCTGCGGTTAATCTGTCCCTCAGCTCTGCCCTCAACGAAGTTAACTGGGACAATTGTTCCTTAGTTTTGTCGTCCTGAATTTTAACTGATCGATATTGAGAGGTGCCCAGAATAGAGTTCTTTTTTCTGAGGATCGTCTGAACTATCTCGGGGTTGGTGAAAGACACTCTAATCCAACGAGGTCGATTCCTGTCTCGGGACTGCAGTCTGATCACGTTGGAAATGTGCTTACTGGAGGATGCGTTGACGAGATCACAGATTTTCGAAACGGTAACAATGTCAGTAGCTTCATCAGACTCAGGGACATTGGAAATTATGAGATTGAATGATCGTTTTACA
Organism: Hippodamia convergens; assembly: GCA_038502775.1. Lineage (NCBI taxonomy): Eukaryota > Metazoa > Arthropoda > Insecta > Coleoptera > Coccinellidae > Hippodamia > Hippodamia convergens. The sequence continues at coordinate 31,756,249 of CM076611.1, read as the reverse complement.
CGATCGATAACCTCCGGAACGATAACCTCCCTAGGATTATTGGCAGAAGACGTCTTTGAATCCATATCATTGATTTTATCGGACAATGAGGAGATGTTCACGTTAACTGCTAATTGGGCATCCTTCATGGTAGCTATTTCGCGCTTGCAAGAATCGATCTCCGACTTATGTGAGATTAGTGTCTCAGAGTGACTATCAATAGTGGCAGCACATATATCGAGGCGAGCCATGAGATCATCTTGCCTCTTCTCGACACGCTCTAAACTGGCTGTCATTTTGCGCATTTCGTTCATCAGAAGTTCGAAGTGTTTAGTAGTGAGGTTCATTTCGGACGAATCTGATAGCGGCGGACATGTGCCTTGCAGTGGGGACGCAGCACGAGAACCACTAGAATTGCTGCGGAGACGACGTTCGCTAGAAGAGCAGGCTGGACAGTACCATGTTCCCTTATTTTCCTTTAGGAACTCAAGTTCCTTACTGCCTAGGTTAACACATTCAGGATGAAAGGATTTTTTGCATCTGATGCAGAATGCGGAGAAGTTTGAGTCGATGATTTGTTTGTTACAGTTGTTACAGTTACGTGACATATTGAGACCGAAACGCGATGTGGAAATGGGAAACACAAAATTGACTATTCACTTCCTTGGGCCCGTAAGGAAGACTCAGACAGAGTGGGAAGGCCACGGGCAGGGAAATCCAGTGACAGAAGGAATGAAGGATGTGTGGATACCGCGTATACGCACCTGGACACCCGAAGCGTAATATGGAAGCAATAATTCGTACACAATGCGAGAGCACGGGAAGCAAACCAGTCAAGGTCACGACGACCGAGAGAGTACGAATGTTGTTTATGTAGACAATATTGTTATGATCAAATAAATGAAAAATGAAAATTTAGGCTGAATAAATGTAAGAAAGAAAATGATATTTTCTCAACTGGTGGGCTTAACTCACATTTGAACAGAAGGAAAACTAATCACTAGTTGAAAATCACACAAATTTAGTTATTTCGCTGGAGCTCAAAATAACGTGTATTCACACCGGTATGCGTTATATCTTCTTGTATATTCCAAATGCGTTGAAGAATTGGCATGATCTGTTCTATAGCTGAAGTTAACAGCATCGTGATTATGAAGAAGTAAGCGCATTAGTATACGATTAGTTTCAGAGTTGTTTTTATCGTTTGTTTCGGCATCGAGTCTCTCAGATACCGCGCCATTGCTAGCGTAACAATTATTATATACATTCATATTTTTCGAATTTAGGAACAAAAATCACGACGATTGGTCGCTTAATCTCCAAATGAACCGCAAAAATAAATTCGACCCATTAGTGGAAGCAGATGTAGAATATTTGCGTCGTATTGCTTGGGAACATAAAGACGAACTTTCAGATGCCAATGATACCAGCGATGGTAAACAGATCTCGAAAACCCTATAAGGATGAATTTATTCATACTTTTTCTTTCACATGAATAGAGAATGTTCAAAATTTTACTTGTTTTCTGAGTTCAAATGCAACAGATGAAAAGAAAACACATGTGCGTCTATCAGACGCCACGCGAGTAACAACGTTAGGATATTTGGCGCGAGCAGCCGAGGGTTAAACTGACAATACTGAAAAAATGCATGGAACAAATATCTTGTTTGTACTTAGTGCCGACACGAAACCATATGGTCATATCGCATTTCTATGGCAAAACAAACAAATTCACTGATTTATACAGAGTTGCTAGGTTTGGCATTGCTTAACGCGTGCTTAACAAAGTCGTTTCTATTAGATATGCGGTGCAAGATCTGATCCGTTAAGCCTGACTCAAAATTTAAGGGCTCCTCAGATAAGTCTGTCTTAACTTTTTTAGACTGGTGCAAGTCGAACAATTTAATTTTAAATTTGGAGATCCATTTCAATAATAAAAATGTCGATAGGAATCGTTTAGTCATAAGATGCATGAATCATCAGATTATGTCAAAAGAATCAGTCAAATTCTTGGGGGTTCATTTGGATAGGCTATTTAAGTAGACTTACCATGTTGAACATGTTTGCAAAAGATTGGCTAGTTCATATTATGCTATCAGTAGACTTAAAGGAGCATTACCCATTCAATCAATAAAAGAGATCTACTATAGTTTTTTTTACAGCTTTTTGAATTATAATGTGATAATTTTGGGTAATTCTGTTTTATTCTAATAGAGTTTTCATAATGCAAAAGAGGATCATCAGATTGACGTTCAATTGGAAACAACGTGATTCATGTAGACAATATTTCAAATCAAACGAAATATTGACACTTCCTTGTCTATATATTTTTCGTTGTTTCTTTCAGACTCTATGCCAAAATTATCCAGCTTTCACAATTATACAACGAGGAATATTGACATTTTATTCATTCCACCTCATTCTACTGCAAAGTTTGAATCAGGACCTACATAAAGATCGATAACTTTGTATAACCACCTACCAAAAAGTGTTAAATCTTTGAATAAAATGAGGTTCAAAACTATTGTAAAACGTTATTTAATAGCCTAAGAGTTATTATAGTATTGAAGAATTATGGAAGATGAGGATTTCGTTGGATGTCAATTGTGTTAAGTTTTTTGTTTTCTTATCGATTGCTGTAATTTTTTTCATTCTGGTGAATATCTGACTTGTCTCATACATTTGTAAATGTCTAAGGGATTAAATAATAGTATATTCTAAAACAAGTTGCAGAATGAGCTCCTATTCCAACACGAATGTTAAGTTCGAAAACGAGCGACGAAGGAGCGAGTTTTCGATAGCATGAGTGTTGGAATTGCCTTCTGCAACGAGTTTTAGACGGTATTTTTTCTATTTCAGTCGAGTTTTTTGAAATATTTCCGAAATTCAAATGAAAATTCAGATTAGTGACTTTTGTTTTGTATCTTGGCAGTTGGTGTGACATACGAAATTTGACAGATCACGGAATTTGAATTGTTTTGATTCGAAACTTAATTCGATCGAAGGTCAGTACTGACAACCATGAAACGAAACATTTAACTGAAAACAATGCTGTAATGACTTTCATTACAGCACTACTTTTAGTACTGTAATGAACCCATTACGATACTGAAATAGAGAAAATAATTATTATTATTATTAACTAGGCGTAAGAATTTTTTCTGTGGATCAACCTGCATACTTCAACACAATTTTTGAACGGAGTTTACTTCAACGTATTACAGCTAGGTGCGTTAATTATAGTTTAGGATGGGCCTTATCGAATCTGCCCTGTTTCCTCATCGCAATGGGATTTCCAAGCAGCCTGCGTCTGCAGCTCACGCCAGATGCGTGCTTTGATCTGAAACGCGGCGAAATAATTGAAATCCATCCTGACGTAACTGATAAGGAGGGCGTTGATGAGATGTCTGCTGATTACTCAATTTGTTCCCGAGGCATAATTCCAGTAAGTCCTCAGATTATTCGCGAGTTGATCTGAATGGGTGTATTCCCCGAAGCGAAGGTACTAGGTTAGCCTCGATTGCAGGGTGAATCATCGGCACTCCAGATTGGAGATCATACCAAACCGTAATTCGAGAACTGAAATTAAAACACAGTTTTCTACTGATGAGTCGATTACTCGCACAGCCAATTTTTTATAGAATAGAATAGAATAGACTTTATTTGCTCTCAATATTACAAATAAATCAATTACCTTACAAGGTGCGTCAAAATTAGGAAAATTGATTATTCATTATTCAAATCATTCACAATAAATAAAATGAATCACAATAAGTCACAATAAATTAAAATAAGTTACAAGAAATAACAATAAGTTAATCTTGTTATGTAAGTATTCGTGTTTGGACCCTTATGAAGATTTTCATTCACTCTCGACATCCCCGCTAGTAATTCGGAATTTCACGAAGAATTCACATTCCATGTTTAACGCAGGAAAAACACCTCGAAACAGGGTGGTAACTCTCAAATTCCCAGTCCGCATTCCCGCAAGGTTGCCGGTTTTTTCCATGGAAGACCTATATAGATCACGCTTACGCGAGATGAACAATTTCCTATTCCATAAAGTAAATTTACTCCAGCTTCCTCCTTTTCATCCATTTTTGTTCCATTCCCCTCGTATTATTTCGTTCTCCCAGCTAACTGCTTTTATAACTCAGCCCGCTGGACAGATTCCTAAGGAAATATGTAACAGGGACGCACGTGATGGTGGTTTTTAGGGGGACGAAACTGGGGGATGAAGAATGATATGGTGTACACCGTGGATGCTTCTTTGTTGGGGTGATTAGGAATACAACATGTTTCAGGAGATAATCGATTTTATGATTCAGCTCATTTTCATTCATTTTTCAGACATTTACAACTTTTCGATAGTATTTTGCTGTATGTCTTTCCCTTTTTTTTCTTGCAGCATTCCTTTTCCATATCCGAAAATGATCAGGGGATGAAGAGGATGTAGAAGCAATCAGTAGACCATTTCGTACACTTGCGACTAGGTGCATTCCCTTAGTGAATGAAGAATATTTCTTCAAATGCGGCCTTTTCGCAGATATTTCATCGTCGAAACGCTGCCATGATTCTGTACAGGGTGTTTGTTCTCAGACGAGCCACACCGTATATTTCTTATCTCATAGAGATTGCAAAAATTTCCCGTGACACAATGTACAGGGTGGGCAAAATTGGTGGTACATGAACTACAACTCAACCCGACGAGATAGACGAAAATGAATGAATTTCGGTCGTCTTTTTCAGAAAAACTAATGATGCCATCAACTGCATTCCTCTATCTTCTTTTGTTTTTGAGTTATAGGCCAAAATTGAAATTTGGGCGATTTCAACTTTGGTCATTATCTCCGTTTCTGTTTGCGCTAGGATGTTGAGATGAAAACATTATTGAGACACTTTTTTAATAGCAATCAAGGGGCGTACCACGTTTTTTTCCAATGGGGTTCCTTGCTGAGCTATAACATTTAATTTTTTTTTTTCTTATAGGAACAATAGTTTATTATGACAGAGAAAGAATTATCACTTTTTACTGTTTCAAAAATATATACATTATACAGGGATGCCCACGTGAAAAAATACCTACTGACCAATATTTCTGTGCGTAAGTTATAGAAAATGCTTAGAAGAAGTAATCTTTCGACGCCTTTTGACTTCGAGATCAGTGGTTTGTTGAGTTCGAATGACGAAGGTTTTGCAATTATATTCATGAATATACTTAACAATTTCTATTTGGTGTCAAAAAATTAACCTATCGAAGCATTTTCTGGAGCATACTTAGAAAAATGGGGGTTGAACTGTTCTACGTGGCCCACTCTGTATAAAATGTTATATATTTTTGAAACGAAAAAAAGGGATGATTTTTTCTGAGTCATGATAAACTATTGTTTCCGTAAGAAAATACACAACTTTATGTTATTGCTCAGCATGGAAACCTCTTGTCAAAAAACATAGTGCGCCACTGGTTTGCTATGAAAAAAGTGCCTGTATAAGGTTTTAATTTCAACATTCCAGCACAAACAGAAACGGAGATAATGACCAAAGTTGAAATTGCCCAAATTTCAATTTTGGCCTATAACTCGAAAAAGAAAGAAGATAGAGGAATGCACTTGATTTCATTATTAGATTCTCTGAAAAAGACGACCGTAATGTGCCATTCATTTTTTGCTATATCGTTGGGTTAAAAAGTTGTTGTTCATGTATCACCAATTTTTTATTGTTTTATTATGTTCACAATCAGAATAATCAGATCTGCGTTTTTGAATCAAATTTTAAAATTTGTCCCCATTGACTTTCATTAAATGATCTTGACTTAAAAAGGTCCCTAACGTGTTCAGCATAATTAGAGTTATTTGAAGACCGTCCAAATTTTCAGGTTAAGTCACAAAAATTTTAGTTAATAAATTGATATGTGGAAAACTATTTCACTAATTCAAAATTTGAAAAAAATCATTGGCGTACCAATTTTTCCAGCGAATTGGTTCGGACAAAAGTCTGTGCATACGCCACAGGTGAAAATTAAACATAGTTTCGTATCTGAAAAAAATGGGTATTTATTCGTACTCATAACGTGGCGAAACGCAAGTAGAGATCTTGTACGGTGTAGAAAATAATTTCATAAAACCAATTTTCTCTTTAAATTTCCACACCCTGTATCTCAGAAACATTGCGTCAAAGACCCATAGTTCATAGGAACCTTATATCATGAAATCATCTTGGAATTAAGATCCCGAATTTACGGAGCCTTATTTTGAAACAGCCTGTATGTCTCCCGAACAAAATCATTCGATATGTTTCGGGAAATTATTCCAAACAATATCTGATAAGAAATATACGGGGTGGCACTTCTGAAAACAAATGCCCTGGCTAAACCTTCCCTCAATCGCACACTGTCTCGCAGTTAGAAAGCTTCTGAACACTGAAAATCAATCCAAAACTGGCCCAAATAATACCAGACGAGATTCAATGGTCCATTATTGTGAATCGATAATCGATAATCATTAGCGAGCACATCTGTAAGAATTGCTCTGATGGCGAAGTCTCATATAGACCTTGAAACGTTGCCTGCAGAAAAAGTAAAAAAAGATCATGTTTCTTGCAACGCCATTCACTGCACGCGTACCATATTTGATGCAAAAAGTCAGTTTTCTTCGACGAACTCCCCAAAAACTCTGACGTTCAAGGGGCGTACAATCCCCTTATAAATCCGTAGGACCGTTTCAGCTGATTCGATTGGGTTGTTTTCTTCAGCGAAGGAAAACGAGCGCAAAGTTCCAATCGTAAAACAGGAATTGCAACCGGTCGTTTAAAGTCCGACTGACCTGGCAGTTTTTCTGTGTGTAGCACTATCCCGGCCTTGTAGGCTGTACATCTTCCGAAGTGGACTGTCAACTTCCGACACACTCTCGCTTTAATAGACAAACTGCTTCTACTTTCACCGTCCTGGATAGTGACGTTTGTTTTCCTAGGAACAAGGATTTCGCTGTCGTTCCAGATATGGAAAATCCTGTTTGTGTCCTCGGACCGGAATCGATATATATACTTCTGGGTCAGTTTTTTTCTATGAAAAATTAATCGGGGACAGCTATGTTGCCAACGAAGGTGGCAATCAGGTTTGAAGTTAGTTGTGAAAAAACTTTTTGCACGATAGAACGAATTTTGTTAGTTACCGCGTTTGTTGCTAGATCGGTAGATCATTCTTACTGGTTCCTAAGGTAAACAGAACGGTAAGTGAATCACTTACCGTTCAATTTTTACAATTGTTGAAGGAAATACCACTGGATTGAGTAGTAGCCGAATTCGCAGAAACCTCTGCTGAATTCAACATTTCATGTTGCAACTCGCTACGTTCCGTAGTATGCAAAATTTTTTCAGCAAAGTCTAGTTTATTTTCCAGGGAATCCTCAACGTAACTTTCAGCCACAGTCGAAGACCGCCATCCACCGTGTCGTTTTAGTCCTAATACATCTACTCCCTTATTAGCTAAAAATGTGGCCGAAGTGCGTCTAAAAGAGTGGCCAGTATAGGCATTTGGATTTTCTAAATTCAAGATGGTTGCAATTTTTGACGGCCAACTTATAAATTTACCCTTTATCTATTACCTGATTACTGCATTTTCCGTTTTGATATCTCAAAAATAAATGCTCGCTCTTCACATTTTGTGGACGCAGACGGAAATATTTTCTATTTATTTCCAGGTGATTGATATCATTATCTCGATCAATGACTGTGAATGTTCTCTGAATGTTGGTTTTTGTGTTGGAAATTTTCACGATTAGAAATGATTACCGATCTTCTATGTCCCTGACGCTCATGTTGTACAACTCTTCTCTTCTACACGCCCCTGATATACCTGATATCATGCCCACCTGAAAGGACATAATTAGTTTATAAAGCACTATTATATTAATAAAAGCGCCCTTAATAATTAAAAACATATCATCTGGTGCTTCTTTCAAGAATTTATTCATTACTTCTCTTGTAAAAACAGCAGACTTTTTGGGTTTGTAACCAATAGATTTTCTTTAGAGGAATGCTATGAGCGTTGCAAGTTTGGATATGTCAATACCGTCGTTCAAAAATATTGTGCTCTTCAGAATTGAATATTCCGCCCAAAGACTTCCAGGCGATCTCAGCTTTTCTATTCTTCGAACAAAATAGGCCAGTAACATTTTTCATTGATTTGGCTGCCTTTAGTCTGAATCCATTCCTTGGAATTATTGTATGTACTCTCGTACCGTACTTTAGATTTTTCAGGAATAACTGAAGAGCAGCTGATTTTCCAGGCTGTTTGAATTTCATTATTTTCCGAAGATTCTATATCGCTCATTTTTCAACGCTAGTAAATTCAATTGATTATTGTCACTTTGACAATCTACTAAGTTTTCATCACCAAGACAATGCCTTATAATATATTCCTATACAGCATTGATGAAGCCACGAATAAATGAATTTGTCAGATAATTATTTTGTACATTGAGTAAAAATTGTGTCTATCGCTCCTTCAAACTAAAATGCCCTTATCGTTCTCTATACTTAATTTACTATGCAATTTTTTTTTTCCAATAATCTCCAGAATTTCTTTGAAGTCCATTAAGTTGTAATCGGATCTAATCCTTCAGCTTCCCAGAACTTCAACACATTCGTAGTCACACTGATATGTTCACATTTCTCAATTAATTTTTCCAAGCATTGAAACAAGGCAATCATGATTCAGAACTTGATGATTACTGGAAAGTTATTTACAAAGAACAAGTGTTCGATTGCGCTAAAATTTCTAATTTTTCATTCCTTACTTCAGTATCTGCGCCTTGGAAGATTCTGCGTTCGATGCGACGCATCTGCGTTGTTTAATACAAAATATCCAATTATTCATTAATCAGGGATGTGAAAATTCCTCCTTGAAAGTTGAATAATTTATTATTGCCCCCGGGATTGATAAATTGATTAAATTTATTTCACCCCCATGAGTTGGGGAATAGAAATTCACCTGCCCTGATGGAGTTCATTCGGCTTCATCGTCCAAATGCGTTAAGAATTGCCCAAGTTTGGCTCGGAGGGGTGGGTGTTTAGGGCAACTTCCGCCCCGAATAAAACTTTTATTGCAGCCCCCTTAATATGGATCGTTTTGCCGGCGCTCAACAGGTTTTAATCAATGAGGTCATTATGAATTCTGCCGATGTCGGTGGGGAGCTTTAGGAATATACCTATTTCTATCTCAAGAAGAAATATTCTATTTATTTGGTGAATCTTCTTTTCCTACAGAATTTTATAACCTATCCAACTATTTTTTTTCGGAAATCTTCCAACTAATATTTCCTTAGTCAGAAAATTTTTTATAACTACTGACCTTCTCCCGTCTACTCTTACCAAGAATATCTCCTATCATCTATTCTAGCATGGTTAAAAGGTCACTTCATCTTCAGACGCAAACTTTCAGCCAAAACGAAAAAAAATAGGAATATCGAACCGTATTTCTCTGAGCTTAGTCCGCACCAACGTTGGATAGAATCCTCTTCATATTCAGTGCCGGAATATGACGAAGCAAAACAGGAAAAACCAAATGGGTATGATCCGATTAATGCTTTACGTGATAAATAAAATCGAGCTCTGTTCGCAGATCGTGCACCTAACTATCCCTGATACAGTCTTAGCACGTAATCTATTTTATCCGGCTTATCTGCGAACGATCCTCATTCCGGTGATATATTATATCCTATCGAATGCTCCGTAACACTCAAGTGATGAGAAATTGTGTCTAGCGATTGGGTATTATTCATCTCTCTGAGGCGAAAGTTAAGGCTTAGGGAGAGATCGATGACGAGAGGCAGGCTACAACAGGAATCAAACATTTCAAGTTGTTAGTGCGCATTTCAAGAATTTTTGATTTAATTAATTTGATTGAACTCTGGCCTTGCCTCTGGCAGATGCTTCATCTAGATCACTTTAGGCGTTCACAAAAGTACGATTCAAAACACAAGTGCTTCAGCAATACCGTACACATGCAAATGCACGTTTTAGATCTAGCAAACGTGCGTTTTCCTGTGTACGCATTCATTGAAGTGCATTCTAAGGCATTGAGACCTGTACACATTAGCCCGGTAGTCCAATGGAAGCGTATTCAAGCGGCTTTACGCTCACGCGAAACGAGCGTTTGTAGCTGCTACAATACAGGCGGCAATGAGCTGCAGGGTTCGTCCACTGGCAGCGGCGTCGGTTGCGGCTTCTTGCGTTCTATCCAGTGATATGACTGATTGCCCGATACAAAAACCATAGTTTATCTTCGAACACGACCACGTTCGTATTCTTTCAGCATTGAGTGCAATATACTATGAATCCGGAAGACTCGTACATTCTAGAGTCAAGTTATTCAGTCAAAAGACTACGTCCTGATGTTGTTGATTGCACCGAATTTTCAGAGCCAGAAAATCGTTGGGGAAATTGAAACATCTCCACAATCAATATCTGGAAAAATTTCCTGAGCAATTTTTCAATTACTATGGGAGAAAGCAAAGAATATTCCTCATTGTCTTCGAGAAACGATGAAACTTCATAGAGGCAACACTTCAAACTCTCAAGCTTTGTAACGTTTATCATCATACTCTCTCTTAGTTTTAAATGGTTTTCCAAATAAAATAAGTTGGATATTGACTATCCCCAAGATTATTTTCAATGAAATTAATTCCATTATTTTTTATTTCATTTGTAGATGAAATTGAATGAGCCCCACTGTTGAGTGTTTTTATAATACCTCTTTTAACTCTCATTTGACTGATTAGAATATAAGTTTAGATATAAATTGTTGTGTTTCTTTTTTCTGAACACACTTGATTCTTCTTTGCCATGTTGTCAAATCACGAAAAGATCATCGACATAACGTCACCAATTCTTTTTGCACTGCACCACAGATATTTCATCACACAAAATTCGATATCAAGATTTCCATGAATTTCATTCATATGATACAAAAGTGTAGTCAGAAAGAAGACACAGACCAATCGATATCAAATGAGTGTTAAAACAGCTTTTATGGAAACACTTTATGATAGGGATCATTTAATTCAATCTACAACTGAAAAAAGGAAAAATGAGATCAATTTCATTAAAGATATTGTTGGAGATGATCCATATCCAACGAATTTCATACGAATTTTATATTGATTTCAATTATTGATTGTGGAGATGTTTGAATTCTCCTTAAGATTTTCTGGCTCTGAAAATTGGGTGCATCCAATAACGTCAGGACCTCTGTGTTTCCGTCGTCTTTTGACTGAATAACTAGACTATATAATGTACAAGTCTTCCGGATTCATAGCATATTGCACTCAATGCTGAAAGAATACGAACGTGGTCGTTTTCGCAGACAAACTATGGCCTTTGTATCGGGCAATCCGTTATATCACTGAATAGAATGCAAGAAGCCGCAACCGTCGCCGCTGCCAGTGGACGAACCCTGCAGCTCATTGCCGCCTGTGTTGTAGCAGCTACAAACGCTCGTTTCGCGTGAGCGCGAAGCCGCTTGAATACGCTTCCGGTGAACGACCGCGCTTAGGCGTTTGGAAACGCGCGTTTTGCTAACGCGAAAAATACAAGTGCTCCAATGATTCCGCACACATACAAACGCTCGTTTTAGATCAAGAAAACGCCTAATGTGTACCGAGTGTAAGGTGAAACATCTCAACTCAAATTAAGTTGTTCCGTTTTTTCCTGATGAGGTTAAAAATTTACGTCGGGGTGAAAGTTCTTCTAAGAAGCCAGCGTAAATGAGGGAAGGTGATGTTTCGCTACCTCTCTCGGCATCTTTGGTTACTATTTGCTTCATGTAATTGTCAACATTGAAATCCCCCGGTAACTCCAATTCCTAATTAGGGCAACATAATCCGAAGGACACTCTATCATTCCCTAATAATGAAGAGTAAAAACAATGACATCCCCTGACACGGCATCCGGAATAATCCTGTCGCAGCCGAATGTACCTAATCCTTGGAACTTTCTAAACAATTAGTCCCGATCTGACCTCCCTAAGGACCTACCGTATCGTAAACGTAGTCACCGAAATGGCACCTCCTGATCCCTCTCGAGCTGCGCGATTTTAAAATTAGATCAGAACTAAAACCGGCACTAAACCCGGTAACTTAATTGAAGCCGAATGTCACGAATGGCGCTGAGTAGGTGACTATTTAATTTCACGGGATTGGCACTCCGAACTTCTCGGTTCAAACAGCGGAATGGTGTATGTTCGTGCAGTTTAATGATTCCAACTTGTGTGCATCGGCATCAGCTTTGTGTGGTACCAAGTGCATGCAACTCCCCAACTTATTTTGTTAGAGTTTCAACTTAATATCGGTGTTTGCAGACGGCCGAAGAGATCGGCTGATATTAACCCTGGGATGGAGTTGGATAAATCCCGTTTGGAAGCTGAGTTTGATTATATGATTATCAGGACTTTCAGGGCGTGGGTAACGTTGTTGGTGTTGATGTTGTTCTTTCTGAGTGGGGGGAAAGCATAGCAGCCTCGGATTTCTATTTGAACTTCATTAGTTCATCTCATCATCAACGCGGTCTTATGCAACGTTCGGATAATGAGCTGGTGGAACTTTGTTCTGGATTTGCAGGTGCCTGAAAGGGTAAGACGATACGGCTTCACATTTTATGAGCGTAATCGAGTGTCTCCTTTGATTTCGTTATCTCGTAATGGCAGAAGAGAACTTTTCAGCTAAACGCCCACGCTCACTTTTTTAATCTCGATTAAACCAGGACATTCTCCATAGGTATTTTAGACTCCAGAAGCCCAAGCATGAACCAAACATAACTTTTTCAAAACTCTTACAATTATTTTCAAATTTCATGATGTAGCCTGAAACATCGGCAAATACTTACAGCTAGAAGCCTGGATGCAAATGCAACAAACTCAGGTACTTGCTGGTGAAAAAAAGAAAGAAAATATGGTCCATACAAAATGTGAAAATCGCTCAAGAAACCGAACAGTTTCTAGTCATCATTTTTTAAAGATAAAGATAGATTTAAGATTCCATTTAATTCTCATTGATTTTGTAGGCAGTGAAAGGCAAATCTTGACAGTGTGTCAACGATGTTTGTCTTACAATTGGGAATGTATTACTTCACTCGAAATAAATACTCTCTATTTGATTCACCGAAGCAATCGAATATTGTCGCAGATAGCTAATAAGTAATTCAAACTGGATTCCCATTGGATTCGCAAACAAATCCGAGAAATTTCTGACGTCGAGCTAATATTTTCCATTTCACAAAACACGAGGGTTTGTAGGGAGTTGAATGATTGTTTTGGCAGTAGTGCTACGACGGCTAACGTCATGTTCCTTCAGCGTTTTAACCTTGAATTCAATTTCAACCATAGTTTCGTGATTTACATCTAGTATTCATGAGATCATCTCATAAAATGGAGAATCTTATCTGGAATTACGACCATGTTTTACTCGATGAAAAAACAACTCTTGGAGAGCAGATGCTGAACATGCAGTTTCGGGACAGTTGATCTTTATAATCATAAGAAGCTAGATCAGTTCCTATTGAAGATATTTTATAGCTTTGGAAAGTTCAATCTTCCTATGGGGATATTTCTGCATGTAAATCAAAGTTGAGAAGAATATAAATCTGAACTGCTCCACATGAGTTAGGGATATTGACTTAAATTGCAGAAAAATATAGTTGGAATGAGATTTTGTTGCAGGAAATGAAATTAATTTCAGCCTGTAGGTCTGCAGCTTATTCAGGGTGGTTTAGAAAAATCGGGTAAAATAACGAAATTTTATTACCAGGGAATTTGAGCATTTTAAGACCATCAATACATTGTATGGCCTCCACTGGCATCAGTAACAGCTTGACATCTTCTTTGCATACTACACACGAGGTTGTTAAACAGTTCTTGAGGAATTTGGTTCCATGAACGGGACAGAAGCTCTCTCAGGTCATTTAAGGATTCTGGGGTAGGATGATGATTATCTAATCTTCTTTGGAACCCATCTGCATTTTGAAGAGTATTCTGTAGCATTCTACACGTAGATGTAGGCTTTCCTCTCGCCAAAACGGTGATGAAACGATCCTGAGCAGGTGTTGTTTTTCGTCGCCCACCAAGCCTTGGTCTTTCCAACACAAAACCTGTCTCCCTGAACCCATACCAAAGTCGAGATATCACACTTTGGCTGACTTGAAGCCTTTCTGCTACCACAACCTGAGTTAGGCCATCCTGTAGCATTCCGATAGCCCTATTTGCCTCAGCGTTTGTTAATTCAAATTCAAATTTCAAATGAGAACATTCATGAAGCATATGTGAAAAACCAAACTTCTGAAAAAAGGCAACTAGATTGACGAAATGTCTCATAATGTTTTTTTTTCGATTCGAGTTGTCATTGAGTTTTAAATGATTTTACAGCGATTTTCTCGGAGATTACATACCTTTCAAAACGATTGAATACGAACGATATCCCTAACTCTTGTGGAGCAGTATATTTGATGTGAGTTTGCATCAGTTTTCATCATATTTCACTTGATACTTCATTCAGAATTCTTCTCCTGTTTGAAACACTTTCGTTTTTTATTGTTTCTCATATCTTCAAAATGTATTTTTTCAATTCAATGCGTATATTAGCTTTCTCTTAACTCTTAGTATCTCTCTAGGAGCTCCTCAATCTAGTCTTCCTCTATGCCTTCGATTAATTCCACATTTTCGCTTTATCAGCGCTTCATGTTAACCAATTTTCATGACTCCCTATTTCCTATTTCTTCCGTTTGTTTCAGAGCTCGGATTAATCGTCTAGTGGCGGCCTGATCAAAAAAGTTCACGAACTAACGAACTATATAAAAGACTAGTTCGTGAAGGGACTCAGAAGTGACTTTCTCGACCCTATCCTTCACTCTCATTTGTATTCCCAGCGATAGTTCTTTCTCGATCCCGGCAAACTCCCGGAAAATCCAGAATATGCTGATACAAATGTCGCCGCTCACAACTGCAATGTTTACAGCTCGGGGCCGTCATGTGAAGTTTCTGCGTATCGCAGAAAACGCGTGCGAGCAGGCAGTAAAGTATACCGTTAGGTCTCTGATGGCGGCCATTTCCGGCAAGCGATGAGGAACCTTTAGCACCTACGCGGGAAACGAGCTGCGGGTTCAGCTTCCCGTGAAGAATGGATACTGGGGAAAGGTTAAAATAAGCCATTTTTATTCGGTATTTGGATATGATGAATCACAACCCCTGGGGTTTTGCGGGAGAAAGACGGATGATGGAGAGGAGGTATTTGGGTGGGTGTTGAGCTAACCAGCTCTCAACACGGTGTTTTGCACACGTCACCCCTAGGTCGTGCGGATTTGATGAATATGCAATGGTTGATGTCGAAATTTTCAGCAGAAAATGTTGATTATGGACGTCAATATTGTAGTCCTCTATTGTACTAGGTATAGGGAAAACAGGGAGAGATGACGCACCCTTTTTTACAATGCGCCGGCATCATAAATAAATCCTTAGGTATTGAACTTTTATTGTATAACATCAACACGAAGAAGAACTCGAACATTTTTTTTCGATATATTCTCTATTTCAGTCAAGTTTTGTGAAATACTCTCGATTTTCAAATGAAAATCCAAATTGGAGACTTTTGTATTGCATCTTGTCAGTTGGTGTGACTTCCGAAATTTGACAGATCACGGATTTTTAATTGATTTGATTAGAAAATTGATTAGATCGGAGGTCAATACTGAAAATTACAAAACGAAAAATTTAACTGAATATTCCCCTCCTGTCAAAAACTTCATGTAAATAGAATGCAATTATCGAAAATTACAGCGACAATTGCATTGTAGAGAGCGAAAGATCCCTGCGATAATTGTACTGCTCGTATCCATAGCAATTTCGGGAAATATTCCCCCGAATTACACTCGTGCATCAAAATGGTCATTTTCAGTTTTGGGGAAAGAGCCCTGGTGGAGGGCTCTTTCTCCAAAAATGAAAATGAACTCATGCAGTTTTTAGAAGACACGCTGTCATGCAAAATTATCGGTAATTTTGATGCACTTGTGCAATTATGTACTTCCGATAACATTCCTGTAACGAGTTTCATCACAGCACTACTTGCTATTGTAATAAACTCGTTACGATACTGAAATAGAGAAACATTGTTTATCTGTGCTTTTGTGAAAAAGCAAAATTCAGGTCACAAAAACTGGATCTCGAATATTATTTTCAAATTGGAACGTTCATTTTATACCTACATAAAAAATTAATAAGTAGCTGAAGCCGACCCAGAAAAAGGGTAGATATATGAAAAACATAAACGGTGAATTCGTACTCCTCGAGATCTTTTATATTATTTCTGTATCAAAATACTATATTCTTCACGAAAATTTGGAGAAATTATCCGAATATACTTCCCTGTCAAAGTTTTATTTCCACAGCAGTTGAAAATATCACTGTATTGATCGTCTATTCAAATCTGTGTTTTGTTATGCAGATGAGATTATTCTACATACAGAGTCAATGTTAACGTGCGATTATTTGCCTATTTCAAACTGGGATTTCGAAATTTTATCGAAACTAGAGCAAGATCATGCATTTTTATATTTTCGACTATTTTGATGAGGTGGATAGCACAATGAAGTTCTGAAACGAGAGTAATTTTTTTTTTATGGTAACTAGCTAGGCTTTCCTAATTTCGATATGATTGCATAAAAATCCTTCGTGATAGTATAAGCATAGCAAAGTATGCTTCAACATATTTCACCCAGAAAATGTGTTTTGTTCTAAGAATTTTAGGACTTATCTTCAAGTTCATGTTTTAATTTTTCACTTCTCGTTTTTTCTTCCATAGATTTTTATGAGATTTGGTTGTATTAGAGAAAAAAGATCCGTCAATATTCCAAATAATAGATATTTCGATTCAAATTTCTTGTTCCCACTTTACCATCAGATGGTTAAGTCAAGTTGAATTAAAGAAAATCAAGTCTCCACGAGAAAAATTATGACAGTTTGTGATGAGTAAGGGAGATGTTACCCCTTTAAAACAATCAAGACATATAGGTGAATATGAATTATTCGTTGGCTTTTCTGATCAGTTTTCTTGATGATCTCTGTATTTTGTTTCGTTGAGGATTATCATTGTTTTTTTTACATAATTTCGGACCCTTGCCAAAAAACTTCTCTATTTTTTATGTTGTCCTTAGGGTGAAGAAATGCTGTTCTAAAAACTCGATTAGCTCCGTGCTGCGGGTGTCTTCAGCCTCTCCGTCACGGTCTCCTGTTGGCAGACAATCGGCAATATCGTTAACGAAGGGAAGCCCCCGCCCGGGCGGCCGGACGCCCCTTTCCGACGCCCGGCGTCGTCACGTTTCGCGTCGTGAAAATTCAGAATTTGATTTGGAGCAGAGCGGAAACGCTTCAACGGCCAAACTAATGCGATCTCTTTTAATGCCATTGTGCTGGACCGGCTGGTATCTGCGCAGAATACATATCGGCCAGGAGAAAATGGGGAGAATGTGTTTCTGCGGATTCTTGCGTCCGTGTTTTTCGTCTGTTGCCTTTATCGCCCGATTGCCATGTTTGGATTGGCGCATTTCCATTCGTTTCAGAGGTTTCTAGTTCCTCACAAGAAACTATATTGTTGGATACATTGTTGGTGAACACAAGAAATGGTGCTGACAATGAGACAACTTTGGAATCAGCAACGAAAATTTAAGTCATTTTTTTTCAAGATTAAGAAATTTTGCTTCAACATTTTTTAATGTTGTAGCCATATTATGATTATGGGCTCATTCTGCAACTTGTTCTAGAATATACTGTAAATGATAGTCCATTTTAATTCCAAAAAATAATATATCAGAATGAGTACGTATTATATGAAAAAAGATTTCGGCCTTGAATATAAAAATGTACCAGAGTACTTACAGAACTATGAAAATCATAACAGAGTTCCCAAGCAACATGAAATTTTTTGTATTATTCGAACAATTTTCCTAGGTTCTCGTTATTTAACAAAAACCTGTTGATTCTATCGAATTCATACTTTGAATTATTGAGAAATATAATTGAATTCTGTTTTTTGTTTCAATTTCTCTTCTTTGAATGGAATAAAGCATGAACCTCCTATTGGTTATTTGGAAACTAACTGCGTTAATTCAACATTTGTGATTTTAGATTACTTGGGATGAACAGAACCTGATGGCTTTATCTACGGAAAATGATGTATTATGCAAGACAGAAAATTCTACAACGATTTTTTTATGGATTTCAATTTGTAGAAATCATCTTCGACAAGAAATTAGAAAGTTGCAGACATTATGAAAGATGTATGGCTTTTCTTCGTAAATACAACTCGAAAACCCATTCATAACTCGTCTTCTGAGCCCGAACACCCCAAATTTTCCCCGAGAATCCATTTTGCGGCTGTGAAATAGATATATGCACGCGAAAATGAATTACCGAAATCCTTCGCCCCATCTCGGATACTTAGAAGATGTTTCCCTTCGGAAAAACCTGCGGTTTATCCCGAAAATGGCCTGGGGCTGGGAAAATTCAATCGCAGACCTACAGCCGTCCACTATAGATTATGATCAGCTCAAATTCCCCCTCGTGATAGGTTTCACGCGTCTGAAACTCCACCAGAATTGTTGGAGGCGCTGCGATTGAATTTTAAAACGGAGTTTTGAAAATCATAGTCGGGGGTTTCATCAGTGGATTCGCGAGATGAATGTTAGTTTGATATTTTTGTCAGTTTCATGTACAGGTTAGTCAGATTCCGATGATTTAGTACTACATCTCTCCTTAATTAGAAAAAATGAATAAAATTCATATCTATGTCATGTTCTATTGATTCGAGAAATGTAAATTACTGAACAGCGCAAGTTGCTACGGAGTCTAGTTTCCATGATACAGGGTGATTATGGAATTTGGCTTTAGGGTAGTTTTTTCAGCATTTTATAGTGCTATCGGAATTTTCGTTCGATGATCAAAGATTAAAATAGTTATTTATGATATGAGTGTTTAAAGTGACGTTTTATTTTGTGAGTGAAAAAGTTTGTGAAATCAGCGGAGCGAATTGAACAATTTCACGAACCAAATAAAATCACTTTCAACACAAATACCATACAATGTTTTTTGTACAACTGCCCTATTTCGATAATGAAATGGGCGAATTTCCAATGACAACAAACTTCAAAATGCATTTTAATATTCAAATAATCAGAAGGTTGTTGTGAATGACAAACGTTGCCAACGTTATAATTACTAACAAATGAGAAAAGACGCTGTCATTTGAATTTCGTTCCTGTCCAATTTTCGTCTTGGGTATTTAACTGCATAATATGTTTGTCGAGAGTCCAATTATTAATAAAAGTGATGATTTGCTTGTTCATCTGGATATTTAAGAGTCTGCAAGAAGTGCAAATCTGAAACTCCTACATAAAAAATCTGTTCAGAAGTACGATATTGCATACACCGATTTCCTGGCCTGGTGTAAATTAGAAAATGTAGAAAGGAACTTCAGTGAAACTGTTTTCCTGGCATACTTAGAAGAAAAATCAAAAATATGGAGTTCTTCAACTTTTAGTTCTCAACCTTTTAAGGTAATAGCATATTTAAAACAGGAGAGTGAAGGAAATCTTCCCAAAAGTCGTAAATTCTCACTCGTCAACAAGTTGAAAAGTTTATAAAGGAGGCACAATATGATAAAAACTTGATGGTTAAGGTTGCAACTATTTTCGGATTATTTGGAGCCTGTCGGCGTGAAGAATTGTGTAATTTATCAGTGGAAGACATCGAAATAACAAATAAATCATTGGTTATGCAACTTCCAAATACAAAAACGAAAGTCAGTATTTCTTTCAGTATTATTGGGAAGTGTGTAGACTATTTTCATAAGTACTGTGCACTGTACTTATGTACAGTGTACCCTTCTGTCATCAAACATCCTGAAATACATGAATAATAAATGAACTGCTAATCCAGTTAGTATTAATACATTTGGGAAAATTCCATGTATTGTTGCCGCATTCCTCAAACTGCCAGAACCAAAGCAATATACAGGTCACTGTTTTCGAAGATCCTCCTCTTCATTGCTAGCAGAATCAGGAGCAAATATTACGAATATAAAAAACATGGTGGATGGAAGTCTACGACGGTAGCCAAGGGCTATGTTGATCATTCCATTGCATATAGAAATGTCATTGCTGAAAAAATTCTCCCAACCTCCACAGATTTTGGATCATCATCCTCATCCAATATTGTACCGGTTTCTACAAGTACTGATGGTTCTGACGATCCTAATAATGTGTTGCGAAGCTCCCTAACGTCACAGGAAATTAATGTCAGTAATTGTTCTAGTTTTACGATTAATATTAATGTTCATAAGTAATGATTGTTGAATATTGATAATTGAAATTTGCAATTGCTGAATTTTTCTCATCTGATTTCATCATAAGAAAATGGGATGCTGAAAATATTTCCAACACTAATGTTAAAAATATTTTCAGCACGCTTCCACGTAAACAATCACTTTTAATGACAGTTGTACAAATTTTTTTTTTCAAATACTGTATTTTCCATTGTACCATCCATTTCGCTCCATATTTAGTGAACTTACAGCTTCTGTGAGTGTAATATCTTGTGATCGTTAGAACTTCCTCTTGAAAAGTTACATGCACTTTTAGGTACCTATAAATATCAAACCTCCAACAGCATTCAAACTTTCGCTCCCGTGTTTCCAATTTGACATGCCGTTTTTGGGGTCGACAGCCAAGTCTACTGTTTGATGCAATTAAATCCTTGATAGCGTCACCGGAGGGGGAGATTTGATTGGGTTCTATATGATTGATTTTACGACATCATTTCTATAGGTTCATCACAGGTTACGTAATGGAGGCCGCCCGGAAAATTGACGCCTGGCCTGTTTTCCCTGCCCATGAATATGAATGAAAAGCCTCTCTGCATGTGGACACCGCATAATAATGTGAAATGTTCGGATGCGAAGCGCTGTATGTACACCCGATTAACAAAACAGATTATTTCGGCTGATAGTCGCCGGCTTAAAAAAAGGTCGCATTACGTGAAATCGGGATCATCGAAAACGTCGGTAAAACTATTTTTCATATCCTACTTCACGATCACTGTCATTTGAAACATTCCTTGATAAATTCAGGGTGGATTAGGTATACATTAAGGTAAAGAAAATGAAAAACCATTTTTGTACAACTGCCATTAAAAGTGACACTTTTAATGACAGCAAACAATTTTTTCAGCAAGGACATTTCTATATGCAATGGAATGATCAACTTACCCCAGGCTACCGTCGTAAACTTCCATCCACCATGTTTTTTTATATCCGTAATATTTGCTCCTGATTCTGCCAGCAATGAAGCGTAGGATCTTCGAAAACAGTGAGGAATTCGGCAACAATAGATGGAATTTCCGCAAATATATTAATACCAACTGGATTGGCAGTGCATTTATTATTCATGTATTTCAGGAAAAAACGACGATGTTTGATGACAGAAGGGCGCAGTGCAAAGTACTTATGAAAATAGTCTACATACTTCCCAATTATACTGAAAGAACGACTGACTTTCGTTTTTGCATTTAGAAATTATATAACCAATGATTTATTTGTTATTTCGATGTCTTCCACTGATAAATTACACAATTCTTCACGCCGACAGGCTCCAAATAATCTGAAAATAGTTGCAACCTTAACCATCAAGTATTTCTCATCTGGTGCCTCCATTATAAACTTTTCAACTTGTTCACGAGTGAGAATTTTCGATTTTTTTGGACGATATCCTTTACTTTTTTGTTTTAAATATGCTATTACCTTGAAATATTTACTAACATCCACACCATTTTTAACGCGGGCGCTTGACTGTATCATTGAAAATTTGCTCC
Organism: Hippodamia convergens; assembly: GCA_038502775.1. NCBI lineage: Eukaryota > Metazoa > Arthropoda > Insecta > Coleoptera > Coccinellidae > Hippodamia > Hippodamia convergens. Next base: position 31,734,369 of record CM076611.1, on the reverse strand, counting down.
ACAAAGTTGATGAACTCCATATTTTTTATTTTACTTCTAAGTATGCCAGGAAAACAGTTTCATTGAAGTTCCCTTCTACATTTTCCAATTTACACCAGGTCAGAAAATTGATATAAAATACGCAATATCGTACTGCTGAACAGATTATTTAGGTAGGAGTTCCAGATATGGTCTTCTTGCAGACTCTTCAATATCCAGAGGAACAAGCAAACCGTCACTTTCATTAATAATTGGACTCTCGACAAAAGCAGTTAAAAACCCAAGACGAAAATTGGACAGGAACGAAATTCAAATGACAGCATCTTTTCTCTTTTGTTAGTAATCATAACGTTGGAAACGTTTGCCATTCACAACAACCATTCGATTATTTGAATATTAAAATGCACTTTGAAGTTTATTTTCATTGCAAATTCGACCATTTCATTATCAAAATAGCGCAGTTGTACAAAAAAACATTGTCTGGTATTTGTGTTAAAAGTGATTTATTCTGTTCGTGAAAGAGTTCAATTCGCTCCGCTCATTCCACAAACTTTTTCACTCACAAAAAAAACGTCACTTCTAACACTCATATTCTCATGAATAACTATTACAGTAAATACTTCTAACCTGCTGCCTTTAAGATGAGTCTCTTCAAATACTACTTTTACATATTCCTATTTAATCTCGTACTCGTTTAGGTGAAGAGGAAAATTACGTTAATGTGCCGTAGTTAGTGGAGAGTTTATTCATTTTCAATAGAGAATAAAGTTGAAAACTTATGAGAAAAGGTATATTTATTATCATCTGAAATAAACACGAAAGGGAAGAAATTATTGTCATGTCTACATTACCGATGAGTTTTTTCAACTTTTGAGTTACTCCTCATTTTCCTGTAGTCCTCCAGAACAACCTTGATGAAGTGGGGGCAAGAGAAGCATCAAGATCTCGAGTATAGTGAAACTAGCAAACGGGAAACTTCCCAAAATAAAAACCAACCGAAGGGGCTTGATGATCCCACCCCCCTTGCCCAGCGAGGCGAGCCGCGAAGAGAAAGTTTTCGCAGAATTTGGAGGCAGATGTTGGAGGCAATAAATATGAGTCAGTTTTTACTCCAACGAATCTCCTCTATTCGTCACGGACGATTTAAATCGGCAGGAAGATATTGCTGCATACCTCGGGAGCTATTTTTTCCGGGAACAACCGTTTTCCGTTAGACGGATCTCGTATACCGAATGATTTTCAATCAGTGAGCGTGCCGGAAATTTCCGGGCGCATAGCAGACGCGTTTCGAACGTTTTTCATATTGTGGGGGGTTGATCTCCGGTCTGCGAAGGCGATTCCCGGAACTTCTTGGGTTTCCGGGAGATGTTTTTCCATGCTCATCCTTCTGAGGAAATGGCTGGCGATGTAATTTTTGTTTGTGAATTATCGTGTTATTGCATGGATTCAGAATACATCATTCAAATTGTTAGTTTGCATGCGATTATTCGGGAAACAAGATAAATTTTCATAATTTTCATAAAATTTCATAATTTGCAATATGTATAACTGCAATTAGGTATAATTGTTCTAGTTTCGAGTCCTCGATAAAGTGAACAAATTATATGAAAGATGTTTTCTACACCTTGCAATCATGCACAATACAACCGAAAAGATTTAATGAGTACCTGCATCCTCGCTCGCAAAACCTGACAATTTTCTTTATCTCACGTTTTTCGGAGTAACATTTTTTTTTTCATTTTGCAGATCAGTAGCTCTTAATTCTCGAAAAGTCACTAACTTGTAAAACTGACAGTTAACTTGCAAAATTTAGTTAGTAGTATTATTTGCATTAGAAAATTTTGTTTTATCGTCATATATGTTGAAAATCATGGTACAATTGTTATTTCCAGTAACACAGATTTTTGATGATGAAAGAGTTGATACTGATGATGATGAACCATCTGTTGACTCAGAAACTGCTGAACTCGAGGACTGCAGAACATTTGTCCTCTCCTTACTACCAAATAATTTGCTAGACATTTCGATTTTTTTGTTGACCGAATCATCAACATAACCCATCGCAATTTCGGTGCTCTTCCACCCTCCTGCACGCTTTAGTGCTAAAATATCTCCACCCGAATCCGCAACCATAGTGGCTCCAGTTCTGCGAAAAGAGTGGCCGGTGTATAACTCTAGGTCTTTTAAACCTAAATATTTCGCTATTGGCTTTGGGAAACCACCAATAATGTGCTGGCCAGCATCAAGGGAAATGCACTTTCCATGTTGGTATGTCAAAAAAAATCTTAGGCTTTCTGTTCCAGGAGGCAGAAGATTTACATATTTTCTGTATAACATGCAGGGCTTCAAGCTGCAGCCATCATCGGTTATGGTGAATCTTCTTGTTGTTAAATTTTTTGTTTGCTGCAATGTCACAATAATGTATTTTTCCATATCTTCTACATCATTCATGTTTAAAAAGAGAATTTCATCACATCGACAACATCCAAAAATCCCAAATATTATTACAATTTTCGCCAGCAGCCACTGATCATCAGGAGCATGTAAAAGAAATTGTTCAGCCTCTTCTTTACTTAATACCTTGGCCTTTTTGGCGTATAACGCTCATTTTTTCGTTTCAGAAACGCTATTACTTTTCGAAATCTGCAAATGACAACTGAACGTAATATTTTTCAATAAATTTTTTAAGGAAAACAAACCTGCGAACAGGGGCATTTTCTTTTATTTCCAAGCAGCTTTTCAGCATAGACCATTTTGCCCATAAAGTATTAGGGCTGAATCTAGCTGATAGTTGATTCAAGTAGACCAATAAAACATCTTCAGTTACCCCAATTACACTATTTTTGTTTTGCCACTTTCTGAAGTTGTCGTATTCTCGCTCGTACCTTGAAGCTGTTTGCAGGTAATAAACTTGTTGCTACACTGCTGGCTGCCTCAATAATTCCTTTTGGTACATCCATTTTCGCTTTAGCCAAAACAAATGTAAAGAAAAATAAACAGACATGTTCATGGCAACGCTTTCATGGCTTACGACATTTGCGACAAATTATTGGGATTTTTTTGGAATTTATCTAACCTTTTCACAAATGAGAAACAAATAAAATATAAAACAATACACGCAGGTAACGGGTTTTACTGGCTCAAAGAGGTATAATATCCTCCATTCGCCAGTAAAATCCCTTTTACCTTGCTAGTAATGTTATATACTATTTTTGTCTTGGTAAAATTGACGTTATGTTGGGGTGAAATCCTATTTTTCTGTTCAAACCAGGAAGGGAGTAGAACATCCCTTCTCTCGTATTAGTCGATACAAATCAACCCCAACACCAGTTCCTGAGTTGCCGTAATAAACCGCTACTCGTTGAGTCGGGAAGAGATAAATAACCACCCCCAACAACCCCATTAAGTAGCGTACAACGCCGCTCAGCCTTAAGACATCAGTTCTTCCTGCTGAGCTCGAGAGGTAATAGCTCCATAAACATTTTCTGCGTATTGTCCAATAGGCAGCAGCGGGAAGGCGTTGACAAATTCGCCATCTTCTGTCATGTTCCGGCTGAAATATTGCCCGCTGAGAGCGTTGACATTAATCTGAAGCCTGCTTTACATAAATATTTAGCGCTTGCCGAATTTAACGACGGAGCAGAGGCAGCCGCCTTCGATCGAACGGAAAGGCTGGTTGATTTGGGATCGCTTCTGAAGCCTTTCGGATTTGATAATGAAGTGGTGATTTGATGTGTGAGTTGGAGTGGCCATACCATTCAAAAATTTCAAAAATTAATAAACAGAAATAGGCATCATCACAAAGGGAAACATTGCTGAATGACTTAATGCCGACTGTTACACTTAAAAAATTTCGAATCTCATGGTATGAAATGTAAAGACTACGGAATGAGGCAGGCTGAAATCAAATGCTTCCACGTGCTCCAAGTTTCGATGAAATTCAACTTATTTAGGGTAAAACACATAGTGTGCCATGTGCCTAAGATAGATGCTTGCAGACGTTTTACTCTTGCCATTCTTGAAAAATCGTGTTGAAAGTGCAATAAAGTTACAAGATCTTTGGTGATATACAGTTGGTAAATACCCAAAAGCTTGCAAGGTGTTTGATTTGATCCCACTTTTTATTAAAAATCTGCTGAAAGTAGACGTTCTGTCAAAGACAGTTGGAAGTTGGGTTATTATGAAAGCTATATTCACTAATCTAACGTCTCCTCTCGGAATTTGTTGTAACCTGAACAGGTGCGTCATAAATCCCATGGGTTTGGCATAGATTACGTATGACGTTTCGGGAGAGATGAAGCACAATATTTTTTATTTCCAGACCCAAAATTCCTACTTGTCACAATAGTCGTAAGAGTACAAGGGGAAAATGGACACAGGAGGACTTGACTAGTGCGTTTTTTACAAACGACTCCACACACGACGACCCTTTTGAGGAACATGAATGCGTAGGATTTTTTTTAAGTATGTTTCAAAATCCTATGTTCTATAGAAAAGATATGCACTGTTTCTAATAAACCCAAAATTTTCATTTATTAGGATAATTTACCATTCACATTCGAAAATCTTTTACACCTATTGGGACAAACAACTTTTGCAGTTGGCAATCTTTCGATTCTTTTCCAACTTTAAAAAAAATTACTCTGTTCAATTCTACAATATAACGTTTTCGAAATGTTTATTTTTGACATATTTCCAGCTTACTTCAGATGAGCAGTAAGAATGTAATCGTTTTCGATAACGAAACAATAATTTTTTTTCCTCTTTTGATGTTTATTCACCCTATTTTATTCGCCTAGGAAAGTAGAATAATTTTCATTCTGGTTGTAATCTTGTGAAACTCAATCAATGCAACAGCTACCTCCTCGTGGTGAGTTCAGGAATATTTGCGATAAAAATATTAACCACGTTTATCCGAAACGGTTCGCACTAGCGTTCTCATCACTTTTCGAAGAGTTATCAAAAAAACCATTTTTTGGAACGTATAATCAAATCTATGCTTATACGTAGAGTTGTGAATTATGTCAAGCATAGAGGCTCTGAATTTCTCCCCCGAATAGAGCCTCTATTCTCGATATATTGATAAACTCCATCCTATCGCGCTCTCGACAAATACGAATGGTAGTTTTTTCGCAAGGCTTCCCGAATTAAAAGCCACTCAATCCCGATCCTGACGACTCTCAATATTAATCAAGATCCTTTCGGGCAAAACACATCGACACATCCGGACGAGAACCAACAGTATCGACCCTTTGCCCACGGCGATGTGTTCCAGATGCGAAATTACAGATCGGTTTGCACAGCGTTCGGATGCCAACGGACAAATCTATACTGGCGTGGATTTTGAAAAGCAGAAGCAAATATTATTCCTGCCTCGTGTTTTCAGGGAGTTCAGGAGAGCTTCGGTATAATTAATAACACTCTGGGCTGGCTTGTATTTACAAGGAGGCATTCACGTTTATGCCGTTGCCAAGGAGATGAGCGAGCTTTCTACGGAGATGACGTCATTAGGATGCAGTGGGACCAGTACCAGTGTTCTCGTCCGAATACGTCATCAGAATCCCGTTGGATATGTTTGTTCGGGACTTTGGTTTGAGTTCAGCGTGGTGTTTCATAATTTGTTTCGCGGATGAATATATTGCTGTAATGGAGTAATCAGGCTCTGGATAAACAGGTTTATTTAACCTGCAGCGTTCATTAATTCATCTAGTGGAGTTTTTTGCTTGTGGCGTCAGTGCCAAAAATGGTTTTTGATGATGAACAAGTTCATAACGAGGTCACAGTGGGTCATAGAGGTTAGGACCCAGGTCTGTCTGAAGAATGAGATGGACCTATAATGGGCAAAGTCTGATGTTTATCGAACTCTTTGAGTTTCAAAGATTTTGAGACTGAATCCAGTTTTCAGCTTTCGAACTTTTCGGAAGCACTTCTCATAATTATATAAACAAGGTGTTTCTAAATTCATGCGACGAAATTCAGGAGGTGATTGCTCGTATGCAATCAAACCCATTTCCGAGATATCACCTTCAAAAGATGATGACTAAAACAGAGTTATTTTAATGATTTTTTATTTAAGTAGAGCTAGAGTCTTGAAATTCTGCAATTTCCATGCAAAGACAGTTGGAAGTTGGGTTATTATGAAAGCTATATTCATTAATCTAACGTGGAGACGGAATTTGTTTTAACCTGAATAGGTGCGTCATTTATCCTATGGATTTGGGATAGATGACGCATGATGTTTCGGGATAGATGACGCAGTATATTATTTTATTTTCAAACTCAAAATGCATACTTGTTAGACTAGTGGTAAGAGCACATGGGGGAAATGGACACAGGAGGACTTGACGAGTGCTTTTTTTACAAACGATTCCACAGACGACGAAACTGTTGCTGAAAATGAATGCGTAGGATGCGACAGCGGAATGTTGCAGGTGCCTTATTGACACGTGCACATCCTTCAAAAAACTTTCTGTGCCCTGTGAGAAGAGAACAATTTTCCAAAAGTGAACAAATTATGTTGAACCCTTATTAGCAATATCTCCCATACCCCATGCCAAAATCAGAATTTTGTATTTTATTTTATTTTTGAAAAACTTTAGAGTTTTTCTTCATGTGGATGTTATACAATAAAAGTTCAATACCTGCAGAATTACTTATGATTTTATGAGCCCGTTTAGTTCAAAACAGTGGTTCTAAGGCGCACTTTAAAAAAGGTGTGTCATCTGTCCCTGTTTTATGCTATATTATATGGGGGCGAAATAAGCAACCCTCAGTTTATTTCATATCGATTTTAGAGATGTTTTTCAAGATGAATATTGAGAAAAGACTCGTGGTTAGTCCTTTGCCATTGTATGAAATAACAGTATCTCAAGTTTCTTGCTTAACTGAAATTTGAGAAATAGAAATAGAAACTCAATTTTAGTCACCCCCTTTCAAGGGTGATATCTTGGGAAGGAAAGGGTCCAGGAAATTTTGTTGTGGGAAGGATTCATCTTAATTTCATACGAAGAAAAACTAAATTTCTAGCATGAATTAAGGAACATCCTGTATAATGCCTCAATTTTTTCGGCATAAAATTGTTTTGTCGGATATAAAAAAGAGAGAAAAGGATGAGCCAAATATTTTCATAGCCAACAGAGAAGGAGAGTTGAGTTACCTGCAAAAAAGCATATATTTCATGAGGATTGCATTGTGTTAAGACATGTGAAGGCACGTTTTTACCGAAACTGCTCTGTAAGTGAATAAAAGAAATCATAGCTTTTTCATTCTCGAGTCTTTTTTTCCCAAATTTTCCAATTCATTTTCGTAATAGATAAGAATCCTTATTGATTTTAATCCTCCTATCCCATCATATTCAGGATATAGTGCATTCAGCTCCATCTAGGAGGCTCGGTGGTAGGTCCGAAAGTAATCTTCATCCCATGGATAAAAATTCGAAAGCCTCTCCCCGCAATCACCGAGGCGGGCTTTGCTCCTGATAACCAATCTGTCCACAATTGGGAGGACCTCCCCCCATCAATTTTCCTCCTCAGTCCCGTCTCCTCGGCGATTGGAGGTGCTGCCCCCCAACAATATTTCAATATGCACCGCAGACATGTCGCCTTTCTGCCCGAATTTGAATTTTCATCGCCTACTTTACAACCGAACCGGTCCGAATCGAATAATAAACACGTTTCGACCTTTTTCGTCCCCTTCCTTTCGACACGGAAAACGGCTGAATGCAAAGAGATGAGTTTTTTATTTTTGGCACGTTATCGCGAATTCGGTTCGGGGTTTATTGTGGCGATTTCTCGCCGGTCCCGAGCCTGCCGCAGAGTTTATTGACGTGTCTAATGCGGAATTAATTGACCGTACGGTTTCCACATTTGCGAGGGGTTCATTTTGCGTTCGGGCCCGATTTCTCTCGGTCGAATCTCCCTTTCAATTATTTTCTCTAATTCGGGTTTTTCGGCAGAGGTAAATTGGACGAATCATCGAAATTCTTCGATTGAATGTTCGGCGATTAAGGGAAAAGTACCCCTACAAGAAGACGATGCGTAGAACCCAAATTGGTCAAACTTTATTTTCTAGGTAAGGCTCAATTTGATTTAAGGGAGCTATTTCACACTCTATCCCTCATTTCGTCACCTATGTTTATGTTAGCAAGTCAGATCACAGAAACTGCATCCAATAATAGCTCATGATAATAAAAAAGTAGGGCGTCGTCTTCTCTGCAAGAAAAAATATAGGGTGAAACTGTTTTGAACTAAACGTAGTCATAATAGTATATTCTAAAACAAGTTGCAGAATGAGCTCATATTCCAACACGAGTGTGAATTGCCTTCTGCAACGAGTATTAGAGGATATTTTCTCTATTTCGGTGAAGTTTCGTGAAATACTCTCGAAACTCAAATAAAAATTCAGGTTAGTGACTTTTATATTTCATCTTGTCATTTGGTGTGACTCACGAAATTTGACGGATTACGGAATTTGAATTGATTTGATTCGAAACTTGTTTCGATCGGAGGTCAGTACTGACATCTGCAAAACGAAAAATATAACTGAAAACAATGCTGTGATGAGTTTCATTACAGCACTACTGTTAGCACTGTAATGAAAATACCAAATAATAATGATAATAATAACAATAATTGACTTCATTCAGTATCGTTATGAGGTCATTACAGTACTATTATGTTCATGTTAATAATAATAATAGTACTGTAATGAACTCATTACGAGACTGAATGAAGTCAATTATTGTTATTCTTATCATTATTATTTGGTATTTTCGTAGCGTGAGTGGAATAGTTTGTAAAAAACGCACTCGTCAAATCCTCCTGTGACCATTTCCCCTTTGTACTCTTAAGACTAGTGTCACAAGTAGGCATTTTGGGTCTGAAAATAAAAAAATTTCTGCGTCATCTATCCCGAAACTTCATGCGTCATCTATCCCAAACCCATGGGATAGATGACGCACCTGTTTAGTTTACAACAAACTCCAAGAGGAGATGTTAGATTTGTGAATATAGCTTCTAACTGTCTTTGACAGAATGTCAACTTCCAGCGCATTTTTAATGAAAAGTGGAATCAAACTAAGCACCTTGCAAACTTTTTGGTACTACCAACTATATATCACCAAATATCTTGCAACTTTATTGCACTTTCAACACGATTTTTCAAGAACGGCAATAGTAAAACGTCTGCATGCATCTATCTATGGCACTGCTTGCACCGAAATCACCAATTATCTGACTTAGCCACAAATTAAGCTTTGTTGTAATCAAATTAGAGTGGAATAATATTGTGAATTCATATAATATTTTGACAAAAATGAGTGGAATACTCCAACAATGAAATATGAGCCAAATAAGTGGAATGTGATAACTCTGTATTGATAAATATCAATATTATGATTATCCGATAGTCTGGCAGCATCCATTATGCATGTTTCTCTATTTCATTAGTGGTTTCACTATGATTCATTTCATTTCTCTATTTTCCTTCTTGTTGATATGTTCCTATGCAAATAGCCTGTTGAGTAAATTTCGTCGTTGTTGTTTATTATCATTTTCGTTATGGATTTCACTTAGTACCCATGTGAAGATTCGATTTCGATGAGGCAAGAATTTTTTGTCCTTTTTCATCTATTTTTTCTTGAATTTCCTGGTTTTGGGAATGTCTTGCAAAATTTTGTGTATGCGACTTGAATATGTCAAAAATTAAAGGTTGCCTCTTCTTATATGAGTTTCATTGCTATGAGTTCATGGGTATATGATTATCGGGTTCAATAATAAGGGACTGTTTCTTAGTTGATTTGTATGTTTCTTATGAGACAGTATGAGAAGTAAAGCTGTTTTGTTGAAGAAGGCTCCCCATTTTCTCACAATTCCTTCAATTATGACAGTTTCTTTCCTTGCCATTAGATGAACGAGAAAATATCGTCTCTTGTGTTCATCAGTTTTTTCAGAGAAGAATCCCGAATTTCCCTGGGGACAATCTCGATCTCATTGCCCCCCAATGTGGATATATCTCCCCCCACAACCGACTCCCGTTCCCGGCAAAAGCCTCGCGAAAATCGCTCATTCCGGAAAAGTGTCAGATATTTCCATCCAGAGCCCAGAGGATCCATTTCATTCCATTTCAGGAACAAGCATCAAAGCTCTCTATTCCAATAATAGTTCGCACGTACGATACAAAGGGAAACCATTCTGGATGCAACACTTATTTGAGTTTCATTCCTGTGGGTTCATGGGTATCTGATTGTCGTTTTCATCGATAAGGGACTGTTTCTTAGTAAATTTGTCTGTTTCGTAAGAGACAGTATGAGAAGTAGAGCTGTTTTGTTGAAGAAGGCTCCCCATTTTCTCACAATTCCTTCAATTATGACAGTTTCTTTCCTTGCCATTAGATGAACAAGAAAAATATCGTCTCTTGTGTTCATCAGTTTTTCCAGAGAAGAATCCCAAATTTCCCTGGGGAAAATCTCGATCTCATTGCCCCCCAATGTGGATATATCTCCCCCCCAACCGACTCCCGTTCCCGGCAAAAGCCTCGCGAAAATCGCTCATTCCGGAAAAGTGTCAGATATTTCCATCCAGAGCCCAGAGGATCCATTTCATTCCATTTCAGGAACAAGCATCAAAGCTCTCTATTCCAATAATAGTTCGCACGTACGATACAAAGGGAAACCATTCTGGATGCAACACTTTGTGGTACAATGAGCGTTGGCGGAGGCTGGCCGGAGAAAGAAAGGGACAGATATAGGGAGAAGCCGTGACGTCATCGCATAAAACGGTGTCAGTCGGAATATGAAGAATTCCATTTGCAAAGGCGTAGCAGTAATGGGGACGCCGGCGTCGCGGTGCACATAGGAGGAATTCCATCCGCGATTTCTCTGGAGAAAACGACAAATTGCTTCTGTGTTTCTGTTGCTCGAACGGAACGGGCGACGTCCGGATTTATTGCTGCGATATCTGAATTTCTGCGACTGAAATTCGGGTGAAAACCTTCAATTTTCTCGGGCGGAAAAAGGAATGTCTTCTAGCGCTCTATGTCGACCGGTTTCCATTGTCTGATCCGTCCTCAGATTCATTTTTTAGTAAAGTCGAATGATACAGACAGAAAAAATCGCTCGGTATCAGCGTGACGCGAAGAGATCTTGCACTGTCTCTGCACCGACAAGTCAGAATGTAATTAATGCTGTAATTTGAGAAGTATTAGACATGTAGATAATGGGATAATTTCCCTGTGTATACTCAAGGGATTTCAGGAACTAGAACAGCAAGAAGAGAACAGATATCACATTCATAACGTTTTTTCTTCAGTAAACCAAATACAGAACCTGCAATTTACTTGAATATCTTGCTATGTTTTTAAATTATACATGAAATCGAATATCATTTGATTTTTCCTTGATTTCGCTAATGAATCACTAAATCGCTAAATCCATATAATATGATTTTACAAGGAAATCTATCCGTCAAATATGCCATCTCTATCGCGAACAAAATACTTCTGATCAACAATTTATTTTTCTTCTTTGAAGTATATATCTTTCATCTGTTTATTAGAGTTCAAAATTCAATGTTCCTGCTGTTTTTTCTTCTGAAGTTTCTCTCAACACTCTCTAACATATCTGCGGGATGATGAATTTTATTCTCACGGTGAGCCGGGGTACTAGGAGATTGTTGAAGAAGTTTTAGATCAACATACTATCTATAGGTGTGAGATAAAAATGAGTTGGGACTGGAATTTTTGAAAATGTGAAAATTCAAAATCAAAGTTTTTTGTAAGAATAGATGCTAATAATTCTTATTTTTTCAGGTATGTTACCTGATTTCAAATTCTTGAGTCTTGAGGGTGAGTACATAAAGAGAAATATAATTATCGACATGAATCATCAATGTTTCAGATTTATTACATACTTGAGATCTCCCACAAATTCAGTTTCTTAATAGTTATTTATAATACAAGTGCAGATGGCATTGATATTCCTACACGAGTTCAAAATTCGAAAACGGGCCACGAAGTGGCGAGTATCATGCTTTTTTTCTCTTATTCGCTGAATCATCATCGAAATCATGAAATATTGCCGTAAATATCGATTAGTGATTTTTGCATTGAAAAATATTAATTGGCATAACTGTTTTTATCTCATGAATTTGACAGATGTTGAATAAATCTGTGGCAGGAGGCAAACATGTCATCAATAAATATTACTGAAAAGAGTGCTAGAATGAAATAATCTAACATTGTTTTGTTTTACGGATGTGGCAGAATAAACAGATCTCACACATAATTAGAGAAAATATCTTCATAATATCAATATTAAAATCCTCAATTCACGGACAAAATTTTTTTTTGCTCAACGCTAACAAAGTAGAAAACTAATATTTCGCACCCATAGACAAAAAAAATTAATTGAGCTATAAAATCACAATTGGATGACCGTCCCCCAAAGAAATGTATTAGATCTACAGGGTGGGCCATCCATAACTTTCCACCCCGAATATTGAGCTTTGGGATAGAATAACGAAAAAACGCTCGGACAGGTAAAATTTCGTTGAAAAGGGGACAAAAAAGGGTGTTCGAATGAGTTTGATATCACTACCCCTCTAGCTGCAACCCCTAACAGCTCTCATTTTTGAATAGTGAAAAGGGGTCAAGCAACACCTTGTTGGAAAGGCAATTCAATTTCCTGATGGGTGTATTTTTTTTCATCGCTTTATTATTATACAGAGTGACTCAGTATTCCATCAATAACTTTCACACGCCGAATTTGGATGGAAAAAACGCTCGGACGGGTCAAAAAATTAATTCGATATCACTACCCCTCTAGCCGCTACCACTTAAAGTAATTATTTTTTAATAGTGGTAGTAGGTCGAGAAGCTTTGTTGAAAACATAATTCAATTTTCCTGAAAACTTAATTTGGGTTTTCTCTCCCAGTCTCTGAAACAAGAAACAATTAGAAAAATTTTTTGAATAATATGAGAAAGGCCCCTGCGTAAAAATTTGAGCACTAATTTGTCTGCGGCCAAAACTTTACTAGAAGAAATTGTTGCCTAACAATGAACAAAAAGAAAACACTTGGAACTCTAAGGCGTAACGTTTCGGAGTCTAAATTAGACTCCTTCGTCAGACAATTACTAGTTTTCATTCAACTTCATTGAATCGTGACAATATATTTTATTATTCAGAAATTTTTTCTGATTGTTTCTTGTTTCAGAGACTGGGAGAGAAAACCCAAATTAAGTTTTCAGGAAAATGCAAAGACCTCCCAGACAATATTTCAATAGATACGTAAATCAATCACCTGCATGAGCGTATTATTTTTTTTTCGATCGCCCAACTATTAAACAGGATGAAACAGTAAACAGGGGTAGTGATATCGAATTCATTTTTTGACCCGTTCGAGCGTTTTTTTCCATCTCAAAGATCCAAATTCGGCGTGTGAAAATTATTGATGGAATACGGAGTCACTCTGTATAATAATGAAGCGATGAAAATAAAAATACACCCATGCAGGAAATTGAATTGCCTTTCCAACAAGTTGCTGCTCGACCCCTTTACCCTATTCAAAAATGAGAGCTGTTAGGGGTTGAGGCTAGAAGGGTAGTGATATCAAACTCATTTGAACACCCTTATTTGCACTCCTTTCAACAAAATTTGACCTGTACGAGCGTTTTTTTCGTCATTTCATCCCAAATCTCAAAATTCGAAGTATGAAGTTATGTATATCCAATGGAAATCATCGTTGTGTTATAGTTGATGGAAAAGGACAACTATAGTCCATCCAACGAGAAGAGATAGCGCGTCAAAACAAAAAGGCGTGGCCAAATCCATCAGGACCGGATTTAATAATAATAATAATAATGCTTTATTTTTCTTTCTGAAACACTTACATTCGTATAGGAATAGTCAAAGGAAACAAAAAAAGAAAGAAAAAAAGACTTATAGAATTATATGTCCTCAAAAAAAGCGCCTACAGAATATAAACACTTTTCTACTAATATTTTCTTCAGTTTATATTTGAATTCTTTTAAACTACTTGATGTACCGACCGCGCAACTGACGCAACTGAGAATTTCAGATGAATCACGTGTTTGTCGTAATACAGATCTGGAGAAGACGGAAAAAGCACTTAACGGCATCCAATGAAAATATTCATTTAATTGTTTACTGGCGCTATCGCTTACATTCGTATAGGAATAGTCAAACGAACAAAAAAAGAAAGAAAAAAAGAATTATAGAATTATATGTCCTCAAAAAAAGCGCCTACAGAATATAAACACTTTTCTACTAATATTTTCTTCAGTTTATATTTGAATTCTTTTAAACTACGTAATGTACCGACCGCGCAAATGACGCAACTGAGAATTTCAGATAAATCACGTGTTTGTCGTAATACAGATCTGGAGAAGACTGAGAAAGCACTTAACGGCATCCAATGAAAATATTCATTTAATTGTTTACTGGTGCTATCGCTTCTCGTTGGATGGACTATAGTAGGTACCTTACACTCTCAACTTTTTTCATGCAGGGATGATTAACATTCAGATAGGGACTGTCGGTGTTATTTTTGATTTGATCAGAGGTTCTTTAGACCAAACAAAGATGAGTAGTTTAATGTTCATCAATCTAAAACGAAGTTTTTGCCATTTTTCGCGTTTGAAAATTTTCTGAGATGAATGTGAACTGTTTTTCCCTACGCCACTGTCTCACATCAATACCTCAATGGAGCGCAGCGAATTCCATTCAGCTCCTGACCCAAAACCCGTCGGATCCGTTCTCGAGTGGTCTCTTAGTTCGCGCGTCAATTCGTTTTTATATTCTGGCATTTTTCATAATCACGTGTGAAAATGAGGACACGGATTAATGCAGTTCGGGGGCAGAACTAACGAGCAGCCAGAATGGCCTTAATTGGACGTAGTTCCAGCGCAGGAGAGGACCGCATTTCGTGATTCCACGGAACCTGTGGCTGAATGAGAAGTAATGACATAATTCCGGGAAGCCCTTTTGTCGCTTTGATGCCGGTTCGCTGACACATCCAATTTGATTTTTCCAGCTGCGAGTATGCCCGATACGAAAACAGATTTCGCGTCACTTCAGCCGTTCCTTATTTCTTTATTATAGACGGAAAAATCCTCTGCAGAGATCCCCTAACCTGAAGCAACATAAACCGCATTTGTCCATAAGTAATTATCATATCTGAACAACGAGCCGTCACGGATTGCGATGTTGCCACATTTATCCGAAGGGGTTGTCACTAGCGCTCGAAGTCTGATTAGATGCAGCCACGGCCTACTGAATCTAACAGACCAGAAGGTTAGACGTTGCCGTTGTTACCAGCAACGTGTCTAGTGGCACGCGTAGATATAGGAAGTATATGGTTTTCATGTGCAATTCGCACTGTTTTGGATATAATTTCGAATTTATTTCATTCGCAATTAAATGAAGAACTGTAATGAGGAAAACAAAACAGCATTTTGTTTATCTGCGGATAATTTCTCAATATTTTATCGCAAATAATCCAGAACTCACCACGAGGAGGTAGCTGTTGTATTGAGTTCCACAAGATTACAATAAGAATGAAAATTATTTTACTTTCTGAAGCGAATAAAGTAGGTGAATCAACATCGAAAGAGGAAAAAAAAGTCACACATATACCTGTCACCTATTAACCACTTGAAATTATAAATGGGTACGTTTACTTAGTCTCTGAATACGACTTCGATTCTCAAATTACTCAAGATCTTAAACCCCGATGATATTCTCGGAAATGCCCTCTCAAAATTTATATTGTAGAACTGAACAAAGTCATTTTCTTTAACGTTGGAAAAGAAGTTGAGAATTGCCTTGTCTTTGAAATGACCACAAAAGTCGGAAAATCGATCTGATCTTGTTTGTCCAAATTGGTGTGAACATTATCATAATGGACCACTAATTTTTGTCTCCGTTCCTCTGGATCAGTTCTTTTTGGAGTAACTGAAGACGCCAAGTAACTCGGTCGATTTGGGAAAATTGAAGGAAATGCATCATCAGTTAATTCAGGAATTTTTCGGGGTAACTGAACCTTCGGCGGTTGGATAAGAGTTATTTCTCAAAATATGGGAATCTACAAAATGTTTCATTCAAACTACACTGTCGTCGTTGACTTTGAAACTACTTTCTCCATGAATTGGGCTAAGCCAGTTTCCTCTCCTCGCAGGATCTTTCAGAAATCAAAATACCAAAACTTTCTGATTAGTAGATTTATATTGTGTGGAACGAGGCATAGTACTCAAATCAAAGATTTCCAAATGAAATTTTAATAAATATCAAAATGAGAAACTTTCCTGTTGATAATCCATTCAGATATGAACACTAAAAGTCGAAAAATGCAATCACAATCCCGATACACATCGTTCTTGCAACTGCAACACTTATTTACACTTTATTTAATGATTGAAAAACCGATCACACGAACACGAAAACAACACAAACCTTTTTACACGTTTCCCGGTCGAATTTCTGATGCGAACTATCACAAGTTACGCTTCAAAACAGAACTGCAAGTGCAAAGTCGTAACACTGTGAGCCTGGTACAACGTCGCATTTTAAAGCAACATTCTGGCCTGTTGAATATAGTAAGCTGCGATGCAGCCAATAAGACGTGACTTTTCAACTACTAATTGAATCTATAGGCGAAAACTAGCCTATAAAAGATTTATGTAATCTTGAGATTCGATTTTCAGACTAAGCGGAATAGACGAAAGCTAGTCTAGAGGTAATAGACGTGGAACGCCTTGCTTTTCAGAAAGAAATCTGAAGGCGGAAAGTCCAAGATGAACTGCATAACTTAGATTGTAATAGACTTGCCTGCAAATGCAAGTCATATGAGCAGATTCCTAAGTAGAATACAAAGTTTAGCCTGTGTCTATAAGTATTCGATGGTGCTGAATGGCTTTGAATCTCTCCTGAAATGAAATTCAAGAATTATGTCCCTTTCAATGCTTTGGGAAGCAGCTGAGTGAACTCTGAACACATTCTGTCTTTTTTTTCACGTTGTATCAGAAATCATACCCCTTTCAAACTAGCTAACTACCTAAGTACGGCAATTGAAACTGTTTACTCAACAGCGGATGTTATAGTACCTGCCCTGCTTTTATTGTCTTAATTGCATCATAGGTTAGGAAAAATGCTGATATCAAATTGTCACCTCGAGAATTGAAATGATTCACAATCTAGGAATGATCTGACCATGAATTCTCCAAATGAAGCATACTTGCCAGAAACCATATGAGAATCCACGTCATTCCAAGATCAAAAAATCAATCTGCTGGATGCAGTAGTGCCAAAGTTTTCGAGTTTATTCGACATGTGAATCTCTTCAATGTAATGATTAGGATTAGATTGCAGAATTAAGAAAACAACTCAACTACACGAGGATGAAAATCCATATAGAACACCTAGAGTTGAGTCTGATCAAAACCTGGTCTGTACCATAATTCCCGCCATTAATTTAAACATAGCTTTTTGGCTCCTCATCTACCACTACAATGGCTTAATTAACTTTTATGAAGTCGGCCTTGGAAGCCGATTAGTTGGAGATTTTCCGTTTCCGTCGGCAGGATTCTATTCATATTCTAATGGACATCTGTCTAGGTGAGCATTAGATATGCGAATGGATCTGTGACAGATAATATCGCGGTTGCGGTGGGAATATGAAAATGTAGATGGTTGGAATTGCGGTTCCCAGATTAGCATTCACTGCTGCATCGAGAAGAATGTCAGCGGAGGAGGTAATGTGGAAAGAAGGGCATAACCTCGAAATTGAACTCTGGATTTATTCATATCGTTTCTTTCCTAGTACTTTGATGAAGACCCCAAGTTTCCATAAAGGTTCTTGTGTGCCAGAGTAACGCTAAGAACAAGAAACCAAAGCAATATTAAAAAGATTCCAGAGAAACGTCCTTGAACTCCTTTTATACAAAAAATGAAGTCTTCAAGTGAAAGTGAGAGGTAGGTACAGTTTCCAAAGAAGTAATGGTGCTTCCAAAAGGTTGAAAGTGTTTTCAAAAAGGGTCTTCTTGGGCACAAATCCAATACGTCCTTCTCAAATACAAATTTTCGCGACTGAATCTAATTCAGCATCCGCATCGACTTTACGTCGAAAGCCTCCTCCTGCCATGTGACCGAGATTGCTTTTTTCGATACAAGCACCATGTTAACAATACGACTCTCGTCTGAGATTCTGCTGCGTCGAAATTGGTGGTTAGATCGTAGTCGTCTGAGCCCTGACAAGACCGCATCGCATCCCCTTCAGATTATGCAAAAAGAGACGCCTGACACTGTCAAACTTTGCTAACATGACGCAATATACTGCGTGGTGTATGATATTTTCGCTACGACCTGTTCTGATGAAATAAGTTTGGACCCGATGTATTCTGACTGGTTTCTCAAGAATGCGATGAAGGTGGGGGTTGGGTTCTGAGGGCATCGAAGTTTTTGACGTATATTACTTTTGGAGACATCGAAGTTTCAGTTCGTAAAGAGATATTTTTGTTCCTGGGAGAGACTGATTGTATTTCATCGTGCCTGCTCTGCTCTCAATAGTAAATCAACTTCATGTTTTGGTTTTAAAGGTAACAATTTTGAATAGTGCGGGATATTTGAGTCGATAAATTGGTAAAAATTTTCACGGCGAAAGATAATTACTTAACAAAATTAAAACTAATTACATATAAAAATATTTTTTTTCGGTCTCAAGGTGGAAATTTCTAGGACCGGGGTAATTTTTCTGACTAACTTGAGGTCGTAGATGACGAATATGCAATTAGTTTTTCTCCAAGATCAGTATTTTGGAAAATAAAGAATTTTTTGTGGAAAATCTCCGAAAATTTGGTAGATTTTGGAGTGCTCTAGCCGGCAAAAAATTTTCACTGGACTAATGCTGATTCTTCTGCTTATGACCATAACTTGAAAAATACTCTTTACAGCAAAAATATTTTTGCATATTCGAAATATACGTACTCAAATTATTCAACAGTCCAAATTTGGCTCTGATCGGAACAAAAAAATTTTTTCGCAATTTTTCCATACATATGTATGGAAATTTTGCCAAAAAATCAATTTTCTCCGATCGACAGCAGAATTCAACCACTGACTGAATCGACAGTGTAGATAACGAATCTGCAAACTGAATTTTTCTAAAACAATTATTTTTTCAGTTAGAATCTATGGAAAATACGAAATTTTGGACCTTCTTGGAAAAAATCTGAAAATCAAAACTGTTCACGAGAGGTGGATGAAAATTGGACTTTTTCATTTCTTAATGATCAATCTAAAAGAAACTGAATCAGCTTTCGTCCAGTTCGATTTTTCTGGCTGCTACAGAAAAATATTTTTTTTTCAATCCTAAGGTCAAAAAAAGTAATAAAAAAATTTTCGAGCTATATCGACCTGGGTGATTTTTTCGAACAACTCGAGGTCGAAGATGACGAATATGTAATTAGTTTCTCACCAAGATCAGTGTTTTAGGAAATGAACCAAAATCTTCGATATCTATTGAAATATTGTCTGTAAGGTCGCATTTTCCTGAAAACTTAATTTGGTTTTCCCTCCCAGTCTCTGAAAAAAGAAACAATTAGAAATTTTTTTTAATAATATGAGGAAGGCCCCTGCGTAAAAATTCCAGCAAAAAATTATCACGATTCTACAAAGTTGAATGAAAATTAGTTATTGTCGGACGAAGGAGTCTGATTTAGACTCCGAAACGTTACGCTTAAGATTTCAAAGTGTTTTCTTTTTCTTTTTGTTCATTGTTAGGCAACAATTTCTTCTCGTAAAGTTTTGGCCCCTGAAAAATTAGTGCTCAAATTTTAATGCAGGGGCCTTTCTTATATTATTAAAAAAAATTTTTTAATCGTTTCTTGTTTCAGAGACTGGGAAAGAAAACCCAACTTGAGTTTTCAGGAAAATGCAACATCTGCGAGAATTTGGTCCATTTTACACTGGACAAATGCTGATTATTCTGCTCATAGAATATGCCTTCAGGAATATAATGCTCCAATAGTTAAAAAAACGACCCAAGCAGATATAGCTCGAAATTTTTTTTTTCGGATACGCCTCGAGAAGGTTCTCACAAGTCTAGAGATTTATTGAAATCTCAAACAGAAAATTAGTTGATGGCTAAACTTAGTAATTCTTCGTTTGATTAGGAACCTCATTCTTCCATCATTCTATCAAATCTGCCAGACTAGAAGGATCCATGAATGCAAGCTTTTGTGATACTCTGTATACTCGTGTTTGGGGTGACACATCTTCTTAACTGAGATCTATAGAAGCTATATAACATCATCGAGATGTCCATTTTTTGTCCTTTCCGAGCCAGAACCTATAACTGAGGGAGCAAACGATTCCAGAATATTCTCGAATGTGTTTCATTTCAGAATCTTCAACCCCCAACCAACGCAGTGAGCGATCTCTCCCAAGGGACAACCGAATGATGACATAACGTAAACTTCGAGTTAACTAATCCCAAATTAGTTTCATTTATTCCCAGAGAAGAACGACCGTAGTATCTGCAGCATTACGAATGTAATTTCTGTTATTGTTATGGATTGATCTGTGTACCCGAGAACCGCAGTTTCAATCCTACCATGTAAAACTTCATCCCGGCTCAGACCCTCAGCACCGATTTGATTTATCCCACAACCCCATCGGTTCGAGGGAGCAGGAAATGGGTTCGCAAATCGAATTCGACAAGTTATTACACCTCGAGTTATTAGCAAACTAGTCGACATTTCCAGTTTTGTGTCGGCGTTTTGGTTTGGAAAAGTTTAGGGGGCATTAGGTGTTCTGTAGATTTGTTTCGGATAAGCTGCTGTATCTAGACGAATTGAGCACTGATTTCAACCCTCCAGGGATGCTGCATACGAAAATCCCAGTAAGTCTATGCTGATACTCTTTCTGAAGTGAAAAAAAAGAGAATCAAGCAGGGTTCACTCGTCAGCTAGCTACAGTGTCGACTGCGACACTCTGGACATCATTGACATTGTCGACACTTGCTTCATAGTCGACGTATTGTCTTTGTGTTGAGGTCAACATAAAAAAGACTCTAACTCTTGAATTATTATCTATACATTCGAGTCCGAGTACTTCTTGTGCTAAATAATTGACAATATAATTCGGTGCTTTATATGGTTCATATTATTTCAATCCTCCAAAATTCTTCTCTTTTGTCCTATAGAAACATTTATCTTGTCAACTTTGGTAGTAGTTCACACTTTCGATTTAACTGAAATCATCTATGATAGAGTGAACTTTGATATGATCATCAGGAATATTGTGTAAGACTCTTTCTACTCCAATGGCTCGGAGTCTTCGGGTTAGAACTTTGGGGAAACTGAAGAGAACTTAAATAGAAAGGAGAGTGAGAGAGGGTGAATGAACTGCTCCACATGAGTTAGGGATATTGACTTAAATTGCAGAAAGATTTTAAGACTATCAATACAATGTATGACCTCCACGGGCATCAATAACAGCTTGACATCTTCTTCGCATACTACACACGAGGCTGTTGAACATTTCTTGAAAAATTTGGGGCAGAAAAAGGCAGGAAAAGGGACAGAAGCTCTCTCAGATCATTTAAGGATCCTGGGGTAGGTTGATGATTATCTAATCTTCTTTGGAGCATATCCCACACATTTTCTATGCAATTCAAATCTGGTCAGCGCGGAGGAATTGGTAAATGTAGAATACCAAGCTCCTCGAGTGAATTCTCAACTATGGCTGCACGGTGCGATCTAGCGTTATCGTCTAAAAATTGGAAAGTTTCACCAATAGCAGCGTGAAAATTTGGCAATACATTGTCAAATGACATGCTCCCTATAGTGTGAGGCGGTCATATTCCCAGGACAAATGTGTAGATCTGTGTGCCCGTTGAAACATATCCCGGCCCATACCTTACACTACCCCTTCGGAATGTATGGACTTCTTGGACATAGCGACGATTACGGGGTATGCGTGGGATTGTCCAAACCCTCATTCTTCGAAAATCTGAAAATCGTCCATATCTGGATTCATCAGTGAAAAGGACACTACGCCATTGAAGTTCCAATTGATATGTTGCCTTGTCCATTCCAGTCTTTGACGCTTATGGTCACGTGTTAATAGAACTCCTCTTAATGAACGTCTAGAACCCAGATTCACCTCTCTCAAACGTCGTCTGATGGTTTCGATGGAAACTTGGACCCCATCTGCATTTTGAAGAGTATTCCGTAGCATTCCACACGTAGATGTAGGCTTTCTTCTCGCCGAAACGGTGATGAAACGATCCTGAGCAGTTGTTGTTTTTCGTGGCACACTAAGCCTTGGTCTTTGCAACACGGAATTCGTCTCCCTGAATCTATTCCAAAGTCGAGATATCACACTTTGGTTGACTTCTAGCCTTTCCGCTACAACAACCTTAGTTAGGCCACCCTGTAGCATTCCGATAGCCCTATCATCCTCAGCGTTTGTCAATTTACGTCTTGGCCTTTTCAGAAAACTCGTTTCGAATCGAAGCTGTTGATAAACTGACTCCATTTCAAAATAAGAACATTCATGAAGCAAATGCAAAGAACCAAACTTCAGAAAAAAGGCGACCAGAATGACGAAATGTCACATACTGATTTTTATTCGATCGTTTAAAGTTGTTATTGAGTTTTAAATGATTTCACAGCGATTTTCTCGAAGATTACATACTTTATGAAACGATTGAATACGATATCCCTAGCTTTTGTGGAGCAGTATATTTGTATATTATATATGAAACCGAAGATAGATACTTATACTTCCCCTTGGACTCGATAGATGAATAACCAATTCAGAAACTTTGTAGCTAAATACAAACCCTATTCAGCTTCACAGATTGTGACAACTTCTTAGAGAATATCTATTTGGGTCCCACCTTCGAAACTTTGAGTTCCATTCCCACCTCTATAGTGAATGCAGGATACGGGAAAGCAAGTTCTATGGAATTTTCGCATGACGAAAGTCATCTTAAACTTTCCCGCACAAATACTAAACAAGCAGGAGAGCCGGCTGAATATTTCAAGTCCATGTGTGGATTGGACTTGGTCGCAACAACTTTTTCTTCGCCATCTAGCTTGATAAATAGCCTTCCGCTTGAACTCCCATAAAGCGTCGACACTGCTGAACTTTTTTTCTGGTTGAATAGAGCTCTTTTTGTGAATGATGAATTTTGTGGAGGATATATTTTCCGAGACTCCCTTCCTGTGGCGAAAATCTAGAGAAATTTTGACAACTTTCGAGTAAGCATACTTCAGAGCGAGTTCGAATGAGAATATAGTAAAAAAATTTTAAAATAAGTAAGCACTAAGAAGAGAACAATAAATTTTTTGTTCCATTTTTAACATTGAAACAGGGAGAAGATACTCATTTCAAATCTACATCACCAGATACCTATGAAACAAATAAGATCAGAATATTTTCAAGCGTTCTCCTGAGTAAAATAAAATGAAAAATGCTAGAAAACTTGAAAGTCAATCGAAATAAATGAAACAAACTTTTGCCGTATCCTGTAGTTGGATTTAGTGTAAAAAAAAAGTAAATTCGAGCAGCCACTACAGTTAACGATTATATCCAATTTGAAGTGATAAAACTTCTATCGGTACTGAAAGGTTTATAGGCTCTTAGAGAAAATTTGTCTAAGTGAAAACTACATCTTCATTCAGAGTTGGCGATAACCTTCTCAATTTCTCCCAACGCACCTTTTTTATCGAAGAAGAATTCGTCCGCTGACTTTCCTATATGTTGAATCAATATCTCGTTAGGACGCGGAAGTGAAACACATAAATATAAAAGTGGCGCTCTCAAATTTCCAACCACTTTCCAGTCACTTTTGTCACATCTTTCAATATTAGTGGGGGAGACTGCTCGTAAATCAAATATTTATCTATGCTCCCCCTCTTCCAGCGAGTTAAAAACGTTTGAAAATTTCAACAATGGTGTTTCTTCCTGCTTCCATCTGATATCTAGTGAGGAGGAAGTTATTGTAGTTTCTTTGTAGAGTTTGGAAAATTCGTATGTGGGATAACATCTTCCGAATTAGACGAAATATTTGAAATATTTCTGCAGGAAGAGATTGATTTCCAAGGCGTCTAAGACGAATAAGAATGTCTGTATAAAAATTGAGCAGGAGAGGTTGTATCACAATTGCGTGAATCTTCTATTGGACCAAATATTGACAATATCTACCACCTAAGCGTGGAAGTTATGGATTCAACCATACAGAATGATACCAAGAAAAAGTTGCCGACATTATGAAGCCATATTTTTCTCAATTTCAGTATCGTAATGAGTCCATTACAGTGTTAAAAGTAGTGCTCTAATGAAACTCATTACAGCCTTGTTTTCAGTTATATTTTTCGTTTTGTGGTTGTCAGTACTGACCTCATATTCTCTCAATTTTCAAATCAAATCAGTTCAAATTCCGTAATCTGTCAAATTTCGTAAGTCACGCTAACTGCCAAGATACAATACAGAAGTCACTAATCTGAATTTTTTTACATTTCGAGAGTATTTCACTGAAATATGAAAAATATCATCTGATACTCCTTACTGAAGGCAATTCCAACACTCATGCATTCGTGTTGGAACCAGCAACTTGTTTAAGAATATGCTATTAATGAATAATACAGATTCAATGCTACAACAACGAAAAATTTATCATTTCTGTAGAATTCTGTTGAATTCGCACATTTGAAAACGGAATTAGACCTGAAGAAACTGATGGAATGCGTCATTCCGCAGAAGCTGAAAGAATCGTGCAATAAATCGAATCCGAATGGAAGATGCCCTTGTTGCTTTCCATTTCGGTTTTTATTGGAAGCCTGAAATATTGTTCTCATAATTGGAGTCTGAGAAACCCCCTTGTTCTCGCTAGAGCGCCCTCTGGATTGGAAGATGTGATGCAGGAATGAATAAACGATGCCGAATTATATTTATCTGAGAAGTTGGCGGAAACTTTGAAGTTTCTGATAAAACGTTAAACGGTGATGAATGAGTAGCATGGCTAACAAGTCAAAAAGTTTTCGTGTTTTTACCACTTTCTCGTTTCCTTTAATATCTGCAAATGCTGAGCATAAATTCTGAATACTTTATGGCAGCCATTACCGAAATTGTGATGCCCGTAATACAGGAAATATTCGTCTTTTTCGAATAAAATATTAACAAGCCATGAAAGTTAGCAGACATCGCAGAGTCAAAGAAATATGCTGAAGCCGAAGTTAAGACTTATTCTTACTGAGTCTTTGAATTATCGCTCCGGATTTATAAATAATTTAGATTGTCTTATTCGTCACAGGATTAATTCCTCCGGAAGGAGGCTCGAAAGCGGAAGTGCCTGCGCATGATTTAGAAATTACATTTTGTTTTATGTTTGCATTCGCCAACCTCATCAAATCTATCTGCTACAGAAGAAAATTCAAAGGAACCATCTGATGGGGAAATCTTCTTGGTTTCCTCAACACTTTAATTCTCAATATTTTTTCCTTAAATTATTATCTCAAACACTTTGTAAAATACAAAAGAAAAAGAGGAACAACTTACTTGGTTGGTATATTTATTCAAGGAGAGTTCATAAAGGTATGGAGAATTCAAGTAAGTATTTAATCCTCCAACTATCTTCAGTTAGAAAGACGCGTATCAGATTTCAGTTAGATATATACAGGGTGACACAGAATCATGGTACACCCCCAGAAACTCCCTTGTTTCTGAAGCTATATTTCTGAAATTTGGAACATTGAATAAACTCACTATAGGGCACTTTTTGACATATTTAGAAAAAAATCCAATTTCCGGTTTTTCCGGAAATGACATCAACTTTGGATTGAACCGAGAACATACTCAAACTTGTCTAACCTCCATTATCGTGTTCGTATTGGTTATACAGAAAAATAGTTGATATGGATGGATACCCCACCGATGGTACTTTCGAATGACGTCAGAGTACCATTATGCTACCATTTGACAAAACGGAGTTTCGAGTGAAAAAAGGTTTTGGTTTACTCTTTTGGCACGTATTTCGAACCACGATACTTTTTGAATCGAAATTACTATAGTGTAACATTATTTTGATTATTTGGAATAATTTTAGGGAGTTCATGGCTCTCTAAATCGAAAAATAAAATGGGCGTTCTGACGAATGAAATATCAACTATGAGGTATCATTAGATTGAGAAAATTATAGAGATTTCAAAAATGTAATAATATACCGGGTGTCCCATTTGAAAATCGAAAGTTGATGTGATTTCCGGAAAAACCAGCAGTTCGATTTTTTTTCTGAATATGTCAAAAAGTGCCCTATAGTGAGTATATTCAAATTTCACAAATATAGCTACAGAAACAAGGGAGAATATGGAGGTGTACCATGAGTCTGTTTCACCCTGTATATATTCTTATGAAAAAGAGAGCTAAAATAATACAATAAATGTTGAAACAGAAAGTACCAAGCTGAGGTAAAAAAAGAACATTACATTTTTCGTATTATACTATAGAATGATACGATACTATCATCACTAGTATCATATGATACTATACAGCCAGGGGAAAAAAACCTCAGCCGAAAAATCCTGTCTCCCCGTGAAAAAATAACATAAAATATTAAATATCAGGAAAATCTTGAAAGACATCAGTGTGATCATCTTCATGTTATCCTTCGATAGGCTCGCATAAACAGATTCTTCCCAAAACGACTCACAATTCTTGATCTGAAATGAAAAAAGACAAAAGCAGAAAAGAAACCGATTATTCAGAATAAATCAAATGCATTTGCTACTTTAAAAAACATCACCATCAAGATTTCTTGGCCAAATAATGTTCGGAGGTTTATAAATATTTATGACAGAAATGTCACAAAATTTGAAAGAAATGAAAAAAACTCCATCAATTTCCCCTTTCAGAATCTGTTGGAAGTTACGAACTGAAAATTTTTTAACAAAACAAGCTCAACTTGTGAAAAATCAATTAACACATACCCTTTCAACTGTCCTCTTTCACGAGGATTTTTTTCTGTTGCCGCGTGGGTTTCTTGCAGAAGAATTACTTCGATACCATGTTCATCAGCTAATTTGGAGACGTAACCACAATCAAAATCCACATATTCCTGCTCTCTGGTCGTGAGGGTTTTTCAAACCGGATACGACTTTCCAGGTGATGATTTTTCGGCACTTCAGATGTTTGAAGACCGCTACGGGACCAAACATGTTAAAACACAAGAAAAAGAATATTTTTCAGGACCAAAAACTACGACATATTCCGAGAATTGTCATTCTGACATGATAATTAAATAATTTGAATTATTCCAGGAATTTTTTTTTGTTTCCTAGATTTTCTTCAAATAAACTTCGAATATCAAGTACCTTAGTGACAATGTCAAATATCCATAGGCTCCATCCAAACTGATGAAGATCCTACCGAAACTAGAGATGCTGATCATAATCGTTATCGATTGGTCCCCATGGGCTTTTTAGTCCTCTCGGTCGGAATTCCATCGTTTCAGCTCCGCCAAATCATAACGAATTAGCCCGCCGAGTTGCACAAATCGACAATGAGTTTCCAGAAGAGAAGTTCCTCAATTAGACCATTGTTAATTGGCCAATGATTGCGACGGTCGCCGGTGGAGCGAAATAAAGCCAAGACTGGCCTGGTCCAACGATTAACTACGTTTTCCGAATGACGATTCATTTTAAAATATGGACTTGGTCGCCAAACTAGATAATGACAATAAGGCCCATCTATCTTCTGCAAATTCTACCTGAAATTCAGGAAAACGTGAGTTGCAAGCCAAATAATTAAATGAATTGTTATATGTCTGTAGATAAAGATTTGCAATAGCTGGCTGTTGCCGTAAGTGGTTGTTGAAGTAAATAGATCTTGTGAAGGATGGGATAAGATTCCAGGAAAAGACGTAGAATGGTTTAATAATTTATTTTAACAAAAACAAATTTGAAGTTGGTGTAAAACTTATCAGTCTGAAAAGACTGATTGATAAATCGTAGCGGCAGAAAGTAATGGTTAGTCTGAAAAGACTGATTTTGTAGGACGGCGACGACGGTTGAAAGGTGTAGAACTTATTAGTCTGAAAAGACTGATTTTTGTAGAATATCTCTATTCTACACGGCGAAGGCAAGTCGATAATTCGTTTTGAAAGTCTCAAACGACTGAATTTCGCAGGCTGGATCGTCATTGTTTTTAGGGGCTGAGAATGTCGGTTGTTCGAAGTATTCGACGACGCAGGTAGCCGTTGTTGAGAAATCTGGTCGAAGCGGTAAAACAGATGGTTCTGCGTTGAGAGCAAAAGTGTCTAATATCGTTGAAGTTGCTGGTTTCGAAGTATGTCGAAGAATGAATCTGCATCTGTTTTCTTGCGATTTTCATGCCTGTTTGTCTTCACTTATTAGGGAAGGTAATTTAACGTCCATGAAAAGGCGTGAATTCGTCAGATCTAAGGTATTTGTGAACATAACGCCATAAAGTTTTTCTCGATTCCAGTTTCCTCCAAGCTTCTCTGTCAATTGCTGTCCTCATCCATTGTTATCTCAGTTATTCTGCCACTTTTTTGGTTATTGCCTTAGTTTCCAGACCATAAGATGCCACTGATAGTATACATCTGTCGTACGCTTTGCGTTTTAGGTATAGAGGAATACTTATGTCTTTAAAGATGAAACTCAGCCTTCCGAATGCTATCAGAACTATTTCCTCTCAATTCAAGAACGTAAAATTTTCTGAAAAATAACAATTCAGATTCACAAAGAGCATAGCCTTATTAGGAGCATGGCCTTATTTGACTGAGGTGCCTCTTTCCAATTTCGAAGTAGCGTTAATTGAACTCGACTTTATTACAGCCATCGGATACACATCACTCAGCTAAACTAAGCCATCCAGACTGGAAGGAACGATAGGAAAAGATATCAAATCATCAAGATTACGACCTGATAACCCCCTCGAGCAGTATTTCCAGACGGGATCGCCTCCATTTTGATTACAAGAGACTTGGCGCATTTCATTTAATTTCATTCGCCATAAAGTGGCGAATAAAGTATCGTTCACCTAATTATCCGACTCTATGATATCCCAGTATGGCCCGTTTTCCATTGAACACTTGGCGCGAGACAGAGACCGGCTCACATTGAATTGGGGCAAATTTGCGTCATGAATCTGCTCGTAATGTTGATAACATTTTAACGGCAGTTCTCGCGGGGTGAACTTGGGGGATTATACGCCTAAATGCCCCCACGTGTAGTGCGTTAATTCTCCCTGGCTTCTGCACGCAGGCGGAATGCCGCAATTATTTTAATAAGAGAGGTTAATCGTCACGGCCTACGCCAACTATCTTGTTAAGCAGTGCGAGCAGAAGCGTCCCGATTTGCTCTTTCTTATGATTGCATCTGGTGCCCCCTATAGGGGAGGGGGCTTATATTAGTTCTAACACCATTCTTTGTAATTTCTTATTTGTTCGTTACAGCTTCTAAGTTCATCAGGAAGGTGGAACATATGGCATCACTATTTCTTGAAGGTAACGCCAGTGCTGTCATATAGCCTCGAATAAAGTCCAAAGATGACATTCTTGCATGTGCAATAGCACCCCATACCATAACGCTTACTTTCCGGTGTACAGGCAAAATTGGTGATACATGAACTACAACTTTTCAACCCAACGAGATAGAGAAAAATGAATGGCACGTTACGGTGTTGGGCCTCATCAGTAACCCGCACATCTTCAAAAATGTTCTCGATGTGGCCCACGTAAAGGCAAAGAATTTTCTATTTCTTAATAAAACATCTGGCTTCACAGTCACAAAAAAATTGGGCGTGTTCCATCACTTTGAGAAACTAGCAAGCGGGCCCTGAATAGAGCCACTGCTAAAATCTCATTCAGTGAAAGAGGAAGTTCAGATTTCTTTTTTTGCATTTGATTGGAGATGTGAAACTTAATTTTGACGCAATTGGATGTCACCACCTCAGTACCTTGTAATATTTTACTCATTACTTCACAACCAATTGCTTCAAATTTCGAAGTTTTTCATGAAGATTTTGTCCTGAGATGTGCGGGATACTGATGAGGCCCAACAAGGCCGAAACCGGTATATCTCTCATCTCAGTGACAAAATCTAATATCATTTCTCCAACCTCATGATAAAAGATCTCTGAGCCTGGGAATTGAAAATGGTATTCATTTCGATTATTACTATTTTGAATTCATCTATGTTTCAAAAACATCTCATAACAGTTTTTAGGAAAAAGAATAAAACGGTAAACAGAAAATTCTTTGCCTTCACGGAGGCCACACCGAAAACATTTTGGAAACATAGATGAATTCAAAATAGTAATCATCGAAATGATTACACAGGCTCAGAGATCATTTATCATTTCTCCAACCTCATGATAAAAGATCTCTGAGCCTGGGAATTGAAAATGGCATTCATTTCGATTATTACTATTTTGAATTCACCTATGTTTCAAATTTCTCATAACAGTGGTTGGATTTCTGTTCGCACGGTTAGAGGCAACCAATTGATTAATTCTGGCTTGGCGAGACTTTCAAATTCTTTGAATTTTTTTTCCGCAACAATCTCTTCAAAATGAAATAATCACTATAGTAGTTTCAGCGAAGTAGATACTCCGAACAACGATTTTCTCTCATGCTTTCCAATTGGGATTAAATAAAATCTATCTCATGAAATTCACGAAAATATCTGGTAGTTTCCCACATCCGAGTTGCACAATTTTCTAAATATTCATGAGTCTCTCAATATTATTCCAGCGCACGGTAACTGAAAACAAACGTTTAAAAGGACCAGGTCCGGGAACAGGGCTTCGGATTGTTTTCTACTTTATGAGCATTGCGGACCACTTGTTTATTTTGTGAAATTATTATTCTGTAGAGGAAGGCTTTTACCTTCAACAGTTCGCGCTGGTTTTCATGAGAACCCATATTTTGAGTGCTGTTGGTAGAATAGAGGAAATGCTCGAGTAGGACAAACATTGCTCGGGAAGTGGTCCAGAGGTTTCCAAATGGAGAATGCACATATCGAATTCAGTTGATGAAAAGTGGTCTTGAAGCAACTGTTTCATTTTAATTTGCTTCATATTTGATTTTGTCATTTTTCTGCTTTCGCCCTTTTTTAATGTCGGATGTTTTTTTCAGATTGTAGCCTTAGGAATTCTCACTTCGTCTTTTCTTTTGGAAAATATTTGTGGAGCAGGAGGATTTGTAAAGACCTCATATTTCTTTAAATCTATTAATTTACAGTTTCAACTTTTAATCAGTGGTGCCATAGGATCATGCTCATATTAGTCATTCATAATATCGGCATCAAAAACAGAAGACTCTTTATTAAAATTGTATTATATTTTAATTTCAGTCGTCCACTTATCCTGAAATTTTTCTCGAAAACTATTCGAACATAAAATGAAACACAGCTAAGTTCAGGAGGTGGTATATTCATTATTTAACATCTTCATTTGTATTTCACTTCTAAGACTGAGGTTTGTAAGAATCTTTAATGATCAGAATAATGTCGGAATTTGTAGCAAGATTTTTTTTTCATCAACCACAAATCGTGTTTTTTCCTCGCCCAGTTCTAGAATCCATGGACAAGATAAAATTAAAGTATCTGGTAATTTCGACCTACTCTGAATACCCTTCTACAGATAAGGAGAATCCTGCAATACTCGAGAATAAAAAGTTTCCAATCACAAATCCAACAGTTAATTGCGCAGCCTTTATGCAGATCGGACCGAGTTAACATGGTTCCAGGGCCTTCACCTTCCGATCACCGTTCGCCGTTCAGCAGATAAGGGGTGCTAAATCGTCCTGAAGAACTTTTTGATAAGTCTCGATATCCCGAAAAAGTTCCCCGAATCCTATTCGATTAAAAAGTTGCGCACTTTTCGCTGATTTAATGACGATGGGGCGGGGATGCTAATTCAGTTTAAAGGGCACCTCGGAGAGCGGAAACGGAAAATTGAGTTTCCCGAAATAACAATGGGTGATGAATTGGAGGTGCCAGACTGAAAGATCCGAATTTGCGCTAATTGATGAATTTTCAACAGGAAGTATTCCCATTCGGGGGTGTCAGGGATCGTCTTCGAGGCCTAAATTAAAATTATAGATAAATTACTAGTCCATCGTGAGCTATACAGGGTGTCCCAATGAA
The DNA here is from genome assembly GCA_038502775.1 of Hippodamia convergens. Taxonomy (NCBI): domain Eukaryota; kingdom Metazoa; phylum Arthropoda; class Insecta; order Coleoptera; family Coccinellidae; genus Hippodamia; species Hippodamia convergens. The sequence continues at coordinate 31,702,202 of CM076611.1, read as the reverse complement.
TCTGAACTTCCCCCAGAGCTCGAAGACGAAGAATTTTCGAAAATTAAAAAAAATCAACTTCTGTTTTGAAGGGCACGAATTTTCATCATGAATTTGTACCCCCAATATTTTATGTTCTTGTACACAGTCCAGTTAAAGTTTTAGAAACATTATACACTTAATGATGTGAAATTAAACTTACCCTCAAATGGTGATGTTGAATCACTAAAAGTCAGGGAGAATCCAAAAATTATATTCAATATTTTATTAGGGAGAGAGAATTCCTATGACTACTTTGTTCTGTAAAAACCACCTGATGGAGATAACAACCAATAGTTTGTTTCAATAAGAAAGAGTCCAGGAGCAATCTTTGGCCAGAAATTATATGTTTATACAGGGTGGCCATTTTAAAACGAAACAGACGAGAGGGGGACAACTTGAGATGTAGGTTACGGACGAATAGCGCTTCAACCCTTGCTACTACAAACCTCACCCCCAATTTTTGAATAGCGAAGATGGGGTGAGTGATACCTCATTTGAAAGGTATTTTTATACTGATTTCAGCACAGTAATTGTTTTTCCATTTTATGCATTAGTTCTCGAAATACAGGGTGGCCATTTGAAAACGAAACAGACAAGATTACAGACGAAATAAATTTTTTCGATAGAAATGCTCGGACAGGTCGATTTCTGTTTCGAGGGGGACAACTTAAGATGTAGGTTACGGACACATAGCGCTTCAACCCTTGCTACTACAACCCTCACCCCCAATTTTTGAATAGGGAAGATGGGGTAAGTGATACCTCATTTGAAAGATTTTTCACAAAAAAACACTACAAGTGCCACGAAAACACCACTTCATTTTCAAATGCTTAGTCAAGAATATTTCGAGAACTAATGCATGAAATGAAAAAACAATTACTGTGCTGAAATCAGTATGAAAATACCTTTTAAATGAGGTATCACTCACCCCACCTTCGCTATTCAAAAATTGGGGGTGAGGGTTGTAGTAGCAAGGATTGAAGCGCTATGCGTCCGTAACCTACATCTTGAGTTGTCCCCCTCGAAACAGAAATCGACCTGTCCGAGCATTTCTATCGAAAAAATTTATTTCGTCTGTAATCTCGTCTGTTTCGTTTTTAAATGGCCAGCCTGTATAATGAATCTAGATTCTTTTATGATTTCGTTAATTCATGTAATGAATTTGTATTGTGGTAAAAATTGAGAGCTGACAGATCAGGGTTGTTCGAGATCTGAAACAAGCCAAATCTTTAGGCTGAATGAATATGAAGTTTCAGCATGTGAATGGCGATTTTTCAACTAAAACTATCATTCACGATTAAGCACATTTTCTTCTGATAATTCATATTTAACAACTGTCTTGTCTGCTCAATTCAAATCTTGGACACCTCTAAAACGTCTCAGATCAGTGTTGCTTCTCCTGTTTCGCCGTAGTCTTAATATCATATCGACCAGAGTTTTCTGATAACAATAGCACAAAACCGTGCGAGTTTCCGATAGTACTCATCACACCAAACTTTCGAAACCCCATCAAACTTAAGGCGGTATCTGTTGTGTGTTCTCCCAACCGACGTATGGAGGTTGCTTCCTGGAATAAATGAATATTAAACAAACTTCCGTGATATACAAAGCAAGGAGGTAACTACACCTTAATTGACTTTTATTAACAATTAGACCGAGCAAATTAAGTTAATTTCGGGAAGTGAACGAACAGCATGAACTTGGTTACGTTAAACTTAGCGAACTATTCAGAGGAGCCTGGCAGCCTGTATTTGGGTTCGAATTTCGAAGATGATTTCCAATATTGAACGTTATTGCGTGACTCAAGACAGGAGAAACTAGTTGTCGTAAGACACTGATTGATTAAGATTCTTACAATTATTGCCCACGTTTATTTTTCTGCTTTACCCTCCTTCTATATCTTGTAGTTTCAAAGTTCCTGCCTACCTCATTGTGTTTGCTCTGGCACTCTCCAGCCTACTTTGAGCTTCAAGACGAGAACACCACATGGTAAAAACTATACTACAGAAGAGTCTTTTCCTAGTATGTGAAGTGAAGCAAGTGGGACCTTCAGATACAAGAAGCGTGTTTGGATAAGACCATTGGTCTCTATCAATAACAATCACCCTATAAGGTTTGTATTTCAACTAGGTACAGATGGCTCTTGAAAACCCGGATTTTCTCTGAGTGAACGCTTTAGAAAGATTCTTAAAAACTGTAAATTCTGGTCGCAACATGACTTCAAATTTAAAGAATATGGAAAACAGAGAACATTATGCAGTAATAAATCGTTCTAAAATAGCAGGAACATTTGAATAATCACACCCTATATATCAGATGGACTCAGGTTATATCTAATTCAACAGTCACACTGAATCTTCAATTACGTCTGGTGTGACAATTATTATCAAAGGGGATGAACAAATGGATCTCAAGTGGTACCAAGGTGCGTATGATGCTGTCACCTTAACACTTGGGACTCACTGAAACGTGAAGGTGTGCTGAAATCAACATCACTTCAATCTCAACCGTATCTCCAACGCCATTGAGAACACTGAATGCGACAGACACTCCATTCTCTTTACTTTGAACCTTGCCCTTTCGGCTCAGCAGCACCAAGAAATGTCTTCTGGAGATCGAACTCTCAAGTTTTATTACCTCGTTCGCAACACTCCCCCCCCCCTCCTGCATAGTATGTACGCCGACAGGAAACCACGACCCGGAAGTTTCTCGCCAGCAAATTCTTCATGTGCAGAAAACATCAGCAATTTTCATTAAGCTGATTACTCCTTCCATTCAACTCAAGAGATGTAAACTTTGACCCGTTCCTTTTCAAACGTAGACATTTGCGAGATTTTCAACTATTTCAATTACTGCAGGAGAGAAGTTGGGGAATTAATTTGATTGCATGGTTGTGGGTGGATTTTTGGATCGACGGTCCATTGGTTGATGGCTTCGGACGATGCCATTTCGGTCTTCCGCTTGTACGGGGTGACCAACGAAGACACGCTATGAAAACTGTGGAAAAGACTTTGAATACTTGGGAAGCATAGACCAGAATGAAGATGACTTCGAAATGTATTGGCTTTAATGTCACAGATTTGTAAATAATTTTGTAGTTCAACGACTAGTTACTGGACATTTTGGACAACTTTTTCGTGATTTAAAAGTAACAATTTTCATTCCACCAATATTGTTATTCAAAAATTGGTTTTCCCTTTGTGTTTCTGACTAATGTTCTTCTGATGGATCTGAAATATTTTCAAAATCACATATGATACCTATTCGGGTAATTATACTTTTTCATTGTTCTCGCTGCAATATTTTGTATCCTTTCTTAAACACCTTTCATATTTAAACAGCAAGAATTTGTCGTGTATCTTGTTCGATGGAGGAAAAAGATCCATATACAGAGTTTCCCAATGAATCTGAACTTCCGCCAGAGCTCAAAGACGAAGAATTTTCGAAAATTAAAAAAAGTCAACTTCTGTTTTGAAGGGCACGAATTTTCATCTTGAGTTTGTACCCCCCAACATTTTATATTCTTGTACACAATGCAATTGAAGTTTTAGAAACATTATACACGAAATGATGTGATATTTAAATTACCCTCAAATGGTGATTTTGAATCACTAAAAGTCAGGGAGAATCCAAGAATTATTTTCAATATTGTATTAAGGAGAAAGAATTCCTATGACGACCTTGTTCCGTAAAAACCACCTGATGGAAACAACAACCCATAGTTTGTTTCAATAAGAAAGAGTCCAGGAGCAATTCTTGGCCAGAAATTAGATGTATATATAATGAATCTAGATTCTTATCACATCTTAAAATCACATATGATACCTATTCGCGTAACTATACTTTTTCATTGTTCTCGCTGCAATATTCTGTATCCTTTCTTAAACACCTTTCATATTTAAACAGCAAAAATTTGTCGTGTATCTTGTTCGAGTGAGGAAAAAGATACATTAAGTTATGTCAATGAGTTTTTGGGTAGTACGATCTAAGAAGAATGTCTCAGCGAAACAGCATTCAACGGAAGTTCCGATGAAGTTAAAAAAAATCTCAAACTCGATGAGGCACCATTATGTCCTTGTCGTCTGAATGTGTCGCGTTAGATGGGTTACCTCGGATTTTTCGAAGAAAATGCTAAATGATCATCGAGAATTTGCGTCGGCCCCCTTATTCGATGGCTTTATTGTGAAAGAGCCTAGACGTTGAATAATGGAGACTATAAATAATCGCATAAAGAGCCGATAAAACCAATATACTGTTGAGCTTGATAGATAACCCATTCGAATTTGTCGGGTGGCTTTGGACTCGGAGATAAGTTATGCTCTGAGCACATGCTACAGATAGCCCTCATCTGATATGCAAACATGCCACTGCCTCTGCATATCCCTGCTTTGCATGCAGCACATACATAGTCGGTGCGTGTCAGTAGGTCCCCAAAGGGAGAGAGAGAAAAATAGTTGGTTCTAATGAAAAATTAGATGTCATGGCAGATCTCCTCAAGCTGAAGACGCAACTTCGCGATATCTAAAAGAATAAAACCGCAACAGCATCGCTCTTAATGCGTTGACACGATTCATTTTGAAGAAAAAATATTCGATCCAAACATTTATAATATCACTGTGGTTTCTCTTCTGACGTTTTTGGCTAATTCTATGCGAAGTTATCTTGGGTTGCTGGATAGAATTGTTTGGATGTTGTTGGAAAAAAATTGTATGTAATTCATTTCGGGAATGTGGACAGAATATTGAATTGTTTCTAAGTTTTATGTAATGGCGTCTCGTTTATTTTCAACTCCGGAATGAAATACATATTGACTTCATGAAGAAACTTATTCCTTTCGTTGAAGTGTTCTTCCTAGTTCCGTCTCACGTGGAATTCTCAAGATAATCCTTTATCTTGAAGTAATTCCTTGATTGAAGAAAACTCTCTTTATGTCAAACAGCGAACATTCTTTTGTCTGCTTCGTCGTTAAATTTCGACCTCCCTTGATTCGATTCCTCGTTACATCACAATTTCGAGGCATTCTAATTTGGCGTGAATCGTTCGTGAATATGAACGCTGGCATGACGAAACGTATAAAATTAATTAGTACTTGAAACAATTAGCGTGCAGCAAGAGTTGGAATGTATTATACGGCTCAAAATTAAAGACGAGTAATTACACCAACAACCTTTCAGTTTATAACTTGGCAATTAAGTGTAGGAAATTTATGGGGTGGGAGGAGTGATCTGAGGGGGTTGAAACGCCAAAACTTACAAGTTCCGGACTTCTTGCAGTCGCCTGGGGATCCGAAACCAATAAATGGAATGAATCATGGCGCCATCCATTGTGGATGAAAATTAGACAGTTTCACTCGCATTTCCCCAAGATTGCTTTGATACCCTCCTTGGAAATATGGACATTTAAAGTTCTATTGTTTTTTTTTCAATCATGATATTTTTTTAAGTATGTAATGAGGTAAACTCTGAGTATTGGGATACCTCAAGGAACTGTATTGGAACCCCTGTTGTTCCTCATTTATAGGAATGCTATCACTAAAATTAAAACCCACCCACTTGCACCGTTTTCTGGTTAAGACAGACTTATCTAAGGGCCCTCAAATTTTGAGTCAGGCTTTTCCCCGCCTTAACGGATCAGATCTTGCACCGCATATCTAATAGAAACTAATTTGTTTAGCACGCGCTAAGCAATGCCAATACTGTAAAAATGAGTGGATTTGTTTGTTTTGACATAGAAATGCGATATGACCATATGGTTTCGTGTCGGCACTGAGCACAGCGAAGTAAGAAGAACACGAGAATTTGTAGACAAACAAGATATTTTGTCTATGTATTTTCCTTTTCGGTATTCTGATTCAAAGAATGACATATACTTTGGGCAGCTGGAGAACAGGCTCAGTACAACCTATTTTTTTTTCAAGCAAATGATTTGATATGATTTCAACAATTCTTTATTTGTAACTTGGATGACAAAATTCTTCACCTGTGGAATATCATCGAAGTAGTACTCACATTCACAAGAGTAAATAGTACCTGCAGAATTAATAATTACATGGGTACAATCAATTGCTCCAATAACACGAACTCGAACAACTATTCTTGATACTGTGGATTCGTGGATTATCATAAAATCAGCTACAGCCAATAAATGTCCCGCTGATGAGTAGAATCGAAGGCACCTAAGGAGTTGACTCATCGGTGGTACACTCTGGTTCCTACAACCTTCAAGGCTTAAACTCCCTTCTTTGAGGTTTGACAATAATAATCAATTAATCTCAGCAGTTGCAGAGTAGTTTTTTTGGTCAACCGAAATCGGCGAAAAAATGCGAATTCGTCCATATCATGGTGGTGATCGGCTCTATTAAATTCTAGACTTCTAGGAAAGCCATAATCATATCTAATATCTCGAAATCATCCTCATATAGATCATCAATTAAATGAAGTTCTATCCATAATAATTATTAAATTCACGCAATCAAAAACAATACGTCAAAACTGAAGTTTGTTTTTGACATTATGAATATTTGGGACGGGCTGAAGTCTTGCTTAAGCCATGAATATTCGCGGCTCAAAATAGTCATAACTTATGAGGCACCTAAACTGCGGTGCAAGAGAAACGACGTCTCAAACCTTACTTCAAATCTAAGTTGGACGTAAGTCAGACTTATATTTGACGGTGCAATATAGGGCATTAATGATTTTCTGATTAATGTTATGGTCAGAAATAGACCACAAGGCAAGCACCATCTTTCAACGAAAAAATGAATCATCAACTTCTCTTCACCCAGTTGAAAGTTGTAAGGTTACAAACATGTAAAAATACAGTCTGAATAAAAACCTTTCTATTTTTTGAGTTAAAAAGAGGTCGCATTGAGGGTCTTATCGGTTTTTTACATCGTTTTCTTATTCGAATACGCCCGCAGAAACAAACCTATAATCTTCCCGCCGCACATTATCCACAACATGACACTTTTACCTCGTTCCAGCAAATATAATCTTATTTGTCTTGCTGTGGAATCCGAGACTGTCGATATGGAAGAACCGTTCTCTCGGATTTATCGATCCCGCGTCGGAAAAGGTTGGGCTCAAGTTTCAATTCAGCCCCGAATTATTTTGTGTCGTCTACGGGCGCTCTCCTGCCTTCTTGTTCAATCTGTAGGATTCTTCCCGAGTTATTGGAAACCATATAAGGGCTTTAACTGACATTTCAATATAACCGTTGAAAAGAAACGGGGAGATGGAAGTTGCCGATTCAATCACTGTACCTGATCGCAGCAATTACTCAAGTTACAATGGCCGATCGGAAGTTTGCTCGCGTTGGGAGCGAATTGCTCCACACCCTAAAAAAATATAATAAACATTCAACATTCGCTCTCTCTTCTATAGATATTTAAAATGAGTTTCTATATAGTCATGTCTACTCTTTTATAGTTATTCAATGGAGAGTAATTGGGAAACAGGCTAATAGGGGGTTTTAATTGCAGATAATTCGCGTGATCCTCAATAGTGGAAAAAATAGTCGATTTATCCCGATTTCCTTACTTATGCCCACTTGCAACGTTTTCTGATTAAGACAGACTTATCTGAGGCGCCCTTGAATTTTGAGTCAGGCTTTTCCCCGTCTTAACGGATCAGATCTTGCATCACGTATCTAATGGAAACGACTTTGTTAAGCACGCGCTAAGCAATGCCAAATCTGGCAACACTGTATAAATCAGTGAATTTGTTTGTTTTGACATAGAAATGAGATATGACCATGGTTTTGGGTCGGCATTAAGCCCAACTAAGTAAGAAAAACACGTAAATTCATAGACAAACAAGATAATTTGCCTATGCATTTTCCTTTTCAGTATTCTGATTCACAGAACGACATATATTTTGGGCCGCTGACGAACAGTAACAGTACAACTGATTTTTTTTTTTATTCAAAGCAAATGATTTCATTTGATTTCAATAATTCTTTATTTGTAACTTGAATGACATAATTCTTCACCTGTGGAATATCATCGAAGTGATACTTTTCATATTTACAAAATCAAATAATTCCTGCAGAATTATTAATATTTACATGGTTACAATCAATTGCTCAAGTAACATGAGGAAATCCAGCAATTTGGTAAAATTGTGTTTGGGTGGTACCTAATTCTGCTTCTATCTGAGGCATTTCTATGAATACTGAAACTCGAACAACTATTCTTCATACTGTAGATTCATGGATTTTCATCAAATCGGCTACAGCCAATAAATGTCCTGCTGATGCGTAGAATCGCAGGCACGAAAGGAGTTGACTCATCGGTGATACACTCTGATTCCTACAATTATCAAGGCTTAAACTCCCTTCTTTGAGGTTTGACTTCATCATACATAAGATATAATGGGATATGTACTTACATATATCACTTGGCAATTCCGAATCATCCTGAATCAATCTCAGCAGTTGCAGAGTAGTTTTTTTGGTCAAACGAAATCGCCGAAGAAATTCGAATTTGTCCCTATCATGGTAGTGATCAGCCCCATTAAATTCTCTACTTCTAGGAAAGCCATAATCAATGATATCTAATATCTCGAAATCATCCTCATATAATAATAATAATACATTTATTGTTGTTTTCCGGTAGACATACAAATCTTACAACTTTTTCTTAGAAAATATTGAATCACCAAGAAAATACAATAGGCCTTAATAGTTGCAGTTATCTGATTCCAGAAACTGTTCAGGCCTCAATTTAGCTCAGAAAACTTGGGCATAATTTCGCACTAATGAAATTTGAATCATCAGGAGGAAGGAAAAGGAGGTGGAAATGAAAGGAAGAAAACAAAGGACATTTGAGTGTTAGCAATTCAATAACTTTTTTAAATGTAGTTAGTTCTGGGATTGCAAAAGTAGTCTCTTGAGTTGTTTTTTAAATGTAGTTGGTGACTGTTCAAGACTAAAAGATATCGAATTTATAACATGAGAAATATTGAAGGAAAAAGACCTCTTGAAAATCTGTTTTTTTATGTTGAGGTACTGTAAGTAAAGCTCTTCTTCTAAGATTCAAATTATGAACATCGGTTCGATATGTTAGCCATTTAATAAAGTTTTATCCGTAATAATTAAATTCGCGCAATCAAAAACAACACGTCAAAACTGAAGTTCGTTTTTGAATATTTGAGACGGTCTAAAGTCTTGCTTAAGCCATGAATATTCGCAGCTCAAAATAGTCATAACTTATGAGGCACTTAAACTGCGGTGCAAGAGAAACGACGTCTCAAACCTAACTTCAAATCTAAGTTAGACGTAGGTCAGACTTATATTTGACGGTACAAGTGGGCATTACTGAATAGACAAAAACTTGTCAATAAAAAATAGACGTACTAAGTCTTACATCGAAATGTTCCACAATAAAAGCATTGTAAATTCAGAGAATTTCATATCAGAAGAAATGTATCAATGAAGCTTAACACGTCTTCATAATTAATTAACGCAATGATCATCACTCAACCTTCATTTCACCCATAGATTGTTGGCTAACAAATTATTTTCCCCCTCTGCAAGGTTTCAGTCTCACTGACACACAACAGATAAGATGAAATATTGGCCAAAGAAAACCATTAGCGAAGATTACGGCCTATAAATTTCGCTGAATATGTTCTGTATCGAGCAGCGATGTGGATGCTTGGGAAATCAGCTAGGATAAATAGCATCCCATTGAAGAAAGAACTTCGGTTATACCAAACAATGTTTCTAGAAGAGTTAGGCACCAATGAAAATCATTCTCTTTTAAGGAAATAGGCTTTTACTTCTGATTACAATAATACTGGAAATAGAATGAAAAAAAAGGGCAAGAAGCTCATGATTTGAAGTCTTTTGTTATCAGTTTTTTTTTTCAGCGCACCAAACATCCTTTGAAATATCTTATATGAGTTTCTTGGGAAAGAATTGATTCTACACCTAGTTCGCTGCTTAATATTGAAGCTTAATCAGTGTATTAGTATTGTCGAGCTAATATGAAACCATGGTGAAAAGATCAGGACATTTTGATTCCCAGCAAAAAAGTTATGGGAAAACAAACAAATTTTTCAGGCTAGAAGCAATTCAATCGATTCCTTGTTCAATACGTTTCTTAGTAAACCATCCGTGAATACCAATTCATGAATAAATACTATAAAGCCGAGTTTCCTAGTGATTAAATCACGGATTTCATCGAGTATCTGCTACGCAGTTTGTGTAGATACTGGTAAAACTGAATTATATTCGAAATTCGACCCTTGCCCGCTTGAACTACTTCCTGAATTAATTATTTTCAGAGATTGTCGGAATGAAACTCAAGCGATTGTCTCGCACACCCTCGTGACTGAGAAATGTAGAAAAGCTGGCTTTCGCCATAAGCAAACACAGATTTAATAATACTCCTCATTACGTCGAGTGGTTGACTATTGAATTAATTCTATGGCCTGCATCCCATTTTAATAATGAAGGACTGCGGTGTTGTCATCGCATACATATATGAATTCCTGATTAAAATTCGGACGTCTCCAAATATTCTGATATGACTAGAGAGAAGTCGAAGTTGGAGTGTTATTCATCTCTCAATTCATGTGAACTTTACTCATTAGAATAAATTGTTTTTCGGTTACATGAAACTGATCCATAGGAAGGTATATTGCAATCTTATTCCACTTCACTTATTTTTCAACAGAAGCTTAGGGCAGAAAGGTCTCTTTCTCTGGCAATACGAATCGACTTTATTCAATAGTTACAGGCTGTTGAGAATCGATGAAAATGTATATTTTCTAGTTATAGGATTGAATGATTTTCTGATATTTTTTTCGAGTAAGGCCTGAATTTTCCGAATACAATACTACCCAACAGATCTTTCAGTTTTTTAAACATGATATTATGATATACAGGGTTATTCACGAATATGGCTTTATAGAACATTTTTATGAAAAACACAAGATTCAGGATTGAAATTCTAGAGGTAATTTTCCGAAAGTCATATCAACTTTCATTTTTCAAATGGGAAGACCCATTTTTCATTGCATAAATAGATTCTCCATTAAATTTTGAGTGTTTTTGATTCCAAAAGTTTAATTTTCCCGAGTAAATTCTCTTTAAAGAAGGAAATATGAAAAAAAATCTCAAAATTGAACTCTGTTGAAATATAGACAACTTCGAGGTTTTTTCATTGAAAATTCTCACTTTTGAGAATCTCCGAGAAGAAAGGCTGATGCTTTTTTTTTCCGACAGCGCGATTTTAAGAATATGCTACAGAAGGTTTCAAATTCTTTGTCAAAGTTAGAAGTGACGAAACATCATAAAATCGTTCTTTTCAAATTGAAACCCCATTTGTTCAAAGCATTTTCGAAATCTTCGTCAAAAAATAATAGGAGCATACGTCTAAGACTTTCATTCCAAAATGAATATTTTTCGAGATATTCAGGAAAAACGATTTTGTCTTGAATTTTCAATCTCATTCGAATGTGTTTTTTTACTGGAAAATAATTAGCGGTCAAGTGAAATTTTTGGAAATTTCTGTTATCGGGAAAATATTTTCTTATAGTTCAGACGAGAAGTCGTCTTCTTACTTGAAGCTCACCCTTAGAATTTCAATCCTGAATCTTGTGTCTCTTCTAAAATATTCTATAGAGCCATATTCGTGAATAACCCTGTATAATTTTATTATTTCTTCATCTGGGTTCACTTATTTCGATGAGTTCTCCCAGCCTGACCTTCAAGACTACTTTCAGATGTTTATCCCAAATTCGGGAACGAAAATCGCACCAAAGGTCATCTCGTCCGATTTTCTCCATCGTTTTATACAGCCAGAATTGATGTTCCCCGAAAAATTTGGTTAGGGACGTATATACGGACCATTCAACATCTGAAACATTCATAATTCCGGCACTCAGATTAGAAAAGTTCCGCCTAATAGGAAAAGTTAGCAGGAATCGCTGAACTGCCGTTTTTTCGCTCCCCCTAAAATGTGTTTTCAGGTTGGTTTGCCGTGAAATATGTCCGACAGGCCATATTTTCGCCCTTTTGTATGAGGAATTGCGTCTCTCATGATGTCGGTTACTTTCGTCTCAGTGAATAACGCGTTCGCCGTTTTGTTTGCCAAATCGTCCCACACGCTAAACAAAAAATCAATTCACACCATTTCCCGTGCTTAGTCGTCTACGCCCCCTCACAACGCACCGCACTGCTCAATATGGAACGAATCAGCTTTGATTTATAGAGTTTTATTTTCAATCATGGGAAAATATTGAAATCGATTTCGGGAGAATCACCAAATTCATCCTTTTTTTTTTCCAAAGCATTTATCGTAAGAACCGAAAAGCACAAAACAAAAGTCTGAAATGACAGAGGAAACAGTAGTATCGGTTTCAAATTTGGCACACAGGTGGAATAAGACACCTAAATCGGTTGAGAGTTTTCCAAAAACTTGATTATTTTAGATTTTTAACAAGTTCTTCTGAATCTCACAAAAACGTCTAAAGGGATGGAGGAAACAACAGTATCGGTTTCAAATTTGGCACACAGGTGGACTAGGACTCCTAAATCCGTTGGCAGTTTCTCAAAAACTTGATTACTTCAGATTTTAAACAAGTTTTTCTGAAATTCACAAAACCGTCTACAATGATAGAGGAAATAGACCTATCGGTCACAAATTTCGCACAGAGGTGGACAGGTGGACTAGGACACCTAAATCCAGTGACAGTTTCCCAAAAACTTGATTATTTTAGATTTTAAACAAGTTCTTCTGAAATTCACAAAAACGTCTAAAATGATAGAGGAAACAGTAGTATCGGTTTCAAATTCGGCACACAGGTGGACTAGGACACCTTAATCCGTTGACAGTTTCTCAAAAACTTGATTACTTCAGATTTTAAACAAGTTTTTCTGAAATTCACAAAACCGTCTACAATGATAGAGAAAATAGACCTATCGGTCACAAATTTCGCACAGAGGTGGACAGGTGGACAAGGACACCTAAATCCATTGACAGTTTCCCAAAAACTTGATTATTTTAGATTTTAAACAAGTTCTTCTGAAAATCACAAAAACGTCTAAAAGGATAGAAGAAACAGTAGTATCGGTTTCAAATTTGGCACACAGGTGGACTAGGACACCTAAATCCGTTGACAGTTTCCGAAAAACTTGATTACTTCAGATTTTAATGAAATTCACAGAAACGTCTACAAGTATAGACGAAACAGTAGTATCAGATTCAAATTTGGCACACAGGTGGACTAGGACACCTAAATCCATTGACAGTTTTCCAAAAACTTGATTATTTTAGATTTTAAACAAGTTGTTCTGAATTTCACATGAACGTCTAGAAGGATAGAGGAAACAGTAGTATCGGTTTCAAATTTGGCACACAGGTGGACTAGTTTCTCAAAAACTTGATTATTTTAGATTTTGAACAAGTTTTTCTGAAATTCACAAAAAAGTCTGAAATGACAGAGGAAACAGTAGTATCGGTTTCAAATTTCGCACACAGGTGGAATGGGACACCTAAATCCGTTGAGAGTTCCCCAAAAACTTGATTATTTTAGATTTTAAACAAGTCAAATTCACGAAACTCATTGACAAAATCGAAAAAGTAAAAAAAAACAAAATGCGACATGTAGATTCTCTGACTAAAAAATTATTTTAACACTCATTATTTCGAGAAGTAACCACGTCGTGGCTCGTTTTTGAATTTGGAACTCATAAAAGAATATCAGTGCCCTCTGCACATTTATTCTAGATAACTATTATTCATTTACACACTCTTCTAAGTCGCAGTGCTAGTTCTCAGAAGTGAATTCTGTGAAAATCAAGGAAAATCCTCAGGTAGTATCTTCTGAAACACGTAATTTTTTGTATGAAACAAGGCCGCCTAAATCCGAAAGAAATTGACCGGACAGATGTAATTAGGGCTTCCCGTTGAAAGAGCGTAATTTCATTCAGGCTTCCGCTAGATTGCCCCGGATCTAAACATTTCGTCATAGGCGGGCTAAATGATGTGTGAAGTAAGCTACCCCGAAGTGTTATTATACAGGCCATTCGAAAGCAGTTAATATCTGAACCGCATCGGTCTACCCCGAATGATTTCTTTTGGGGTTGAACGCCAGGTCAGACAAATCGTTCCTTTGTGCTGAAATTAACACTCTTTCAACGTGCAACGTAAGCGGGATAATGAATACGAGGGAACCAGGTTGGAAATTTGGGGTAAATAGACAGTTTTTGAGTGGTGTTTAATCTCTGGGATAGAGCTGATGTGAGGAGAAGTTGAAGTTTGTATTGAAATGAATGTATAGAACTTTGACGACAGCATTTACACGAAGTCAAGAGCTTATACTACAAACAAAACAGATGTAATTGATTCATAGCAAGCATAGGCTTCTTATTTGTTCATTATTATGTCAAATTTCTGAGGGAGAAAATAGTTCTACCAACCAATATTTTCAAATGCACAAATCACTTATATTTCTGGGTATAATAATAATAATAATAATTATGACGTTTATTCAACCAGTAGTTACATCTAATATTAACACAAAAAAAAAACAATTTTTACATATCTCCAATTCATTCCATATATAGATATACTGTTGAAAAAAAAACATCCCAGTTAATTTCTTTTCCGAAGACAATTTCATGAAATTCATACTGTATTTACAAAGGTGTACAAAGAAAAACCAATGATAGAATGACGCCTGGTAAGAGCTATAGTTGATTTTTCGTCCTTAAGTATGGACATAAGAATTTTTCAAGTCTATCATTTGGCATACTTCCCATGTCGGCAACGAGATAAGCCACTCTTTAATTTTTCTCTTGAAGACGTTCATTGAAACAATATTCTTAATTTCAGGTGGTATTTTATTAAATATGAATATTACTATAATTCTGAAAAAATTCAATTGATTACAGAAAATAACGTGAAATACTCGTAGAGAAAACTTATTCTTTCTCATTCATTCAAAAATTTAAGAGAATTAGAAAAATACATATATTATATATCAGAAAATAGTGTTTTTGGGTTATTATCAAGTTGTAAATGTTGTTGATATTAAAAAGTATAATAGAATCGATAACCCATTTGTTGAGCCTTCAACAAGAGTGATAAAGTTTTCGTATCTTCCTGATTCAAACTCAATTCGTTTTCAAATTCACATCAAATTTGGACTAGAAAATTTTGAGTGTATGAAAAAAACTAAGGCAACAACTCAAACTTCAAACATACACAAAACTGAGTTACCATGATGATCGTTCTAAATTTTTGCAAATATTCACAGCTCTGAAATTCTTGAATGAAAGGGTCGAGTTATTTTTCAACTTAACGGAACCAATTAATTTCGGAATGTTTTTCTTATTCTAGCAATGTGAAATGAATGGTCACATTTAGATTCAGCTCTGCAAAAACGTATACATCGACCTAGAAAAACTCTGAAACGTCTTACCTCGCCTAACAAAAACGCTACTGGACCAGTTGTGAAAGCAATTATTCCCAAAGGATTTGTAGAAATCCGTTGTTGCTGTTTGCAGAAACGAGAACAATATCGTCTCGAATTTTATTGGAACGTATCAACTTCCGCTCTCAATTTCCAATTAAGTCGCTGGCCAAACAATCATACTGTTTACCCATATTTTTCCTCCGATTGAATTCCCTCCTCTTTTCCAGCTAAACCGGATAATGAGAATTCCTTCTTGCCTCTTCGTTGGCCCTCCCTCCGATGGATTCAATTAATGGCCGATTCCGGGACCCTGCTATTTTTAACCCTTTTTGCATCGTAGAAAAGATCGGGAGTTCATATCGAGTTATTCCTATCGGGTTCGGTTATTAAATTTTCGTCTCCTCAGAATGTCCGTCGTTGTATATTTCATCTTTCGGAGATATATCGGAATATAAATGGGCTAAATATACAGGGAGTCTCTGACTAGCATGTATATACACAGAGTGAATTTCTTCTCCTGAACGAATTAATCTCATGGAACCTTTTTTTAGTTTGATTTATGGCGAGAAAAACGCATGAACCTGGCGTATTAAAACTCCTCCGCATTCAGACTCAAGTATGGGTAAATGCGTGATTGGAGAAGTGAACGTAGACAGGGATCTACCTCTTGAGCACCACGTGGAATGGAGCTTGGATGTTTATTCGCTAGGTGTCACTCGGTAATAACACTTACTTGACTTCTGGCTAGTAAAAGGTTGTATAACACTTAATGGTAATGGAAGAATCAGCAAAAATCGCTTGTCTGTTGCTGCTGATAGAAAAATCAAGGGAGGGGTATGAAACAAACATACAATGACTGTTACTACAAATTCATAAACCGTGTTTTCATCATACTTTCACGAAAAAACTGCTGTGAAGATGTTGAAATTCTTGGGTTAATATTTCTAGGACTTACAAAAACCTCAGAGTAAAGGCTTGTTTCAATCGAGATGAATCACCAGAAGAATAACTGTGGCAGTAGACGAAAACAAAATCAATTATCACTAGTAATTCCATCAATCCAGAACACTCCATTGAACTTCGTCGCCTAACTGGACAATTAAAATTGATTACTTTTTCTATCCGTCACGGTTCAGGACGGAACCCAAACAATCTACGACCAATAACCTTTTGTGCAACTTCTAACGACCTCCCAATTACGGGGCGCGCAGAAAAATTCAATTAAAACTTAAATTTGGAACAATATTGATGAAGGAGCGGAGCCAATTAAAATCTTAATTTGTTTAGGGCAAACAAATGTCACGAATGTCAGAACGAAACAAAGGGTTGTTGGGACGAGGTCGGGCCAAAAGTTGTATTCGTGTGTTCCACTTAATTCTCATCGAGGATGCTGGATGAAATTCTGAATTCGTTTTTGAACAGATCGTTCAGCTTCGGTGAGAAATACGATGGATCGAATTGACTCACTTCGATCCCTTCATTGGTGTCAACGGAGGTCTCAACAGTAATAAATAATATTACTACATAACTAAATATAGTGTCAGAAAATCTATCAATTCATTTATTTTTTTTTACGATTTTGACAAAGACTTTCTGCAATAGGATGATATGGAATGTTGGGTTGAAGTTGACCTGTATGATTAGAGAGTTAACAAATGTGAAGTAAGGTTTGTCCTCTTAGCTGATGAGATATATAGAATATATTATTGTTTGATTTAAACGGCGCTGTCCCATCTGAGCAGTACATTCAGTAGGTCCTCTTAGGTCCTCCGACATATTAGTTGATAAGTCACTGAAAATAAATGAAAACTACACCAAAAAATTCCAGAAGAAAATCAATATGCGCTAAGATGTGAAGAAATAATTGCTTTATATTCTACAACTATTGATATTTCTGTCTATGTCAGTCAAGGCAACGCGACAATATACCAAGCAATAACAATAATAAAATACTTTGAACCTCAAGAAATGATAAATCTTTTTGTTTACCTCTGAGTTTGATGAGATTCCAGTAGTGCGTTTTTCTTGTTCTTGATCTAAGCCTGGATTAGTGACAGTAGTGAGGAAGAATTCGAATAAGCTACCAAATGCCTCTTCTTCGATTCACTGCCCAATTATCATATTTTCATATCGCGGACAATTTTTAGATTCACCGGCTTATCTATCGAAAGCAATAATTCGTTCAATCGAAGAAAACGCATTAGTATTCCCAGGCGTCCACCACTATAATGCATTCGGTATTTGATGGCACACTTATACGAGTACCTTCGGAAACATCTCTATCTGGCTTGATCCTCCGGGCCATTAGCGTAGCTGAACATTTTCGAATATTGAAAGGCTCTTGGCAAGGGTCATGCCCGGCATAACTCGTAGGGCTTATGATATAAACCGCAATTACGTTGCGCTAAGAATTAATGGATGGTTTTTGGGTCTCGTCCCCAGATTATCAACTATCTTTCCTGAATTTGAACGCGAAATGAAAACGCTTAAGAGAATTTGCAGGATCCTATCGGATCCCAGTACGTGTGACTGGAATGTTTGAACAGAGGATAATCGGCATTTCGCATATTTCATTTTGTTAACCTCCTGGTCCTCGACTAGCATTAGCAAGCGTTATCTCTGGTCATATATCTATGAAAATGAACATATTAATGCCACAGAAAAAAAATTCAAGGAAACTTCAATTTCTGCAGGGATGACGTTGAAAGTATGATTGGGTTGATAAGGAAAAAGGAAGTCGAGTATGTTTGGCTAGGAAATTTAGAGGGTGGAGATTGAATAATAATTCAAGGAAAGTCAGTTTTACAAAAAAGGAGCTAGAAAGTTGGAGAAACTTGTGGTAAACATCTTGGGTTATTACTCAAACAAAGAGCCTGCCAATAAAGACGTAAACAGTTACTCCCAAGTGTCTGTGTCTCCAATCTATTGTTAAGATACCACATGTTTCAGAAAACGTTCCAGATCGTTCTCATCCACTTGACATCTCCAAATTAAAAAGAATCCGTTAATTGGTATAACCGATTAGCCTCGCCAATAAATAGACAAAGGCAAGACAGAAAAATGTTCGGACCCCAATAAAAGGGATCTTTTTCATTCAAAGGGTCAAGAGACTTTCACCTTCTTTCAAATAAGAAAAAAATCATCGATCTCGGATGATCCAATCGGAAGTTCTGAGGTAACAAACATAAAAAATTAACCAATTAAGGACACAGTGTACTACGCTTGAAACGACTGTACTATATGATGAAGAAATTAATGATAACATATCAAATGATGATGAAGATGAATAATAAAACTTATTTTTTCATTCCCTTAGACGAACACATATAAACATAAAAATTTCAGCTTTACAGAAAAAAGTTCATTTTTGTTCACTGTTTTACACTCTTTTCCAGTTGCCTGGCAGGTTACCTTTGCTAGTGGAAATCACCTGTCATTTTTTTTAACTGTCATTGCATATTCCATATCCTTGTAAACTCATGATCGGAAAATGGTTTCACAGGAACAGGATAACTTGGTAGATGAATGAAAGTAGCCCTTTTTTTGGACTAATGCCGACGTTTCGTTGGAATTTTCCAACTTTTTCAAGGCTGTAAAATTTATTCTGCGTTAGATAGATAATTAGTATGAAGTTAACAAACATGTGAAAGGGGACAATCACATAACCTACACAAGCATATTATAAATATAAATAACAAAGAATGTATAATAAAAAACACCGCACAACACACATTTACATACACTCACCGAGTCCAACAAAGCTATAATCAAAATATGTGATTGTCCCCTTTTACATGTTCGTTAACTTCATACTAATTATCTATCTAACGCAGAATAAATTTTACAGCCTTGAAAAAGTTGGAAAATTCCAACGAAACGTCGGCATTAGTCCAAAAAAAGGGCTAGTTTCATTCATCTACCAAGTTATCCTGTTCCTGTGAAACCATTTTCCGATCATTTTTTTTAACTTTACAATGAATAAACAAAATCGTATGAAAGTATCAAGCATACAGGAACAAATTTATTTTTTTAACACTTTCAAAGATATAGGGCTTGATAGCGTGCAGGGGTGAGGGGTGCCAGACGATGATTTCCGTCATCAGCATGCTATAAACTACCACAATAAGAATTTCTAGCCTTACAGATAAAACATTACTCGGAGGGTTCACTAGCTCTCTTTCCATCAAGCGTTGTTCTGCGATCTGAGAATTCAGTAGGAATAAATTCTCTCACAATTCGGAACACGTATTTTTTTAAAGTCGTAGCTATAGTATAGTTTTTTAAAACATAGATGAATTCAAAATAGTAATCATCGAAATGAATACCATTTTCAATTCCCAGGCTCAGAGATCTTTTATCATGAGGTTGGAGAAATGATATTATGTTTCAAAAATGTTCTCGATGTGCCTTCGTAAAGGCAAAGAATTTTCTTTTTCTTAAAAATATAGTATAGTATTCAACTTGCGGTAATGGTCATAACTCACTTGATGAATTACAGCACTCGGCTGCGGCTCACGCTGCAAACTTCATCTGCGTGAGTAATGACTTACATTACCGCTCATTGAATAATATACCATTAAAAAAAATTCAAAATTGAATTGTTCTCTAGACTGGTGGAGATGAACCCTCCCATGACCCAACTCTAGTAACGCCAATGCTCCGTTCAATTCGAGAATGAATCCTTGTTATTCCACAACATCCCATTCGTGTCTGTTGTTAAAGACAATTATCACCTGGCCGGATATTAGCCAGAAATTTCGATATTCTCACCTCCATCCCGAAAACACGCCCCCAGACCTCCGGGAATAGACCAGGCCACCCCCCGGCGCCCCTTCAGCAAGCCGCAACCCCCACGCAACAGCGATCCCGGGGTACGGGGCCCCCAGCTCGGGAGAGTCAGGTCTGACTGATTGCTTTCCTCAATTTGATCCACAACATATCTGATGGATAAATAGAAACCTTTTACCGAAAACTCCCCGATATATGGGGGCCGGGCTACTCGTATTTTCAATCTAGATATCGGAAACTCATTTCTGCCGCTGTCGAGGGTATTTCACTTTCGCGACATGCGCGATTTTTCGCGTAATTGCTAGTTTTTGAGTGACGTGCCGGCGGGATTCGGAAAATTATGATTTCGCAGGAGCTGATGCGATGATGGAAACAGGTTTCGCGTGTCAGCGGCTGATTGACGGGTACATGGGAATGATCGCTACATGCGCTTGTGCCCCCGTCAAAAAACCGATCTTAAATGTTCGATGGACCCACTCGTTCGTGGGACGACAATGGGGCTCCGATCGCTTGAGGGTATTAACGATCAACAAGATGACGTGAGCCTTCTTGAGAGGTTTTTGTGAATGAATCCTTGATGTGCGTGGGCTCATATACAGGGTTATTAACGAATATGGCTCTATAGAATGTTTTTAGGAAAGACAAGATTCAGGATTAAAATTCTAAAGATGAGCTTCAAGAAAAAAGACGACTTTCCGTATATATTTTGAAGGTTCTAGGGCTTCCGGTTTTTCCGTAAGTGACATCAACTCTCCATTGAATTCTGAGTCTTTTTGATTCGAAAGGTTTGAATTTTCCCGAGAAAATTCTCTTTAAATCAGGAAAAACGAAAAAAAATCTCGAAATTGAACTCTGTTGAAAAACAGACAACTTCGAGGTTTTTTCATAAACAATTCTCATTTTTGAGGCTGATGTTCCTTTTCCGATAGCGTGATTTTCAGAATATGATGAAAGAGGTCACAAATTCCTTGTCAAATTTAGGAGTGACGAAACATGCTCCTATTATTTTTTGATGAATATTTCAGAAATGCTTCGAAAAAATTGGGTTTCAATTTGAAACAAACGATTTTTTGATATTTCGTCACTTCTAACTTTGACAGAAAATTTGTGACCTCCTGTATCATATTCTGTAAATGACGCTATCGGAAAAGAGGCATCAGCCTTTCTTCTCGGAGATTCACAAAAATGAGAATTTTTAATGAAAAAACCTCGAAGTTGTCTGTATTTCAACAGAGTTCAATTCTGAGACTTTTTTCCGTATATCCTCATTCAGAGAGAATTTCCTCGGGAAAAATCAAAAATACTCGGAATTCAATGAAGAATTTTATTTATGCAATAAAAAATGGGTCTTCCCATTTGAAAAACGAAAGTTCATGTCACTTCCGGAAACCTTCAAAAAATATACGAGAAGTCGCCTTCTTACTTGAAGCTTATCTCTAGAATTTCAATCCCGAATCTTGTGTCTTTCCTAAAAATATTCTATAGAGCCATATTCATGAATAACTCTATATATCGAGTAAAAACTTTATTTTCCGATACTTAAATGGGAAAGACGAAAGCCTATAGTAGGTGAAATAAGGAAAAGACCTCAAACTTCAGTTGAATCAGTTCAAAAATCATCATCTTCAGAATGTGATTATCAACTTGAGCCAACTTTACAGTTCGCCTTCCAGTCCAGAGATCTTATGAAATATCTAAAAAGATAATATCAAATTCTCCATCAGAGGAAATTTTTCATTTTGTCTATATAATGAAAACAGATTTTTAACGAAACAAATATTTTTCAAGTTATGGTAGATAACAAAATCAGCATTCACCCAGGAATTAGTGGAATAGTGGAAAAAATAGCCTGGGTCGATACAGCTCAAGAAATTATTTATTTTTTGGTATATTCTCGTTAACCTCGAGATATAGGTGGAGGGGAAAAATTATTTTTCGTGCTGTACTGACCTGGGTTATATTTCTGACTAATTCGAGGTGGAAAATCTTAGGAATTTTGGTCAACTTTGAAGCGCTGTTGCACCCAGAAAAATCTCACTGGACGAATGCTGATTTATTTGCTCATAGATGGATCCTCTGAAAATGAGAAGGTACCATTTTTATTCACCTTTCGCGAACAATTTAGGTTTTTTGATTTTTTTTGCGAAGGTTCAAAATTTCGGATTTTCCATTGACCATAACATAAAAAATAATTGTTTGGGAGAAATTCCGTTTGCATATTCGTAATCTACACTCTCGATTTAATCAATGGTTAAATTTTGGTGCCGATCGGAGAAAATTGATTTTTTGACAAAATTTCCATGCATATGTATGGAAAAATTTCGAATTTTCGAAAAATTTTTTTTTGCTCCGATCAGATCGAAATTTATACTGTTGACTAATTAGAGAACGTAGATTACGAAAATGCAAAAATATATTTGCTTGAAAGATTATTTTTCATGTTATGCTCGATGGAAAATTCGAAATTTTAGACCTTCGCTGAAAAAACCAGAAAATCTAAAATGTTGGAGATAGGTCAAGAAAAATCAAACCTCTATATTCTCAAAGGATGAATTCATGAGCAAATAAATCAGCATTCGTCCAATGAGATTTTTCTGGCTGTTACAGCATTTCAAATTTGACCAAATTTTCAAAGATTTTCTACAAAAAGTGATTCATTACCCAAAATGACGATCTTGGAGAAAAACTAATTGCACATTCGTCATCTACGACCTCGAATTATTCGAAAAAATGACCCGGATCAATATGGGTGGAAAATTTATTTTTTTCGGAAAAGGAATATTCTTACCAACCACCTCAAGACGAAAATGAAAATTTTCCGAAAAAAAATATTTTACTGGCCTTATCGACCCGGGTAATTTTTTCGACTTTTTCTAGGTCTCAGATGACGAATATGCAATTAGTTTTACTCTAGTAATATCATATTTGTTCATGAAAATCTTTTCATCTAATGGGGTCTCTGAACTCAATGTTGATTTGATTAAAACTCATTAATTTTCTGAACATTTAATAATTTTTTCTTGATGTAAGGCTACCAAATTTCAAAGAAATGAAAGCCAAGAAGTTGATTGTTATGTCCCGAAGTATGTATATGTGGTGTACTTGAGATCAGTGCTCAAAGAAAAAATTAAAACCAGAATATGTGGATTTAATTCTAAACGAAATTTTCGTGGAGATTCGATATTATTGGACACAAATCCATGAGAGCGGCAGCCATATTCCCCAGACCGAAAAATTCGGCGACATGCAAACGAGAAAAATAGCCGAATCAAAATGAATAAAAGAATACGAGGTCGAGTGTTCCTCCAGCTGACCTGAAAACTACCCCATCCTTCGGCTTTCCAATAAACGAAACGTGGAGTGAACCGCGGCCAGCGGCATATTACAGACAGACTCAAATCCGTCCAATTAGAGCGGGCAAAGGACAACAGCGAAATAAAAAACAAATTTTAATCATTCCGGCCTGCAATCTCCGGAAGAAAGTCGCCGCTTCACATAACTCGAATTTCATTATACTTTCAAATTCAAAGTATCGAATTATGAAACTCGCGCAAATAGAAGCGCCCCCCCCCGTTGTTCGTAAATAACTTGGCGATCGGGGGAGGGGAATATTGCCGTTGCTTTGTGCCTCCTGGGCTTCTTTTTCGGCTCGCAGTTGTTGGAGTGGCGTGGTCGGGTAATTGAATTAAGGCCGGAGACGTTCGAATTGCAGATTTGATTGATGCCTGGATTCTGGATGCGGACGCGAGTCCTTAGAGGCGCGTCATCTGCGCTAAATATAGGGCTTTTGGGGTTTTCTGAAATTGTTCCCAGTTTTCGATTACATAGACCCATATTGGTCGATGACTGAACGCCATTTGTTAAAAGCTTAATTGAATTTGTATTATTTCGTTAGGATCTTCGTTACCTTAGGTTTCGATTGACAAGAAAAAAAAGAGTTGCTGTCAAATTACTTTTAGAGAAAATACGTCAAATAAACACTGAAAGACGAAAATCGAGTTTTATTGGCGAAATAAAGATAAAAAAGTAGCTTGGCAATAACACCATTATTCTTCCTTGATTCATCGTTTATTATTTCTTTATCGATATTGATCTCTGGCATTTTTTGTCATTTCTGAGTAACTGATAGTTGATAGTTTGAAAGGGGTTACAGTCCACTGCAACCTGATGGTCTGTTGTGCCCCCTGACAAAGCTTTACAGCTCACCTTCCAGTCCCAGAGATCTTATGAAATCCAATATCTCGGAAGGCTTCAGTGAGGCCAATTCCTCACTTCTACAGGTCTCTTGACTAAAGCATTGTTTCCTTTGGCCTACAATGCCAAAGCATTTTGTGACTAGGTGAATAGGAGAATCTTCCTCCTCTCCACAGAATCTAAACTCGTCAGTGTCCGATACGCCCATTCTCAGCAAGTACTTTTTGAGGCGACAATGCCATGTAAGAAAGCCAGAGAGAGGGTGTAGTTGGTTCTTACTGAGATCCAAATATCTTTTGGACCTTACAGTTTCAAACCTGGGAGATTCTGCTAGAGTGTTTCTCTTTCAGTTTTGTCCTTCTCCAGAAACTCTTTCTTATTGGTACATTTTGCTATACCACAGAAAGATTCTAGGCCAGTGAGTGGTTTCCGAGAACCCTCTCTGGCAAGTTTATTGGCCTCTTCGTTACCTGTGAGATCTTATTCTTCTTGCCCACCTCATTGAGTTTGCTCCGGCATTCCCATGTCGACTTTGAGTCGATGACATAGGAGTTCAGGGCTTTGATAGCAGCTTGACTATCTGAGTGAATAGCTATGTCGCAATTCTGATAGTTTCTCTCTAGATTAATATCTAGACATCTTTCGATTGCTAATATTTCTGCTTGAAGAACACTCACACAGGAGCCTAACGATAGTGTATACTTGTCTTTGGCCCCATGAACCCCAGCACCAGCTCCCGTGTTGGTTTTAGAACCATCTGTATACCATTTAACAGTATTTTATTAGAGATTTTGGACGTTGTATTCCCGCTCCCATTGCTCTTTTTTGCATAGCATCGTACTGAAGTTTTTCTCAGTACTTACTTTCTTGACCATTTCATCACAAGGAAGGTTTGCAGATGAGATGTAGTTACTCAGAGAGCACCAGACTCTCTGACACCTAATTCTCTCATTACCTGCGCCTTCTCTAGATATTCTGAGGATGGCTTCATGGGCCATCCTGTCAATCACCAGATATAGGGGTGTGAGATCTGTTGTGTTCTCAAGTACTCTAGTTGGGCACGTCCTCATGGCCCCCGTGATACACACACAGGCAAGCCGCTGTGCTTTATCGAGCATTTTCCTCGTACTTGTCTGACTTGCTTTAGCAAACCAGACTACTGCCCCATATGTGATTACAGGTCACACAATCATGACGTACATCCATCGCAGTATTTTTGGGTTACAACACCAATTCTCTGTGATAATCGACCATTTTGTTGAAACGCTGCTTTGAAAATCTTTTTAGAGAATTTTGAATTTAGGCCAACACCCAGAGAGAGCGATTTAAATTTTAATTTTTTTGTTGGTAAAACATAGATAGCAAAGGGTTAATGAGAGAGAAATCTCTTATTGTAAGAACAGAAATGAAAATACTGTTATGAGATGTTGTCAAGCGTGGTTTGATAATGCCATCCTGTAACTGTCCAAACGTAATTTGGACTACAGCATTATCGACCCCATCTTTTGTAACCTCTCACGGTTGAGCATCGCTGGCAACAATTAGAGTGCTGAAGAGAACGACAACATTTGAATGCGGAATGGCATCAGGAGTATGTAGTATCATTACCTTGTAGTGAAACTTTCAGCTAATAAAGACTGTTTATTATTATTATTATCTGTTCACTCTTACCTATTCCGAATCGAGAATCCACTATTCCACATTATTTACAAATTTAATAAAAATAATTACCCTTTGCTATACTAAACTGCTCTACAAGAGCTAGGGATATCGTATTCATTCGTTTTGAAAAGTATATAATCTTCGAGAAATCGCTGTGAAATCATTTAAAGCTCAATAACAACTTGAATCGATCAAATAAAAATCAGTATGAGACATTTCATCAATCTGGTCGCCTTTTTTCTGAAGTTTAAGTCAATATTCTTAATTTGTGTGGAGCAGTTCATAATACAATATAAAAAGAATATATCAAATTATGAACAGAGGTCCATGTTAGAGGAGACATAAAATCGAGTGTATGCTTAAGTAGTTTAAGAAAAAAAAAACTGGCGAATAAACCCCCATAAATTATTACTAGGCAAGTTATGTTGACTCATATTCCGTCGATAAGGGCAATCGATATCTTTGTGGTTATTGTTATTTTGGCCTTCGAAACAGCGTTGTTTACTATAAAGGGATGGTAAAAAAACTCAAATCGTGTCTGTACAAAATTTCAATATCGATATTCCGACTTGTCATGTCCGCAACATGACAGTTCGCGTGCAATCTGGGCGAACGTCCTCCGATAAAAAATGGACTATGCAGCCGACGCACAAAATCAATTCGTTTGAACATTGTCGCCGACATAAATAACGGAACTATCGGGGAGGCGTCGCAGGTGCGCAACTGTTACAACATAACGGAACAGCGAAAACCGAAATCGTTATTCAAATATATGTATTTTGGCCAACGACCGACCTCGCTTTTTTAGAATTAATGACTGTTGCTTTCGCAATATGAACGTGATTAAACCAGTTGGCCGAAATGGAGGGAATGTACAATGGTATTCTTCATAAATTCGGACACAAATTCTAGTGGATGAATTAATGTAACATTCTGTAATCTCCTAATTTATCGCGTGTTGGCCAACAGTTGCAGCGCGTTCATCCGAAATTTAAATAGGTTTTCGCGTTTCACCCTCTGTCAAGTTGACATCCCGACATTGTACACCTTTATTAGCTGCCCGCAGTTCGCACTTTATCAACGGGCTCATGTTTGAACCTGCTTTCATCCTCATGCGAGTTCTCAAGAATCCAAACCACGTTCAGATTATTCCGCCACTTAACCTGTTGCAGAAGAGTCGCAGTGAGCCTGATAATAAAATATTAGAATTAGTTATTTCTGAATAACATTATACAGGGTGAGTCGGGAGGAACAGACCAAACTTCAGGTGTGTATTCTGCAGGTCGAACTAATTAAAAAAAAACTCATATGTTGTTATCCGATTTTCATTTGTTTTCAAACTATAGCGTCATTATAAAAAAACAACATTTTCTACATAAAAATGGTTTCATTTATAGCATTATTTTAATAAATGCTCAAAAATTCCGCCATCAACCTCCAAACACATTCGACTTCGTCTGCGATGGGCTCTTGTTGCTTTTCTGATTGATTCGTGTCTTTTTTTAATAAGTAAGCCGCATTTCTTATGCGTCGAATAAGGGCATCCCGAGTATTAACTTTTACTTTGTATACCTCGTTCTTGAAACAGCCCCACAAACAATAGTCCAGTGGTGTGAGGTCTGGAGATCTTGGAGGTCAACAAATAGGACCACCTCGATCAATCCATTGTCCGCGAAACTCTTGATCTAAAAATTGTTTGACCTGACGAGCGAAATACGCGGGAGCCTCATCGTGCTGATAATTCATTCGCATTCGGATGTTTAGAGGAACGTCCTCCAGTAATGCTATTAACTCATTTCGCAAATAAAATAAGTCAGCACCTACAGCATTTGTGATGAGAAGCGATAAACTGAAAAAAAATTTATTTGGAAAATTCTAATTACCCTAGGGTTTGAAAACAAATGAGAAACGGATATTATTTCGACCTGCAGAATACAAACCTGAAGTTTGGTGTGTTCCTCCCGACTCACCCTGTATATACCAGTGATTTCTCACGAGCGCCCTTTGGTTCACTTACTACACATTATTTGTCCATCATCCAAAAATCTGAACGTAGAATTCCACAAATTCGTGCAAAGAAATTCTGGTAAAACCAAAGTTTTATTTTTATTTGACTCGAAACTATCTCTGGTAACTAACTTACAATGAAACTTCAACACACAGAAGGAACTTTAAAATTTTTTTTTTGGTGAAACATGAATGAACTGCTCCAAAATATGGTTTAAATGAGATTTTGTGAAATTCATATTAATATGATTTCAAGTTCAGGAAATAAAATTAATTTTAGCCTGTAGGTCTGCAGCTTATACAGGGGCTTGAGAAAAATCCAGTCAGATAACGAAATTTTATTCAAAGAGAGTTCAAGCATCAATAACAACTTGACATCTTCTGTGCATACTACACACGGGGTTCTTGAAGCCGTTGATAGAGTGACTTCATTTCCTTGTTGTTTTAAATGATTTTTCAGCGATTTTCTAGAAGATTTCGTACTTTTCAAAACGATTGGATACGATAATCCTAATTCTTGTTGGGCAGTATAGTTTAGCTGGACCAGGTATTACTCGAGCATCTTCTAGAACCGATTGGTCAATAAATGTTTTTATGACAGATGAAATCAATCAATTTGGAAAACTTCATTTCGAGGTATTCGACAAGCTCTCGAATCTTTTCGATATTTAATCCAAAGTGCCAAGAGTTACCTTGGAAAATAGATATTCCCCAAATTCATGAGAATCTTTACACAGTTCAAACAAAGCAGCATGTTTACAACTTCCAAAGAAATCTCACAGTCCTGCCATTATACCTTATGGAACCCAGAAAGTTCGAAAACAATTATATCGCGAAGCAGGCAGGTACGAAAGGATGGGAGACAGTTAATTCGAGTTTTGTCCTGGCACAATGCATTATTTCGAAGGCTTTGTTGCCTGTTGGGAATGAATATACCCCGGTAATTCCGCAGTCCGCAGCGGTCGAAATGCACGAAAATTTCGGAGAATTGACTGTGGACGAAGTCATAACGGGAATAATGAAGGATTGTTTCGTTTGCGCCACTCATTTCGGGGTATTTGTCTGATACAGGAAGAAGGTTTTGATTTATCTGCTTCAATATGAAGAAATCTGCGAATAAGGCTTATCGAATGCTCTCAAATATCTATGTTGAGGCCGCTTTTCGTGAAAGAGAGTGGTTTCAACGCTTTAAGAATGTAAAGAATTTGAGATCAGTAGTTATCTACCAAACGAAGTCACAGTTCTCACAATGAAAATACTCCTTTAATTCTTTGCCTGCAACAATTGCCAAACATGTTATGTGAAGCTCTATAGAAGTTTTTTCTAGAATTCAATAGGGTGAGTCTGGAGATGAACGCTGATAATGAAAGTTTGAAAACAGTAGATTTATTCCAAATTGAATTAGAATTAGAAAGAAGTTCACTCTAATAGGGCCCAAAAGAATCAGCATTTGGATTCCTTTTCGTTGGAAAAAAATTGAGAATGTGTTTTTTCGACCAAATCAAATGATTGTAATGGGGAATTTTAGGGATCCTTTCAACAAGAGCTTAATAATTTCAAGAAATTTTGGTCAATTGCTTGCTTATTTAGGCTTAATTCGAAGAATTCACGACAAAAATCTTCCTGCTACCTTCAATTCTCAACTGGAAAACCAGTAATATAAGTAATTTTCCTTGGGTCTTGATCATCTCGTTCTTCACAAGCGTCCGCCGTTCGTACTATCTTAATTATCGCATTTCCCATCGAGGAATTCATTTCCTCGAGCTACTCAGCCGGCAATTCCTGCCTGGCAAAGCACGAATCAAGATATAACCTCGCCCAATATTAGGAAACCTCATTTGCTCCATCAGATTTTGATAGGGCAACGTATAATATTTACCTGCGATATCTCTAATCAGCACATCTTCCTAATTTTCCGCTGTTTGTTCCTTTAGACTACCGTTTCGAGGTCGGGTATCACGATCTCTGTGATTTCGGTGCATGTAACCTGAAACCTCTCGGTTCCCCTAGGGAAATTCGGGGAATCGGATGAAAGCAGTAATTTACCCTGATCTGTAGTAGAGGTGTTCTTCGGACGAAAGTGTTTACGGGGATTGCAACCACTGCTTGGTACGTCAGAACATACCTGCAATAGATTGCAGAAATCTTGTACAAAAGCATGTGACAGGAACTTGCAGGTTTTATTAGTTCGGGAAAGAAATGTAAATGACAACGTTTCATTCGACTACTCTGCTCGTTCTGCTCTCATTACTAAAAGGTGAATATCTACGTGTTATCAGCTGATGGATAGATGCTTAATTTTCTCCAGACATGCAACTAATAAATAGAGGATGATATCACTGAGTAAGAGCATAAAACAATGATTTTCAATATACTGGCAACTGATAAACAATATTTCAAGCTATTAAAACCTGTGTAATACATTCACGCAGTACAATGAGTTAATATACTGCTCCATAAGAGTCAGAAATATCGTATTCAATCGTTTTGAAAAGTATGCAATCTTCGATAAAATCGCTGTAAAATCATGTAAAACTCAATAACAACTTGAATCGATCCAATAAAAATCAGTATGAGACATTTCGTCAATCTGGTCGACTTTTTTGTGAAGTTTGGTGACGAAAACAACACCTGCTCAGGATCGTTTCATCACTATTTCGGCGGAAGAAAGCCTTCAGCTACATGAAGAATGCTACGGAATACTCTTCAAAATGCAGATGGGGTCCAAGTTTCCATCGAAACCATCAGACGACGTTGAAGAGAGGTGAATCTAGGTTCTAGACTTCTATTAAGAGGAGTTTCATTAACAAGTGACCATAAACGTCAAAGACAGGAATGGGCAAGGCTACATATCAATTCGAGCGATAAATGGCGTAGTGTCCTTTTCACTTATGAATCCAGATATGGACGATTTTCAGATTCTCGAAGAATAAAGGTATGGACAATCCCACGCATACCCCATAATCGTCGCTATGTCCAAGAAGTCCATCCATTCCGAGGGGGTAGTGTTATGGTATGGGCCAGGATATGTTTCAACGGGCACACAGATCTACACATTTGTCCTGGGAATATGACCGCCTTACATTATAGGGAGCACATCATTGACAATGTTTTGCCAAATTTTCACGCTGCTATTGGTGAAATTTTTCAAGTTCTAGACGATAATCTTAGACCGCACCGTGCAGCCATAGTTGAGAATGCGTGCGAGAAGTTTGGTATTCCACATTTACCAATACCTCCACACTCACCAGATTTGAATTGCATAGAACATGCATGGGATATGCTCCAAAGAAGATCTGATAATCATCAACCTACCCCAGAATCCTTAAATGATCTGAGAGAGTTTCTGGCCTGTTTATGAAACCAAATTGTTCAGACCTACAGGCTTAAATTAATTTTATTTCCGGGAACTTGAAATCATAACAATATAATATTCAATATCAAAATCTCATTGAAACTTTATTTCTTTGCAATTTAAGTCAGTATCCTAACTCATGTGGAGCAGTTTAATCAAAAAATTTAGTTCATTTCTGAATCTCTGCAAACTTTTGTTATCCTTCCAATATCATGAACATTTATTGAAAAATCTGATAAGCATTACCAGAAGGCTTTTTGCAACCACAATAAGTTTAGTAATACAAAAAACCATGCCGTACAAACTCAAAGATTCTCTCTCGTTCTCTATGTACCGTGTTCAACTTCTTATCTCAGAACAAAATAAAATTCTACATGACTCCATGAAGACAGAATTAGAGAAATGAGGTGTATTCTGTCTAAACTGTAAGTCTTTAAGTTTTTTTGTAACGAATAATCTTCCCAAGCATCGATCCCCTTTGCTCCAAACAGAACACCTTCCCAGACAACTTCAAGAGGTAAGTCTCGTATTCATCATAACATCACAAACGTTTCGCAGCTCTCCCGAAACTTAATCAAGTTCCCCTGGCAGATTTCAACAGCTATAAGTGCAATTCCCAGAGCGGTAATGCTGAGGAAACCGGAGTTTCCTTGCAAAGTTCGCACCTAGTTTGGAGTTGGCCAGATCTACATGTAATCACTACCAAAGTCTCGTCAGGAACACTTGAGGGTCCTGCCTACCCGCTACTGGATATACCGTGTGGTTGGGTTTAGAATTCCTACGCTTTACCGTTTTCATCCTGCTGGCAAAGCGTTTGGATTCTGAATCCTGCTACGCGGTAGCAGCGACGTGGGATATGGATGACGAAATATAAAGAAAAAGTGCCCTCATGGCCTCACATAGACTTTAATTCCTGTAGATTTTTATTTAATGCAAAAAATGAACATTTCTCAATATTCAGCTAATCCAGATACAACAACGGTAATTGATTAAGCAATCTGATTGATTTCTTTAAGCTCAAAATGTTCGTCGAAGTGAACATCTTTAGTTAAGTTGAGGAAGAAGCTATTTTTTTTAAATTAATCGGAAAAAGGACTGTTGGTTATAGCAACTCAAAGACTGATCGAAGGAAGATAAATTCAGCAGTAGCTAAACTGAACTTCATGCTTGTAATTTTTCACACAATCTGTTTTGCAGTCATTCGTCTTCAAACTTACTCTCCTTGATAAATCCACTGCTCAAAGAAATTAACGTTCATTCTGAAAATCTCAATTTTAATGAAAGTCAACTCCACATTGACTTTATAACTTATTTTTTATGTTCTCTCGGGAAGGTTTTGAACGAAACAAGACACATTAAATGGAAGAAAAATTCAGAATTCCACCGAATCTTATGTGAAAGAAGAGAAATGAACAATTTTCAAAATACTGAAATGCTGATAAGTGATTTAATACTTGGTATTTCCACCCCTTGCGTTGATTACAGCTCGGCAACGACGGTTCATACTCAAAATGAGTGATCTTAAAATGTTCTGATCTAATCCTTTCCAGATTTCTCCGAGTTGGATTCCTAAGTCATTAAGAGTGGCTGGACGATTTTCTGAACTTCTCAGCCTTCTATTGAGGTTGCCCAAACCTGCTCAATCGGATTGAGATCTGGACTTCTTGCAGTCGAGAGACTTCAACCTCTTCAAGGTACTCCTGAACGATGCGCGGACGATGGGGTCTGGCATTATCGTCCATAAAAATGAAGTTTTCACCAATGTATGGGGCAAATGGCACTACATGCTCTTCAAGAATGTTCCTTATATACTTATCAGCATTCATAGCTCCATTATCAACGACCACTAGGTCTGTGCGAGCAGTCAAAGATATTCCCCCATACCATAATCGATCCCCCCCGAATACAGTAGTATTCAGGAAATTGCACTGAATATATCTTTCATGTGGACGTCTGTATACAAGGGAACGTCGATCACAATGGTAGAGACAGAATCTAGACTCATCTGTGAAGAGAACTCTTTCCCAATCGGCCTCTTCCCAATGGATATGCTCTCTCGCAAAATCCAAACGGGCCCTTCGATGGGCTGGGGTAAGAGCAGGGCCTCTTGCTGCGACACGAGGCCTTAAATCATATTCTCTGAGGCGATTTCTTATTGTTTGAGTGCTAATTTGCACCCCATGAGTTTGCTCAAGCTGATTTCGAAGGAGGCGAGCGGTGCAAACCGTTGTCTCAACGAAGAAACTCTCAAGTGACGTTCTTGAATGGCAGTTGTTACCCGTGGTCTACCCTGTCCTGGTCTTCGGACATTCATACCTGTCTCCTTGAATCGCTGCAACATTCTGGACACACTTGTATGGGAAACTCCAAACCTTTCTGCAATTCTTGTGTATGTCCGCCCTTCTTTTCGCAAAACTACCGCGTGGGCACATTCCTCTGGGGTCAAATTGCGTGTTTCGAGTTGCATAGCGATCAAGTGTAGAAAATAAAACGAAAGAAAAACTATTGATCACTAGAATTGATCGAGAACAACTGATTTTAGAATGGAGCCAATACATTCAAAATCTGATAATATCATCTTTTTTTATTCCTGCTGGGAAAAAACATCTGTATTGAGGAAAACGTTGAAAGTGGATAACATATGCATGCATAATTCGGATAAAAATAATTATCATTGAGAACATCTTCAGTTGTAGAATTAATTTACCATATGTGCGTTAATTTTTTTGCGCAGTGTATTTCACACTGAAATGGTGCAGTTTCTATCCTCTAAGTTGCCTCAAATTCTTTCTAAGCTCAGCGTTAAATTTTCATTCTCCGTGAACTCAGATATCTCTTCGATTTGAGTCCTTTTCACTATGAATCTCTATCTGTGTTATGTACATGTTAGCAAATTTTCGTAAAATAAAGTCTCCATACTCAATATTTCCTGTTCACAATTTCTGCAGTCGTAACATCTCTCACCCAAGTTAATAAGCACTTGTTCACTCCTACATTCAGAAACAGGGAGAATCAATATCTCCCCTAATTGCCGCGGTTAATTCACAATTTCCCCCCGAATCCATTACGGCACAAAGTTACGTGGCGCAGGAGTTGTTACAAGAACTTCATGCTCAGATGTGGGCGAACCTTTACGTGTATTGATGCAATCAGACCACGTTTCCATCTGCCAAGTGGAGCAACTGTCAGCATTGTGGCCTGCGGTCTGTTGAAGAGAGAGAGTTAATGGTACCCCATCATTTAACAGGCAAATTTAGGTGTAGGGTGAAGCTAAAGGTTCGCCAAACCGTGTACCAACAATCTAATTACAACGAACAATCCAAAATACGTCCAATCTCTGAGATCATGAATCTAAGGAGCTGAACAACTGCTCCAAATCTATCAGTTGTTGCTGTTTCCGTTTGTGAGGATATTTGTGGATGTTTGTTTCTCTTTCAAGAAAAAACTACCGAACGGATTCGAATGAAACTCCACAGTTATATAGTTTATCTATCACAATGACACAGCCTACAATTAACAAGGATTTGGTGCAAATTTGCAATAAAACAATGACAAATCGTAAAAATTCCTGGCCTCTGCCTTAACCGTTGAAGTTACACGAGAAGAATGTACATTGGTTTGTAGAAAAATAAAGATTGAAAACTCGTGTACAAGTTGAAAAGTTTATAAAGGAGGCACTAGATGAGAAACACTTGATGGTTAAGGTTGCAACTATTTTCGGATTGTTTGCAGCCTGTCGGCGTGAAGAATTGTGTGATTTATCAGTGGAAGACATCGAAATAATAAATAAATCATTGGTTATACAACTTCCAAATACAAAAACGAAAGTCAGTCGTTCTTTCAGTATTATTGGGGAGGAAGTATGTAGACTATTTTCATAAGTACCTTGCACTGCGCCCTTCTGTCATCAAACATCGTCATTTTTTCCTGAAATGCATGAATAATAAATGCACTGTCAATCCAGTTGGTATTAGTACATTTGGGAAAATTCCATCTATTGTTGCCGAATTCCTCAAACTGCCAGAGCCAGAGGAATATACAGGACACTGTTTTCGAAGATCCTCCGCTTCATTGCTAACAGAATCAGGAGCGAATATTACAGATATAAAAAAACATGGTGGATGGAAGTCTACGACGGTAGCCGAGGGCTTTGTTGATCATTCCATCGCAAATAAAAATTCATTGCTGAAAAAAATTCTCCCAACCTCAACAGATTTTGGATCATCATCATCCAATATTGTGTACTTCCGGTTTCTGCAAGTACTGATGGTGCTGAGGATTCTTATAAGGTGTTGCGAAGCTCCCTAACGTCACAGGGCATTAATGTTAATAATTGTTCTAGTTTTACGATAAATAAATATTGATAATAAAAATTTGCAATTGCTGAATTTTTCTCATCTGATTTCATCATGAGAAAATGGAGTGCTCAAAATATTTTTAACACGCTTTCACGTAAACAATCAATTTTAAACATTGTTTGCTGTCATTAAAAGTGTCCCTTTTAATGGCAGTTGTACAAAAAAAGAATTATTCAATCTCAATCTTCAAAAAATAAAATCTTCTTCAATCACTTCCATTAGAATCATAACTGAATGAAATTTCGAGAAATGTTATCCCAGCATTCAATGAGATACATCATGATTCAAAACCTCTGGAACATTTTCTCCCTCGCTCAATTCCGTATAATTTCATTTTCGCTCTACTTAACCGAATTTTCAACTCGAATCAGGTTCATTTGCTCTAATGCCTTAAAAGTGGAAGACAAATTCGAGTATTAAGTGTTAGGAATTCATTTCATGACTACTTTAGGAAAATACGGGACGTAAATTTCAATTTAACTGTAAACGATCGTAACTCGTGCCGACAAATTGCATCTAATGGAAGAGATGCGTCCAACATTGAATTATTTCGATTCGTGGAAAATTCAGTGGAAAACAGATGTGGACTATATTTGCCGGGAAATTTTATTTTGGATCGGTCACGAAGGTTTTCGGGATTTTCCCGATGGATTTCGCAGTTTTCCGAATTTCCATCGATGTCTGGTCTAAATTTTCAGCCCAGTTCTACAGAATATAATATTTATTTCTTCACCAAGTGTTTATAAAAATTTGTATGCAGCGGTACCCATATGTGAATATGATATTTGATTTATATTTTCCCACTTGTCTTCTCCACCAATTTGGAAATGAGAAGAATTGAACAAAAAATGTGCTGAATATTACTGACTCAGTTTCTCCTGCGTGGTTTATAAATTTTTTTTTCTCACACTACTGATTATCATAAATGATAAAATCGAGAAGAACAAACTTTGGATAATATTTTTTAACGGTAAATGATTGAAAAAGCTCGAATAGTTGAGTGGCTAAAACTAGTCAAGTACAAAAAGAGCAAAACGCCTGGAATCTAATCAGGTGTTAATTATTGCTGAAAGCTTTATCTTGTAGCCATCAAATTTCAGCTCCCAACTTCAGACCCTTCCGTCCAATTTTCTGGAATAGAATAATAGCCATCAAGAGCAATGGCTTCATTGAAGAGGCCATCGTCGATGCTATAACCCCATCGTGACTAGATTATAACATAGCCGAAAAAGTTCAAAGGAAACAGAGAGAAAGTGAATGAAAAAATACAATCGGTTTCGAAATTTTCGCACGTCTCCAAAATGAGTTCCACTCTCGCATAGATGAGGACGTACACTATTAGAGCGTGAGTTAGGCAAAATGAGGAGAGAAATTGAGGCACTTAGATGTGCGAAGCGATGTTGTGGAGTATAATTCGAATGGGGGAAGAAGTTTGTTGGGGAGAATTCTCATTCACACTGTGTTCAGTTTGTTCTGCGTGAAGTGTTCAAGACTTCTGCGAATGAAAATGAAACAAGATACGTGATATCGGTTAGATCAAAGGAACGGGTCATTACTTACTGACTGGTTTGACTAGTTCTGCCCTTAGTTATAGATATAATTGCAGGAGTGGTTGAAAGTGTTGGATTGACGTATTTGTTAGGGAACTTCGATCTGAAATATAATAAGGAATGGTTCAAACGATTATAAATTCAGATGGCGTATTCATTATTGAAATTTGTCAGCTCAAGGCATGAAAAATCTTCTTGTGGTGAATATTCCAAAGATTAGGGTTGTTTTATTCGATTCCATGAAATTTCTTGACATTCACTGGAATAGTACTAGAAAATATTTCATCCACTCTAGATTGGTGGGCTTATAGTATTTTTCATTCTTCTATTTATGTCCTGATTTTTGAGTATTCAGATATTTATATGGCAGATCATCAATTATATGAATTGAAATTGAAGGCGTTTTTCATTATCTTTGTTTATGGAAGTTGGTAATTGAGGATATCATTGCATTGAAAAATATTTCACTCTCTTACTAGAAAATCTCCTCTAGAAATCTTGCATAGGCTTCTCGAAGAATGTTAATTCCAAGCTAATTTTTTTTCTCGTATCTCCTATTCTATTTCATATTCGAATTTCTGTTATTGATTCAATTTTTTTTTACAGAAACAGACTATACCCTCGATGACTCATTCTGGATCGATGAAACTCCTGCCGGTAAGTATTCTTTATAGAAACTCGTTTAATTCGTACTCACGAAAAATATTTTCATTAATTTCTCAAGCAAAAAAAAATGAACTCTTCATACCAAAAAAAATTCATGCCTCATTCATTCATGAAAGGTTTGTTGCTGATAAACGTATTTTCTGGTATGAAACGAAGTAGTTATGTAGTGAGATAGACTTGAGATGAACATGTCCTATAGTGAGTAGGACTCTAATAATGGGGCATTCAACAACAGAAAACTTGATACTTGCTGATATTCGTTCGTTTCGAGGATTTGTTTTTGACATATCGCAAATTGTCGTTGTTTAAAGCAAAAGGGAGAAAATTGAATATCGTTTGATGTTAACCAAACGCTTTTAATACAAAAGTGTTCGACGCAAATCAAATCGTGGATTGATGAAAATGCTTCGTCGAAAACAATGGTAAAAAATGAACTTCCAGTTTCTAACGTAGTTGTTCGAACAAGAGTGATGAAAAAAAACTGTCACTAAACTGTGACAGGGAGGGTGGAAGTGGAATACAATTCTATATTCAAAATGAATAAAAAACATAACATATGGTGATAAGATTCGCAGAAATAACTATATATCAAAATCTCCAATCAGAAAAAAAAATAAAATTGAAACCATCAGGAATATGTGTTTATAGAAGAAAATTTGGACGATCCTCATGTAAAAAAATATTAGGATAGAGGTCGTAGGAGCAACAGAATCAACACAAAATCAAAATCGAAAATATTCAAATGCTAAATATTTTCGTATTAATTAGAATCATGAAATAGACACCAATGTTGATATGTAGGAATCTATATGATATATGGAGGACCCGTTGATGTGGGTAAAAATATTCCATGATTTAACCTAGGCTCATTTCCTGATCTAAGTCATAGCATAAACCGAAAAAAGTTAATTTTGAGTTGTGTCACTTTTGTAGCGAGGGCGCGATATGTACGACATAATTATATATATTAGCCAATCTAGTATATCTGAATTACCATTCGAAAATGAATATTTCATATAAGATAGAATAGGTTGTACATATCTTGAAAATGTATTTAAGATCATTCTTCATCAAAAAAGTAACATTCCTGATTCCAGAAAGATCATTGAAGAGCAGTAGGTATGTAGGTACTCAAAATAGTCAATCAGTCCGCGGCCTAGTGTGAATTAGTATCCGTGTTCGCCCATTTAAATGCACGGAAAATCATATCCATCTGCTGTACTGTCTGGGAAGACACTAACTAATGTGAATCAGCCCTAAGATTGTTTAAACCGAGTGCAAATCGAAAGCTAACGAGATAGACAAAATTCTTGAAATATCAGAAGACAGTGATTTACTATTTCAAAAGATTGGCTTCAAAGATGAACTAATTGCCTAGGCATGTGTTCTATTTTCAGAAAAATACGTATCGTATTTAGAAGCTGAAAGAACAATGCTGAATGAGATCGGCAAAACTTAGGTCTGTCCAAATGAAAGTGTACAGAATTCGCTCCACAGTTAATAGGACGTCCGGTATGTGTTTATCCAATTCTGTTCCTATTCCCGCCCGAACCTATAAACAAAGCCTACGCTGCAGCATCTCCGAGATAAGTTCCAAACAAATCACCCCGGTTCTCCCTCAAGAGATGGGTTTCGAATCCCGCAGGACCCCCGGAAGATGGTTGTTTAGCCGGGAATAATGCGGCGCTTTCCTTGGACGAATTCCGGCCAGAAGCAGATGACAGCTTGACTAATGGCAGGCAGCGTCCGAGCAATAAGATGACGATTTGAAAAACTCACGCGACTCCGATGGGGACCTGGCCGCGTTGTTTTTCCGGATTATCCCCAATTCCGGGGCAAAATGATGTTGAGATGTCCACGCGTGAATTGCGTGCGAACTTAAAGAACGACGGTTTTGACATATCGGATGATTTATCTGGAGGAACGACGTATTATGTTTTCTGGAGAGATGTTGTCAGTTTGTTTTTGTTTTCGAGTGTTTTCGACGATTTTACGAATCATCGGTTGCTTTCTCATGCAGCTGTACATGTCGAATCACTGGAAATTTTCTTTTGTGGCTGTGAAAATTCTGAACTAGCATGCAAGTATAGGGAAAAACAAAGAGAAACGACGCAATCAGATAATTCGCGATTTCTGTACACGCATACTCTTGCCATTCTTGAAAAATCGTGTTGAAAGTGCAATAAAGTCACAAAATATTGCGTGATACATAGTTGGTAAGTACCCAAAAGTTTTCAAAATTGGGTTTGATCCCACTGTTTATTAAAAATCGACGTTCTGTCAAAGACAGTTGGAAGTTGGGTATTCACTAATCTAACGCCTTCTCTCGGAATTTGTTGTAACCTGTATAGGTGCGTCATCTATCCCATGGGTTTGTGATAGATGACGTATGACGTTTCGGGATAGATGACGTAATACTTTCGTTTCTACAAACGTCAAACAATTACAAGGTTCGCGCATTGACAACAACATGCGAAGTGCCCTTTTTTTTAATTTTCCTTCGTTACCATGACACCGTGCCCTAAGTAGTGTGCGAAATACTTACTTACTGCATGTAAACTGAATGGGATTTTTATATTTCAACCTTTATGTTCCTCAATCAAGCAAAAATCCAAGAAATCATTCATTTATTAATGTATAACAATAATTAAGGCTTTCAAATTGTGAGAAAATTTAACACTACCTAATTTTATGTATTATTTACAATGTTACCATTAATGGTGCA
Organism: Hippodamia convergens; assembly: GCA_038502775.1. Taxonomy (NCBI): domain Eukaryota; kingdom Metazoa; phylum Arthropoda; class Insecta; order Coleoptera; family Coccinellidae; genus Hippodamia; species Hippodamia convergens. The sequence goes on along the minus strand of CM076611.1, from coordinate 31,661,451 downwards.
GCCAGTGCACTAACCAATATTGATTCCTCAACCAGATAACTCAGATTCAGCCCGTGATATCGTGGTTTTGGGAGTTGGAAGACTATCCCTTTTTGATTTGCAAGCAACTGCCGTAGAGGTGACAGCACTTGATCCTGAAATTTCACAGTCTAAAATTCTATTTGATATTTGAATTTTATTGTTGATAGAATCTTCCACGCATCCTTCGGCCACAGTCGAAGATTTCCATCCTCCATGTCGTTTCAAAACACATATATAAGCAGGCGTATTAGCAAGGAGTGTGGCTGATGTTCTCCGAAAACAATGGCCCGTGTAGGCATCAGGATTTGGTCATTTTAGGTGTTTTGCTATTAAGCTAGGCATTTTTCCAATACTATTCATTCCAACAACTTGGTTAAAACATCTCTTATTTTGCTACTTCAAAAACAATCGGCGAATTAGCATAACTTGGACGAAGAGCCGCACATTTTCTGTAAATGTCAATATAAACTAAATTTGAAACTGCAAAAATTCGTTGTATATTCGTTTTTGTCTCGAGTGCTTTAACAATCAAAATGGAATTTCTATCTTCTATGTCATGGACCGTCATTTTAGTGAGTTCCTCACGGCGGCAAGTACCCAAAATTCCCAGTATTAAAACAACCTAAAAGGAAATCGCCAATTTGAAAAACTCATGAAACAATCATAAAAAATCTACCATAACGAATAGAATGGTTTCATCATCTCTCTTATGAATTGTTCAACTTCCTCTCTAGTCAATACTTTTCATTTCTTGGGATGGTTTTCAACTAACAATTCAAATATGGAACCAACTGGGTAAATTTCTTAATAGACACTTGATTATCTAAGCGAATAGCTAAACCGCAATATGCAACGTTATTGAATCAAATCTCAACAATTCAAACTTTTCGACTCATTAAACTGAAAGTTGACCGAACTGATGATGACAACATCACTTATGGGAAGTAACTGGGAGTGGATCATTTATAATGCTTCTTGTTAAGTCAACAAGAAACACAATTAGGACATATTCAGCAACCAACAATAGCAGCCCTCCGACAATCAGCGTAAGCCCTCAACTCAATTTTCCCGAAGACTTAATTGAGGAGCAAAATTACGTTACACACACTAACCGCACAGCAAGAACAACTTCTGTGGCTGTGGCGGTGGTCCGAACAAGACGTCTCCCGGAGACTGCTGGAATTAATATCTTGACCCGGCTCAAAAATGCATTAGCGAGTAATTGCTTTATAACTAACACGACCGGGGGCTGGAATTACGACGCCTCTAGAGCGCCATTGGCGGACGACGGAGCCAAATTTGGCGGTCCTCCTCGGTTCCATACAATTTAAATTGAGTTAGCAGATCAGGACAATAAACTACCGGGGCCTCCAATTAACATGAAAATGGTATAAAATGATGGCGGGCGTAAATAATACCTTTCAGCGGCGACAAACGCAAATGATTCCGGCGGGGATGTCATCTGAATGGACCAAGTTTCCATTTGGAAACACCTCGGTGCAAAATGCGAGCAGCTTCTGGGAATTCTTCCAGGTTTTTCAGAAAACTTATATAGTTTCAAAATTGGGCTATCAAAACTAGTCAAGAACTGCAGACGTTATTTTGGGACGCTATTCCTTGACTATTATTTGATTAACCAGCTGCATATGAAACAATATAGAAAGATGGATTCATTTATAAACTCTACAATCATTTAAAATGTGGAAAAATGGTTAGACTATCAGAAAAAATGCTATATGACAGAAGGTTCCGTGTTTTTGTCGATAATAATAGTAGTAGTTTCGAAACTTTGAATTATCAACTTCCACAAGGTTCAGTTTTAGCATCTCTTCTATTCAGTTTATATTTGTGTGACATTCCAACTACTTCTTCGGAAAAATTCATTTGTGCTGATGATATTGCTCTGGCTTTCCATCATTCTAATTTTCAAACAATAGAAATAACCCTTTCTGCAGATTTGGATATCATCACAAATTATTTTTTAAAGCGTCGTTTGTGTCCGAATGAAAAAAGAACCGAGATTTCATGTTTTCATTTGAATAATCATCAGAAATATAGAAAATTGAGTGTCACTTTCGGTTTGTTTCCCTTAAAACATTCCAATCCTAGATACCTGGGAATCAAACTCGATTCCTCTCTAAATTTCAACGCCCATTTTTTCGAAACAATATTCTTCAGGAACTAGCTTGTTCCTCATGGGGCGCAGATGCAAAAATACTCCGTACGGCAGCGCTAGCTTTGGTTTTTTCTGCTGTTGAATATTGTTGCCCTGTTTGGTTGAACAGTGTTCATGTAAAAAAATTGATGACCAACTAAATTTTTCTATAAGGATTATTGCTGGTACTATCAAAACTACACCTACTCCTTGATTACCAGTCCTCTCAAATATTGCCCCTCCCCATATTCGCAGAGAGACAACAGCTTTGAATTTTTGGAAAGAAATTAATTCCTTTCCTAATTCGTTTCCCATACTCAATTATATTCCAGATAATAAGGTCCCCAGATTGAAGTCGCGTAAACCTTTTTGGTCAAATTTTCTAATTGATATGAATAGAAGCGACAAAGAAATTTGGCAATCTGAATGGAATGAATGCAATTTTTTCAATAAAGATCTTATTACTGATCCTTCCATCAGAGTTCCTGGTTTTGACCCTCCCAGGAGAATATAGTCCGTTCCAGATCATATGAGTACAGGCCATGGACGATGCAACAGCATGCTCTTCCGATGGAATTCGGTTGAGAGCCCTAGTTGTGAATGTGGGGAAAATGAGAAGACTAAAGGACATCTTATAAATAGTTGTCCCATTTATAAATTTCAAGATAGTTTCGAGGCTATACATAAAGTAACAAATGCATTTCCGAAATGGGTGGTTAATTTAAAAATAATTTAATTTACTCTAAAAAATTGGTTTCTTTTCTGCTTTTGTCTTTTTTTAATTCAGATTAAGAATTGCGGCGAGTCGTTTCGTAAAGAATCTGTTTATCTGTGTTCATAGACGGAAAACATGAAGATGTTCTCTCAGATCACGTAGATGTCTTTCAAGATTTCTCTGATATTTAATATTTTTAGTCAAGAAAGGGGTTTAACGCTTTATGGATAAACAGTAACAGAGCCTACACAGAACACACCCATCATTCTAACTCGCACAAGCTTCAAATAGCTTATGGGGGGTTTCACAGAAATCCAGAATGCATGGAAATACATACATACATAAAATATACCATGAATAAATGCAAGAAAACGATCACAATCAATTTTTCCGAATTGTGACATTTTTCTTGCAATATTTTTAGTAAATTTTTTTTCATGGGCGAGGTTAGGTTTTTTTTTCAGCTGAAGTTTTTTCCCTTTCCTTATTTAATCATACTGCAGACCTGTATGGTTTTGCTGTGTTGCACCAACTTCAGCTAGGTACATTTCTGTTTCAATATGTATTGTATTATTTTAGCTCTCTGAATCAAATTCATTCTTTGACTTAGTGCAATAGACTGGACAATTTATCAGTAACAGGCAGAACTCTGGTAGAAGGATTTACAAAAATGGCTAGGACAGTCGTCGAGATGAATTTTTAAAACTGCCTCCTAAGAATGAAAAAACTGCTTTTTCCATATTTCATGAACATGCACACAATCTGAACACAACAATAAGCAATAGGAAAATTCGTTCCAGCCAAACTGTACAATGGGAGCCCCTCTCCACACCCTCCCGGAAAGCATCCATCATCAAAATGGACGCATCATTGCCATAGGCCTCCGAACCATTGCGAAACCGTCCGGGATTTATGACACAATATAATAAATTTACGGGTATAACCACTCGATCCCGAAGGTACCGAATTGCTCTCCCTCGGCGAAATTAAAATTCTTCATTTTATGTCGGTAGGACAAACGTAAGAATTCCCGACTTCTGCAAGATAAACGAAAGGGCACGGTGCGGGAATTCAATCCTTTATGTAATCGTCGTAAAATTTATCCCAGGGTTGTTATCCCCACTTGAAGTCGAATGGACAATTTGACTCTTTCGTAGAAATGAAATGAGGCTTCATTTGGTTCATGAAAGGAAGAACTTTCGCTTTTGATACATTCATAAGATTGTTACTTATCGAAGCTCATGATTTAAGCCCTCTCAATGTCACCAAAATATCCGCAATAATGTATGTTCATTCGATATTAAACTAGTTGATTAAATTACTTAAGTTCGAATATTCTCATCGTCAGTCCATCTTTCGATTAGGGATACATGTTTTCAGTCCGATCTGAACACCAAAAATCTCAAACCACCAAAAATTGTATCATGAATTTTCTGGAAAGTCGAATTTTCATGTTCAGAAAACGTACGTTCAGTCATGAAACTAGACATTTTCAGTTCATTCCTTGAAAATTAAATAGTTCTAGAACTTGGTACGTTTCGATCTCAAAAATATTTCATTTCGATGCTGTAGAATGTAAATCTAAGATTATAGAGTTAGAAAGATAGGAAACGCCCTTATATCTGTGGTACCAAAATCCGACTACGATTTTTGGCTAGTTTCTTATTTTTGACACCTAGATGGTGCTGAAAACATTACTCAGTACAGAAAACTATTATAAAGGGCGCAAAATTCGAAACATTTTTCTCCTGAATTTTCGTTAAATTGAGTATTCTTCGAGCTTTTGAAGAAACATCCTGATCGACAAAACAAAAGCAAGGCTCCGCTTTTTAATCAGGATGATATTTTCCATCTACACATTGTTTTGAATCAAATGAAATACGCTTCTGGATTCTTTATATATTTATTTGAAATGATCGTGTAAAATCTACTAGAATACAATAATGATGAAATTGAGAACAGTTGTTCTGGACTCGATTCATACATATCTTACCCAATTCATTTTCACCTGAATGAGTCTAGAGAATCTAGTAGATGAGTCGAACTGCTGGAAGGGTCATCAAGAGAACCTCCACCTCTATAAGTAGTTCTTCTAACCACCATTGCTTATATGATCTAATGAATGATACCGAAGAAGATTCGGTTCGCAAACAAATCACCACACGTGATGAATATCATACGATTTTTCGATGTCTAAGGACATGTTTCCAGTGCTCAGAAGCTCGTTTCTCATTGATGATGATTTCCTGTTTACCTGAGTTTTTCTCTCAATGAAGTGAAGTCTCACTTGAATAACTCGAATGTTTGGAGAGCCAAACAATAGATAGGTCGAACAGTTCTTTTGATCCCTAGGAGTTCGACTTAATGAGACTCCACTGTATATTAATTACAGAATGTTCGAAGAACAATAAACGAAAAATATCAGAGGTGTACAACAAGACCTGCAGGTCAGCCTAGCAAGAGTTCTTCATGCGATATCCAGAACAAAATATTTTTGCTCCGGAACCTCTATCCATTAGACAGCACTGAAAATGAAAAGCAATAAACAAGACAGTTACATGATACGAGTTTCAAAACTTACATTTCCATTCTCTTTGGTAATGAAAAGAATGCAAATTCAAGATTATTCTTTCTTTTATTTCTGCAATCAATCACCATGCATTTTGAATGTCGGCTAGTTTTTAACACGAAATTTATAACAGAAAAACACACAAGAAAATATTATAGGGTGAGCTAGGTGCCACTATTGTAGATTTCGAATTATTTTAGTGGAAAAATACGCGAGAAAATGCAATCATCATCCAGCAAAAATATTTATTCAAGTATTTCTTCAAAATTGACAACATCTTACTAATAATCTCTATATATTCTTTGCCAAATGGACCCTAATTAAATATTTTAACCATAACGCGTTTACTTTTTAAACAACAGATGTCGCTCACATCACTGTAGTCGCTTCGTTTCCCATTCTTATACTCTATAATATTTGATATAAATTATCTCTATTATAGTATAGGCAACTATACTTACTGCAAAACGTCATGCTAGGCTCAAAACATTCACAATTTGAAATGGCTGAATGAAGGAGCCAGTAAGGATTCATTCATCAATTGGAGAAAATTCCACTTTTATTTAGCCGATATAAGTAATTGATGCATAAAATGATTAATGAAGCTGAATTCTCGCTATTGTCCGTATTATTAATTCTGAACTCGAAATAGGTTTCACAATTCGTGCTCGTCTGACCAATGCCATTTCCCCTATTCGCGTAAGGTGCCAAATGCGGGTACGGAATGTCTAAATGCATACCAGTGATGCATCGAATGATAAAGATCCCCTCTGTTGCACTCTAATGCAGTCCCTTCAACGGGAACAGCATAATAGGATCAGGAAACCAGTCCAAAAGGAAAAGATTTCATCTTCCAAAAATTACGAACAACATTCTTCCAGCAGATAAAATTGTCCCGCATTCATTCACGCCCAGTTAACTCCCTGCACCCCTTTCTGGGTCGCAGCGTTCACCGTGACGTAACGGCACAATGGGCCAATGCACAATTGCACAGTTTTCTATTTTGGAGGCTGCCGTTCGAGCGCGCAGATCAGCGATAGCTCTGGAAATTGGATCGCTATGCAAAGGCCATTATGACGGCATCCGATTTATGCCTGTTTCGGCATTGCCGATATTCATATGCGGGGTGCGTTTTTCGTTGGCTCGGATCGCGTCAGAACCAGTTTGTCACAGAGATACAGGTGGAGTAAATCTCCCAGATAAGGAGGTCGGTCGTAAGTGGAATGATTAATTCCTCAGCGAACGCTGTTTTAGGGGATCGACTTCGATGATATTTGGGGAAAAAGAGCGTCCTAAGCATTTGAACTAGAAGAAACATCGATTGCCAGCTCTTTGAAATCATTTCTTCCACAATTCCACAAAATTCGTGATACCGCTTCAATGGTTAAATTGGATGAAGGTGTCGCAATCGTCGGGGATCCTTCGCTACGACGTGTTTTGCATCTGAGCATGGTGCTCTGTTGACAATTGAGCATTGCACCCCTCAGACCTCATCCTCAGTTACGCCCATGGTTGGATCGCAGCACCACGCCCACTCCACTCCTACAGCTCTATGGTCGGCTGATTGACTGCTCGCGTCAAATAAGTCTCCTCTGTGTATTAACCAGCTGACAGATTAACTCATGTTCATTAATTGAATCAATTAATCTTGTGCTACTCTTGTAAATTAGAATTTTCATTTCTTGAAGTAACTTATCCTCAAAAAGGTGAGTGAATCCTCAGAATCCTTAATTGTTGCATATTCCATGTTATTTTCCTGCTATTCATAAAGTTCGAAAATTTGTCCACGTTTCAGATCATGAAAATCTATAAAAATATTGGTAATTCTCTCTCACTTTATTCTAATAAGATCTTTATTGCATTAAACTAATTTATTAGACTCCTCTAAGATATATATTTTTGTATAATTTTGCAGTTCTCATAGATTTTTCAGATATCTCTAGATTCCTCACATTGAAATGATTACTTTCTCCAAGAATGAACATTCTCTGTGGTAATAAATACTGATTTGTTCTTATGTGCATCTCATCATCTTAATCTATCCATCTCATTTCTCAACTATTCACTTCTCATAACACTTGCTTATTATTTTTCTCGAGTTTCAGATGAATGAAAATCCTCAATCGCAAAGGTGAATAATGGAATCAGTCTTCTCTCTCAATAAAACCAATTGAACTTCTCTGAAGTATTTGAACGATCAAGTAGCTCAAACATTGAACCTGATTGACAGTCTCTGTCCCTGTTTCACCTTGAGCGGTCTTCTCAAGTAATGATAAAACCATTCGACTGTATGATCTCCTCATTATACATTGGAAATTCTCAATTTCATTCATCTGAAGCACTTAGCAAGTAAGATCTCAAGCTTTCTGCTTTCTTGAACCAACAGGTTGATGGTTTTAATTCATACATGGAACTCTCATGTTATAATCCTCGTAATTGTCAATTGTAGCCTCTATTTTTCAGATGAACACTAACCCTGCTTACTAAAAGCAGTTTATCACTGTAAATGCCATCTCAATTGATTAAGTAGCATTCTCTGAATCAAATGACACTTCACACTTGATACTCTATCCGTTTTATTCTTGAGTTCGAATAGTTACTACTCGATCTGTAGAGGAAGTAATAAAGAAATAGGGAAAGGGCTGAGACTGCTTGACAGGTTAACGGTTAACGAGTTCATGGCAGAAGAACGTAAGTTACCTTATCCCCGTACCATCAAATTCTCTCCTATCAGAAAGCTATCAAAGAGGTAGCAGAGTCGCCAAGCGACCCCGGGAAAACTTGTATTAGGGATAACGAGGAGAATTTCTGGTTTTATTGTGGCTTGGACAGGAAAATAACTATTCATGAAACGAAACGTCTGCAAGCTTCAACTCAACTTCTTTCCTGCAGATATAATGAGCTGTGTTCCCTAAGGGATGCTCTTCCGGTATAATGAGGAACATCCTGTTTGTCTCCGGAATTCTCCTAATGGTCTGGAATTGGTATTGCGAACTAAATAACAATAATTTCTTTGCACCGAAATCGGACAAATGAGAAATGTATTCGTGCAACGATGAGTTCCACTGGGAATAGGGCTAACCGAGAATGAATGGTTTTTCCTTATGGGGCATGTTATTATTAGGATTCTAGAAGAATGGGCTGCAGATGAGTTTCATCGAAATAACATATATCATTAGAATCTCAACTTTTTTTGACAGAAGTTCAACCTTCCTGAAGAATGATATGTGCCTCAGTGAGTTCATCAAAATCTAGGGAATAAAATCGTATCAGTGCCACAATTTAGGATATCTTCTGAAGGGATCGTTTCCTCTGCTCTCCACAACAAGGCATATTCTAAGTTCTCACTGGCTTATTGATGAACTAGCCGAAGAAATTCCCTGCCTATGCACGCCTCCATTAATTCCGACAAATAATTAATCATAACTAACTTATTGTCCGTCCAGAAGCTTCCTCCCTCCTTTGTCTGTTGCATCACAACGGTTTGATACCAGAAATCCGACGGTCCAAATTGATTCGAGAGCGCTGGGCGGGTAGATTGTAGATTCGCAAAGACGGATATTTCGAAATGACCGAGAGCGGGTTTTGGGGAACGCATCCCAGTTTAGCAGTACGCAAACAGGACAGAACGTGTAATTCGGGAGTGGAACAATGGCTGTGGATAACGATGCGTCGAGGGTTTCGTGCCGGTGATTGAAATGGCGCAAACCTCCTGGATTTCGGTTGTGCAGGATGGCATATCGCTTTTATGCCGCATTGATAGTGTTTTGACGAGGGCCAGGATTAATTATGCCTACAGGAGGGGGCTGCGAAACTGATCCTGCGGCCGCAGGATTTAAACTGGCGGTATAAATGAATTCCCAGGGAAGACGGCAATCAATGTCGGTCGGCTTAGGAAACCGAGTTCTATTCCGGGCTAGAAAAAAAATATTTTTAGTGAATATGGCATTGGCCCACGGATCTTTCAGCATGAGTTGTGTTCAAAATCGGGGTTATTCTGACTTTGGAAAATTACTGTTCAGGACTGTATCCAGATTATTGAGTTAAAGATGGTAGTGTAAAAATATTTATTGACATAATTCACGATCATGAAAGGAATAAGTCACCCGCATGAAGTTAATACAGTAAAAAATACAAATAATATTAAAATCATCTATAAACTCAGAGTGAATTATTCAACTTGAAACAGAGGTAATCTAGAGATGTTCAAAATGACAGCTCAGATTAAGTCAGACTTAGACTTTGAGATAGTCCCATCAATTCAAAATTAAACACAGCGTTTACAGTGACAGAAGCAATTGAAATTGATTGCGAGAGCCTTTTTATTCCATCAGAAAAACAGAAGGTTGAATGATGAATCATTAGAGTAAGCTCAGTTGTAATAAAAGTGAGATCAGGCCTTAGAGGAGATACGTGTATTAAAAACTTGGAAGTCTAAGTCTAGTCTTCATTGAGATTATTACAAATGTGAGAATATCATGATTGAGAAAACAAGATTTATGATCTATAACGTTGGTCTGGTAAGATAATGCTAATTAATCAATTCAGACGACATTTACAGTGACAAACTGCTTTTAGTAAGCAGGGTTAGTGTTCATCAGAAAAATAGAAACTAAAATTGACAATTATAAGGATTATAATATGAGTTTTACTTTGTATGAATAGAATCACTAACCCATTGATTCGAGGATGCAGAATGCTTATTTGCTAAGTGTTTCAGATGAATGAAATTGAGAATTTCTTATGTATAATTAGGAGATCATACCAGTTGAATGGTTTTATCAATATTTGAGGAGACCGCTCAAGGTGAAGCAGGGACTGAGACTGTCAATCAGGTTCAATGTTTGAGTTACTTGATCGTTCAAATACTCCAGAGAAGTTCACTTGGTTTTATTGAGAGAGAAGACTGATTCCGTGATTCACCTTTGCGTTTGAGGATTTTCATTCATCTGAAACTCGAGAACAATAATTAGCGAGTGTTATAAGTGAATAGTTGAGAAATGAGATGAACTTATTAAGATTATGAGGTGCACATGAGAATATTATAAATCAGGATTTATTACCGAAGATAGTGTTCATTCTTGGAGCAACCAATTACTTTCATGTGAGGAGTCTGGAGATATCAAAAAAATCTATGAGAACTGCAAAAATATACCAAAATTTATATTTCAGAGGAGTCAAATACATTAGTTTAATGCAGTAGAGATCTTTTTAAAATAAAGTGAGAGAGGATTACCAATATTTTTATGGATGAGCAAAGAATTTATTTCTTGTTTTTTCATTTGTTATTTTTCTCAAAGAAAAAGTCGAAAAGTTCGAAAAAGAAGCAACGTGCCAAATAGAGTTCGCCGCATATTTAGACTATAGTCTGTTCAAACACAAGAAGGCACTAGGTAAACAACCAAAATTTTATAGTTCGCGCATAGACAACTCTTCTATTGGTCAAACGGTCATAGACCCTATCCCTTGGTCATCTTTAACAGAAAGCGAGGATCGTACTAGCAACGGAAGGTAGATAGTACTGAAAAGTAATGAGGAAAGTGTCATTTTTTAACTTCCAGTTCGAGCTTTAGACTAGTAAAAATTCAAAGGTGCGTTTTCATTATTAGAAAAGTATCGAGTTAAAACTGTAGTAATATGTGAATTATCCTAGATTCGACTTCTTATGTACCGAATTGTTTACCTCGCTTTTTCTTTCATTTGAACAGACTAAGACAACTGAGCGTGAGTGTGGAGAACGAAAAATTTACTAGTTAGTGTATTCGCTCCACTCTGTCCATCTTTCAAATACTTATTTTCGAAAGTGGATGCATTTGGGGAGTTGCAGTAGGTACATGTACATATTCATTGTTACAGTCTCTACAATAGGGGACGTTCTCCTCATTTCAATAGAAGCCGATTGATTTCAACATGCATTTATTATGGTCTGAAGCGCCGAATATCACAAGGGTTGGACGTAATAACAGGAAAGCTCGTGTGCAAACCTGCTGATAGAGCGTGATAAGTTCATAAACTATGTACGATTATCGATGACCCAATACGCTATCCTTTCCGATTATGGAAGTTGGGGCATAAATCACCATTGATCGTGTCGGTGAATAGATTCCATCAGGGTTTGTGAAAAAGTGATCCATGATTTATTTTAGCATTGCACCGATAAAATTCTATAGAATATGGTTGAGCACTTCATAAAAAGCTGATTTTCGCGAAAAAATCGATAATTATCATTCCAATTTCTATGGAATTCGATCGAAACGATGATATTTGATTCAACCACTTTGCTACTGGGCGTTCAATCTATGAGAAAAAATTCTAGGTTCATTTCATTCATTCATCGTTTGATTTTTAATATCTATTCTGCAATTGATAACTGATTTCTGATGCTGTCACATCAAGTTTCGAGACATGTTTTCAAATTTGTCAAGCTGAAAAGCTCGTTTTGTAGAACTGCAAATTCATTCATTTATTTGAACGATATAACTACAATGAATAACTTGGTGTACTAAAATGAAATGATTTTATCATTTCGAAAGCATAAACGATTGCTTTCAACAAAAATCGCTACAGTTATATGAAATGTACCCATTTTCCGAAAACCCAGACAGTTCTGAAATTCGAAATTGAGTTTCGTAATCTGTTTACAAAAATTATCCATGTGAGAATCATTCATATTGTTGGGGATATTCAACGACTCAATTAGAAAATAGTCCCTGCTTCTCTTTCCGAGTTTCTCTCGTATCTTCCGGAAGATCTTGCAGTTCAGTAAAAAAGAAATTCCACCTTTCATCAATCACAATTCCCCTCACATCCAATATCCTCCTAAATAAACTGTGCAGCTTCTCTTTATTCGACAAATCCACGCATACGTCTGCTCTAATGGATCCGGTGTGGGGATAAAGACAATTCAAATTTATTCCATCCCAAGGGATGCTATACGAGCCATAAATAAGGATATTTCAGTAGGTCGTTCGTGACCCCGCACTTTGAATTCGATACAGACTTTGGAGTATCTGCATATTGCCAATTTCGTGTAGAAATGGCTATTCTACAACGTTATGTGATTCTATTCTGTTCAATTTCGACTCTTCAGTTGGTTTTGTTGGTGTTGGAGTTACGAAAGGTAGTATTCATGGTCCGGCAGAGTTCTGTGAATATCAAAAAATCAACTGTAGATGACCGGAGATTCCCTAAAAACTTGAATGGGGTACTGGTGAATTACAAACCGATCATCGATGTTTATCCATAAACACATCTCGTGAATATAGCCTCGATTTATCAATGTCAAACTGGATCCCCTTCATTTATGGGCCCTAAGGACCGTTCTGAAATCACGTCATGGGGAAAATTATGTATTTTTAGCGGGTGATGTCGTCGATAAGCTGATCTGACAAGCTCTCGAAGTTTGACAGGAGAAAAACGAGAATGTTCAGCGTTAAGAATATTGATTCCTCAATTCCAATGTCAGTGACAGAATGACTGCGATGAATTACCAATTTACAAAAAAGTCTTTCTCAAGTGTTTTCTGAAGAATGTGACCACTTTGAAGAATGACTTTGAATAATTTCCCATCTTTCAAATACATGGGCATGACAAGAACACAGAAAGGTTGCGAATCGCAGGAACTGAATATGTTCTATGCGTCTATGTTAATGACCACTTGATAATTTGAAAATGGTTATGGAAGTGCGTTGAGGACTCTACATCAGTTATTGTTCCAATGAAGAACCAGAAAAGTACTGCAAACACGAAGAACGTAAGATGGCGCTGCTCTTCCCCAAACCTTGGCCCATAACCTGTTTTACTCGACTTCCCTGTTTTGCCCAACTCCTCATCATCTCGCGTGAAATTCGTTTCGACAAGACCTCGACTGAAACACATCCCTGAATTGTAATCTCCACTGTCAGACACGTCTTCGTTCCAACGTGGAGTGAAATTGAAGGGAACAAGCGATTCGAACAATCTCGAGTTATGTCGTTCGACTTAATATGAAACTGCGGAATGACTAGCGAAATTTCTGCATGAAAACGCCAGTGTGCGGGAAAGTTTAGCCGGCGGAACTGCATCTTGATTTCACGTCCTCATTTCGAGCACAGAATAACCCGGAATAGTTGTTTAGGACTGCATAAAGTTCGGTGAACAGTAAATTGTTGATGTTGTAGTGGATCGCAAGTCGGGTAGAACAATGTTGCATAAACGGCCTCATATGGTAGAACGAGTGGAAGTAAGGAGGGGCTATGGCGCGATATCGCGGTTTATTTTCAGGGCCTTCACATAAACCCATAAAAACACCACATTACATAAAGAAAATGGCACATTCCACTAAGAAAAAACTGACGGATCTATGAAACGAAATTTCGAATAAAAGCGCTGATTCATAGCGAAGTATAAAACCATGCCGCTCTGCTTCCGTGATATTGGGCAATGAACACAAACAGGGTGCGTCTTTAACTTGTACAAATATTTCAACAAATATATTCTCGAGGTCAAAAGAAATATTTTTTAAGCCATTGCATAGCTTTTATCTCAGGCTTTGAGCGAGGCAACCGAATGTAGAAATTCCGTAACGAAAAAACCTAACACATCCGTGTATCGTCAGTTCAGTTTGGCAGACTTCAGCACGGTGTTTGGGGGCTTGCGACTAGACGGATGCGTGCAGTCACTCTAGCAGTGCAAAATGGAGTCGGCAATCTCGCTGTTTCCATTGAATTCCGAACGGCAAATAATTCATTAACATTGGATAGAAAATCTATAGCCAAACATTTTCCATTAACTTCAGCTCTTGCTCTAACTATACATAAGTCATAATGTGGAATTTTTGATGAAATAGTATATGAGTATAGTAACTCACATTCTCAGGAACTCGTCTATGTTGCACTCTCGGATGACCAATATTGAAAAATTGTATATTACGACAAAAAATTATAATTCTGCATTTAAGGTTTATCATAATCGAAGGCAAGCTGCATCGACTGCATCTTTGTTGCAAGAATTCAAAAGACTGTCTTTAAATAGTGTTCAGACGATACCCCAAAGTGTCTTAGATTTCATAGTAATAGATATGGCATTTCAATAATGACCTTCAACTGCCAATGTCTACATAGTTACGATTTACAAGATTCAGTTACGAGACAAATCAATGTGTTACTTCTTACCGAAACATGAATGACGCTTGATAATCCGATTGAAATACCTTATTTCAATTGAATTGTTCAATTAAAACGAGAAACTGTTCCAGAAGGTGGGGTAGCTATTTACCAAATTAGTAATAATGTTACTAATTTCATGACTCCGACTATTGGAAAAAATAATATTGAATTTGAAAATGAATAATGATCCACAAGAATCCACAACAAAATATGGGAGCAGTATTTTTCAGTCATTCAGAAGACTCAAACTTATGTTTCTTATTTCAGTTACCATAAACCTATAGTTTCAATGATAAACATTCCTGAATAACCTACATGTATTGTAAGATAAATGAATATTTTAAATCAACAATATTATCTTCTTATTCTTGAATAGATGCTATGCAATAGCTTCACCGCGGCAGTCCTTGAGTGCCACACTTAATTTTGTTCGTATAGCCTGTTTCACGATTTGACCTACGGAAAAACATGAAGCAATTTTAAACTTTCATATTGATCTATGCTATCCCTGGAAACATGCCACTGAAGTTAATAATTTTAATTCTTCAAAAAAGTATAAATAGATGTAGGTATGCATTTGTAATTGCATCATCCTTTACATATCAGAAAGAATAGTTTCGATAATAAACAGTATTCTTTTATTGCTGATATACTTTTCAAAATGTCGGATTATCGAGACTCTACCAAAAATATGAACGAATATTAAATACTGTCACTCACTAAACATACAAAAGACTGTTACATGTCAACATGGCAATAAAAATAGACACAATAGATAACAATCTCAGTTAAGGCATGTATTTTTTCCTCGAATAATTTCTCAATGGTTGAGCCAATGCTATATGGTACATCTTGAACAAATTGATGGAATCACCCACACTCATTTCTAACTTGTCTAAAAATTATTCGGCCAACGCTTCATTATTTGGAGCACAATAACCCTGGAAAAACACTATCTAGGATTTCCCAATCTCGCAGAGCGATAACAACCTTAAATTAGCCCCGAAATCCGGGTCATTCTGAACACAAGATCGAAAATTTTCATTATAGCCACAATAACATCGAGCACAAAGGGGCGTCGGAAAAAAGGGATTTTCAGTAATGAAAGAAAAACTATTCCCGAGAATAAAGGCCCGTGATAGATTACCAGACAACGCGCCCAATCGTGTCTCCGCGATGATAGAAACATATTTCACTGCAAATTGAATGAAAGGCGGATTTCTGATGATGTTTCTGGGTTTGCCGGTTTCGGAACACAGCCACTGATTGAGATTTAATGAGAGTTCGGTGTGGGGAGAGCTACTGGGGCGTTATGAATGATTTCCCGTGACGACGAATGTGAATTTGAGGCGGGTAATCGATATTTCGGACTACCCGAGCTCTCCTGGAAAAACGCATTCTTTATAATCATACCCCAACAAGGTACAGACGAACTAACTGGAAATATGGGAAAACTAGAATTCATAATACATGCTTGGGCACAAGTTTGTAATAAAATTAACATTCCATCGAGCAAAATCGCGAAATGAAAACGGCCTTTTATATTATACTAGCTGAACCGGCAGACTTCATACTGCCTCAAAAAAAGCAACTTTAATGTTATAATTAACATTGTGATCGGTTGCGGGAATGTGGAACAAATTACCTATGTTTGTATCTAAATTTTTATTATTAACTTTGCCGACGTTTCGGAGACACTTTCTCCTTTCTCAAGGCTACAAAGACAACCTTACATTAGAATATTTTCGTTTGTTAACAATGAATATTTGCTCACCTCGTTAATTCTCTAAATTCAGATTATTAGTTCGGAGAAGCATATGTGTTCTTACTTTCTATTTTCGATATCTTATACAATCAGCAGAGTTATTTGGAATAAGTTAAAAATCTTTTTTAAAAAATACGACGTCATATGTAATTTGTGGTTATGTGTTCCACTGTTCGTTGACACATTCACATTCTTCTTCTTCTCTTGTGTGTCAACTTCGCAATCTAAAAACACTAAACATTTTATGTTTTCCTCTTTTTAGTTTTTATAGGGATCCCATCAGACTGTTGTACGTTGTGTTTAGATTTTGTGTGTCTTCTCTAAAATTCACTGTATTCTCTGTTTTAATGTGTATCATTTCGCTTATAATCCTTCTGTTGTAGCGTTGTTCCCTGTCCAATATTGTAACCCCTTCAAAGTTAAATGTATGTTCTTCCATCAGTGTGTGGACAGTAAGGGCAGTGTTTTGTGTACTTTTTGGTTTTCTCGTGTCATATTTGTGTTGTTTGATTCTTTCTTCAAGTAGCTGTCTTGTTTGTCCAACATAACATTTATTGCAGTCGTTGCATGGGATTTTGTACACTAGCTCAGATTGTTTGAGGATGGGTGTTTTGTCCTTGAGTTGTGTGAAAAATTTTTTCTTGTTGGTTGTGGTGTTGTAAAAAGCTGCAGTGCCATTATAACTTTCGAATATTTTGTTAATTTTGTAAGAGAGCGCTGGATAGAAAACTAGTTTAAAATATACTCTGGTAGTGTTGTCTGGAATTTCACTTTCTATAGTTGAAGAATTTCGTGTGTTTAATTGGAAGGTTTCATTTTGTCTCCTTTCTGTTTTTCTGTGGATGTTGTTAGTTATAATTAACTATTATAGTATAATACCTTGAAAGTGGACATAAAATTGTCCTGTTCAGTATGTGTTGCGCCAAACGTTGTCGTCTTGAATGTTGGCCAAGAACTGTTAAGAATCATTTACTATCCCAGAAACTAAAGAGCGAAAGGGATCTGGTGGTGGAATTAATTGTGGCAAATGGCAATTAGATAAACTGGCTGGCCCGGCAAACATTGTTCCGCCTTAGAGATGAATAAAGTGGTTTTTTTTTTTCAAAGGAAATATATTAGGTTAAATACAAAAAAAATACAAAAGTACAAAAAATACAAAAAATTTAATTGCAATGAAATAGGTATGTACAGGGTGATTGTTTATATATTACTCAATAGCTATCTCAGTTAATATTGGTAGTACACAAAAGTTCAAATGGGCAAATTTGCAGTATATTTTATGGGCATTCAGAATTGCATTAAGGCACCGTTAACCTAAAAATTCTATGTGAATTGTTGTTTTTCAAATGGCACACCCTGTATTTTATTTTCCTAATCGGTAGAGTTCTTTCTTCTGATTTCAAATTTTTATACATACCTTATTGAGGTTTTTTTCGACAGTTTCTGAAAATTATTGTTTTTTTTTTCGTCTAAATCTAAGGCAGCTGTAGAATGCCATTCGAGCTGTGATTTATTCATATCGAAGTTCCATTCAATGGTCTCCTGATCGTCCCTCCTTAACATCATTGGACACTTTTTTATAGGGATATTTGAAATATAAAATGCCCGCCCTCCCAAAATATTGAAGAAATCGAATTCAGAATAGAAGAAGAAATTGAGAACCTCAATATACTCCATAAATGTTGAGAAAAATGTTCAAAAACTTTAGAAAAAAATATCGACTCTGTCTAGAAGTAAATAGGGGTCATTTGAATCCCTAATTGAACTTTCAGTTAATAAATAAATAATATAAATATCAGGTGTCATTATCTACGGTTCCTTCGATATGAAAAAATCGCATCGTTCTCGTGTGGCATTCCACAACTGCCTTTGATTTAGAAGAAAATATCTATATTTATAGATAACTGCCAGAGATACTCTCAATAATGTGTATTTGAAATCAGAAGGAAGAGCTCTACCGCTGTTAACCGGAGCGACATCTATTGGCGTTATTCGCAAGAAAGAAAATTATTTCCCATATTTTTTTTTCATCAAATTTTTCAGGGTTTTAGGGTATTTTATGTTAACCCCGCCGTAGAAGAATCCAACAAAAAAAGTTTCATAAAAAACAGTTCATCCAATCTTGAGTTATGAATGGTGTAACCAACAATATGGCCGACTGAGTTTTATATATAAACATAGTGAAAAATCTCAGACACTCGATTTGGCTGATTAGTTCAATTGCTCTGAAACGGAGTTTGGAAAATTCGCGCTAGTAATAATTCCATGGGAAAAACATCAAAGCCTTCCCCTCCAAGCAGAGCAAATAGCTCAGAGTTATTTTGGAGATATTGGTATTCGACCCCACGCGAGTCTAGCTTTTCCACCAAGTCGTAATTTCCTTTGATCCTTAATAACCTGGAACATCCAATATGTGCCTTCTTGCGCTTGACTAATATAAGTGGCTATTCCTGGATATGTGCAATAGCTTTCTGCTAAGAGGTTTCGTAACGGTTGAATATCAAGTATGGATATATAACGGTGCTTGGGATGATGCCGTAGTTTCTTTCATCTAGAAGGGAAGTGATGTATGAGTTGAATTTTCCAGGAACGCATGTGAGATATCCACTCAGTTAATTGGGTATGAGATCTGAGCTCTATATTTCCTTAGGTGTATTTAATAACCTTATGAAAATTCACTGAAACACGGCCCAAATGGAAAATATCCGGATAAATGTTAGGAGAAATTTGTAAAATGTTCGATTGTAAGGGTTTTGTGGTGCATTACTGTATGTTGAAGTTTTACTTGGTATACGAAAGAGAAGGACCAAGAAGCACAAGTTACAAGAAGAAATTAAAGTGGAAATTAAAACACAGAAACAAAAAATTAATAGCAGTTGAATTCGGGAATATAGTATATTAAGTATAGAGAACGGTAAGGGCATTTTACCGATCGAAGACAATTATTGTCTGAGATTGGTAGTCCTTAACCTCCGAGATACTTATAGCGTTTTTTGCACGATAGACACGATTTTTACTCAATGTACAAAATAATTATCTGACAAATTCATTTATTCGTGGCTTTATCAATGCTGTGTAGGAATATAATAAAAGGCCTTATTTTGGTGATTAAAACTTGGTAGATTGTCGAAATGACAATAATCAATTGAATTTACTGGCGTTGAAAAATGAGCGATATAGAATCTTTGGAAGATAATGAAATTCAAACAGCTGGGAAATCGGGTGTTCTTCAGTTATTCCTGAGAAATCTTAAATCCGGTACGAGAGTACATACAATACTTTCAAGGAATGGATTCAGACTAAAGGTAGCCAAATCAATGAAAAAGTGTTACTGGCCTATTTTGTTCGAAGAATAGAAAAGCTGAGATCTCCTGGAAGTCTTTGGGCGGAATATTCAATGTTGAAGAGCACAATATTTTTGAACGACGGTATTGACATATCCAAGTTTGCAATGCTTATAGCATTCCTCGAAAAAAAATCTATTGGTTACAAACCCAAAATTTGCTGTTTTTACAAGAGAAGAAATGAATGAATTCTTAAAAGAAGCACCAGATGATATGTTTTTAACTATTATTAAGGTGTGCTTTTATTTATATGATAGTGCTTTATAAACTTATTATGTCCTTCCAGGTGGGAATGATATCAGGTATATCAGGAGCGTGTAGAAGAAAAGAGTTGTACAACATTAGCGTCAGGGACATAGAAGATCAGGAATCATTTTTAATCATGAAAATTCATAACACAAAAACCAATATTCAGAGAACATTCACAGTCATCGATCGAGATAATGATATCAATTACCCGGACATATATAGAAAATATTTCCGTCTGCGTCCACAAAATGCGAAGAGCGAACATTTATTTTTGAGATATCAAAACGGAAAATTCAGTAATCAAGTAAAAGGCAAAAGGACAATTGGAAGTTGGCCGTCAGAAATTGCAACCTTTTTGAATTTAGAAAATCCAAATGCCTTTACTGGCCACTCTTTTAGACGCACTTCGGCCACATTTTTAGCTAATAGGGGAGTAGATGTATTAGGACTAAAACGACACGGTGGATGGCGGTGTTCGACTGTGACTGAAAGTTACGTTGAGGATTCCCTGGAAAATAAACTAGACTTTGCTGAAAAAATTTTGCATACACCGGAAAGAAGCGAGTTGCAACATGAAATGTTGAATTCAGCAGAGGTTTCTGTGAATTCGGCTAATAATGAATCCAGTGGTATTTCCGTCAGCAATTGTAAAAATTGTATCTTCACTTTCAATATTAAATGAACTGAATTCAAATTTTTATGTTATCTCATTATTTCAAAGATTATTCAGTCATTTCGTTCGCTAAACGGTAAGTGATTCACTCACCGTTCTGTTTACCTTAGCAACCAGTAAAAATGATCTACCGATCTAGCAACAAACAAACAAAATTCGTTCTATCGTGCAAAAAATCTTTTTTGATCGTTCTGTAGGAATATTCTTTAAATACTCTTCAGAATTTTTTGCGAATTATATTTCTCTAACAATTGCAAACAATCAGATACTCATTGGTCTATACCTTTGATCTCATTTTATGAAACACCTGTCATTTAAATGTGTTTTTATAATTTCAATTCTATGTTTTCTTCTATTCATTCGAATAAATTATCCCACTCGCCTTTTCTCATGAACGCACTCGTTCTATGAAAAACTGTTCTGTGCTGCTCCGATTTCATCTCGCAAGATCATAATGAGCAACTATGTTATTCTCACTGCTCGAAGAACCAAATGGTAATTGGTGACAACTCAACTGAGAACCTTTATGCGAAATGCTCGTCGTAGACAGCCGTCGTTACGTTAAACACCCTTTCAAGAGCGATGACAGGGTGTTTGACATTTTCCCTTTCTTCAGCGAGCGTCTTAATTAGCCCCAAGAATAAGGTTCACCTCCTCAACTGCTCCAGACCGAATCTATAATGGCCAAAATTTTTACGAAGCATCCTTTGAACGGCGAATTGCCGCCGTCTTTGCAATAATGAAGTTGTCGGGTCGAAGTTCACCTTACGTAATAAACAGAAGAGGGGACTTCTTTGTTGTTTGCATAACGCCCAAGTTTCCATCTAATCAGTTTCAGACGTCCCGAACCGATGCGAAGTTCCCGGGGAAGAAGAACAAGGACGCCAGCGAGATATTTCTGTTTCTGTTTCGTTATTTCCGATAATAAACTCTGGGGCAAAGTTGAAATTTTTTTCATTTCCTAATTCACTTTTGGGGAAACAATTAAAAGTGTTGTGTCTATGTTGTCTGTAGGACACAGTAACCCAACTATGAGGAAATAATTCGATTCGAATCACAGAGAAAACTGATTTGGAACGTAAAACGAGGAGTGATTTTCCTAAAAATAAAATGAAAAAAAAATAGAAAACAGTTATGTTGTATTTTATTGAATTTTGTTTACACAGGATGTTTCAAACAAAGGTAATCCCGTCTCTAGCATAGATTAAAACATGAAATTGAATTAAATTGGGGAAGGTTTCCATAATATCCTCCGTTTTCACAAATACACAATTCAATCCTTTTTCTGAAGAATCCATTAATCTTCTTAACGCTTGGGAGTCAGCTATGAGGTCATTGAAGTGACGTTGAATTCTTTCCTTCAATTTTTGAGGTCAATTTACCTCTGTTGCATAAATGTTTTCTTTGAGATTTCACCAAACTGTGTAATCCAATGACGGTTCAAATATATTTTCGGAAAAAATGCAAAATATGAAAAAAAAACTGGTGATCTAACAGTATTGTATACTGCTCCACAAGAGTTAGGGATATCGTATTCAATCGTTTCGAAATACTTGTAATCTTCGAGAAAATCGCTGTAAAATCATTTATCCACTCCTATTAAATAATGTATTCATTATTCAACTGCATTTAAGCAAATAATAGTATCTATGAACAAACAGCGGGAGTTATAATAACTCCCGCCTATAAATCCCTCTAATTTTTCAGAATAGACTCATTGAATTATTTGACAACCGAATATCAAGCTAGTTTTGTGCTTCTGTACGAGCCGGTTGACAGAGAGGGAACATTTCATTATTGTTATTGATGGGAGTAATGTCACTTGAATAATTCTGACGTTTTCAAATTTAGTTGACACCTAAATATTCTTGTGAATGTTTTTCTGAATAAGACCTCCGATAGAGAGGATGAAATATTATGTAGGTACACTTCCAGAAATAAGACAAGCAGCTAGTGCTATAGAATTTTTTGCCCGCGAGAAATCCCAAAACAAATATAAAGGTGTATCAAAAATTTTCAAGAATGATGTATGGTAGTAAGAATGTATATTATTATAGTTGTGGATAATGTATAGTATTCAACTTGCAGTAATGGTCATAACTCCCTTGATGAATTACAGCACTCGCCTGCGGCTCGCGCTGCAAACTTCATCTGCGGGAGTTATGGCTTGCATTACTGCTCGTTGAATAATATACTATTAAAACTCAATAACAACTTGAATCGATCCAATAAAAATCAGTATAAGACATTTCGTCCATCTGGTTGCTTTATTTCTGCAGTTTGTTTCTTTGCGTATGCTTCATGAATGTTCTTGTTTTGAAAATAGATTTTCAGAAGAAAATCTATGCGGGTACGGAATGTCTAAATGCCACCGGCATCTCTTACAGAATCGCTAATTTGACTACTGTCACAACTGTACCGAGTCCACCCTAATGTTAACAATGATTTAACAATGAGCGAAGAAGTAGTCATCATCGGAAGACTGAACTTGTTAAGTCCGTATTTATCTAGCCATAAAAAAGATAACACCCACTCAATGATCAGCAAAAAACAATTATTCCTCAGACCCAAGTTAAATCCGAAAATCAAGGAAGAGAAAAGGTGCAATGAATTAATCAAGGCGGTCTCCAGTCCACAATTCGATGGGGCAATTCAGCCACCCCACCCAACTTTCAACGCCCTCACGACTCTGTAACCATCCGAAGAAAAATATAACTTTCCCAGTTGAACGGTGTCCGAAACAAAAAATAACGAGGACGAGACAAGTTGCCGGTCGTTAGAGCGCTCTTATGCGGACCCGAGAACAAAGCAAACAGGACCTTTGGGAACCTCAGATGGCGTCGATGCAGTCGCTAATGAAATCGCCGATGGATAAAGCAATGTGCCATGTGGAGAAAGCTGCTGTAACGTGCAACGTTTCCATTTCCTTCCGTAGGGACGGAAATTGTGTTCCAGATATTCGGGAAGCGGGAGCGGGCTGTCACATGTTTATGCGTTCGATGTTCTTGACTTCACGGATGGCTTCTGCATGTTGATAACTCTTACGATAATATCAAAAATCGAAAGTTTAATGTTCGAACAAATGTGGAAAATTTATTAACTGTCGAGATTTTACAATTCAACTTATTTACAAAATTTCATAATTTTATTTATTACATTTCATTATTATTTCGAATATGAATTGAAAATGGATTTAGCATGATTGTCACGAAGATAATTAAATTTTCAGAAAGATATTATTCATAAAATAAATGTAGTGTCACGTAGTGTGATCGTTCTTCAAAATTAACAAGAGTTAAAAAACTACTATTTGAAAATAACTATGAAATAGTGTCCGAAAATGAATCTTCAAATAATACATCATAACACATTAAAACTAAGAACAAACTACTTCAAGTCAGCAGATATCAGAGACTTTTTCTTCTGAGAATCTTTTTCATATACAGAAAGCCATATGTTCTCCCTCACCTCTCGAGTTTCCAATATTTCAGCAAGATAATTCTCGACCTCATAAAGCATGTTTGATCATGGAAGAGGCTTCGAACTTCACCTCTGCCTCTACGCATTCTTGCTTCTCAGAGACATAAGAAGTACAGGTAGCTTGGGATAGTACCCCTCAAGAAAAAATAGACCATCTTCTTGCATCAATGCCAATACGTGTTGGGGAGTGTATAGTTAACCGCTGTGGAAAAAACCGGGGTGATGTTAGCTCCCGGCCGGCCAGCTCCAAGCGGCCGACCTGCTCCAAGCGGCTAGCCCATTCCACCACGGTCACTACCGAATTGACCATCTCTCGACAAAAATTGGTTCGTTTAATTTAAACTCAGCGAAGGATCACATGGAAGTGATAAATTCTATAGGAAAAAACGAATAATTTAATTCGAATATGATAAGATATTCTATTATGTCATTTCAACATGAAACATACTAGGTCCATGCTCGGCCGAATTCACTTACGTTTGGGATGTCCGGCCAAGAATTTTGATGAATGCATTTGATAGAGTATATCTTTTCATACAATTTAAAAAAAATTCAACCAATTCTGTGAACTCTTGACCCCAGCTCCAAGGATCGAACGCAGTGTTCTTCCGTTTCTTTCTCGACTCTATCCCGTTTCAAATGTTTTTTCTCGTGTTTGGGATGTCCGGCCGCGAATTTTGAGTAATGCATTTGATAGAGTATATCTTTTCATACTATTTAAAAAAATTTCAACCAATTCTGTGAACCCTTGACCCCCAGCTCCAAGGATCGAACGCAGTGTTCATCCGTTTCTTTCTCGACTCTATCCCGTTTCAAATGTTTTTTTTTCGTTTTTGGGATGTCCGGAAGAACACTGCGTTTGATCTTTGGAACTGGGGGTCAAGGGTTCACAGAATTGGTTGAAATTTCTTTAAATAGTATGAAAAGATATACTCTATCAAATGCATTTCTCAAAATTCTTGGCCGGGCATCCCAAACACAAAAAAAAACATTTGATACGGGACAGAGTCGAGAAAGAAACGGATGAACACTGCGCTTGATCTTTGGAGCTGGGGGTCAAGGGTTCACAGAATTGGTTGAAATTTTTTTATATTGTATGAAAAGATATACTCTATCAAATGCATTACTCAAAATTCTTGGCCGGACATCCCAAACACGAAAAAAAACATTTGATACGGGATAGAGTCGAGAAAGAAACGGATGAACACTGCGTTTGATCTTTGGAGCTGGGGGTCAAGGGTTCACAGAATTGGTTGAATTTTTTTTAAATAGTATGAAAAGATATACTCTATCAAATGCATTACTCAAAATTCTTGGCCGGACATCCCAAACACGAAAAAAAACATTTGATACGGGATAGAGTCGAGAAAGAAACGGGAGAACACTGCGTTCGATCCTTGGAGCTGGGGGTCAAGGGTTCACAGAATTGGATGAAATTTGTTTTGGTATTATGAAAAGATACACTCTATCGAATGCATTTCTCAAAATTCTTGGCCGGGCATCCCAAACACAAAAAAAAAACATTTTATACGGGACAGAGTCGAGAAAGAAACGGATGAACACTGCGTTTGATCTTTGGAGCTGGGGGTCAAGGGTTCACAGAATTGGTTGAATTTTTTTTAAATAGTATGAAAAGATATACTCTATCAAATGCATTACTCAAACTTCTTGGCCGGACATCCCAAACACGAAAAAAAACATTTGATACGGGATAGAGTCGAGAAAAAAACGGGAGAACACTGCGTTCGATCCTTGGAGCTGGGGGTCAAGGGTTCACAGAATTGGATGAAATTTGTTTTGGTATTATGAAAAGATACACTCTATCGAATGCATTTCTCAAAATTCTTGGCCGGGCATCCCAAACACAAAAAAAAATATTTGATACGGGACAGAGTCGAGAAAGAAACGGATGAACACTGCGTTCGATCTTTGGAGCTGGCGGTCAAGGGTTCACAGAATTGGTCGAAATTTTTTTTAATAGTACGGAAAGATATGCTCTATCAAATGCATTCATCAAAATTCTTGGCCGGACATCCCAAACACGAAAAAAAAACATTTTATACGGGATAGAGTCGAGAAAGAAACGGAAGAACACTGCGTTCGATCCTTGGAGCTGAGGGTCAAGGGTTCACAGAATTGGTTGAATTTGTTTCAAATTGAATGAAAAGATATACTTTGTCAAATGCATTCATTAAATTCTTGGTCGGACATCCAAAACGTAAGTGAATTCGGCCGAGCATGGACCTAGTTTGATTCATGCTGAAGTGACATGATAGAATATCTTATCATATTCGAATTAAATTATTCGTTTTTTCCTATAGAATTTGTCACGTCCATGTGATTCTGCGCTGAGTTTTACTCAAACGAACCACTTTTTGTCGAGAGATGGTCAATTCGGTATTGACCGTGGTGGAATCTGCCAGCCGCTTGGAGCAGGTCGGCCGCTTGGAGCTGGCCGGCCGGGAGCTAACATCACCCCGGTGTGGAAAAACACATTAACTAACTTAATAATAAAATTTTAGACCCTTCGTTTCTCTTCTCCAAATTTTAATTATCTATCTATGTTTCATCACAAAAAATCAAACAGCTCCTTCTGGGTTTCTTTGTCAGTTAGTATATCTTCACGTATTATTTCTGTGGGATCCGAGATTTTATTTAGAATACGTTAGTTGATATTGTAGTTTTAAATTTTAACCTTCGGCACTGGACTCGAATGCACCATTCAGAGGGTTTATTTATCAGACGGTTCGAGGCCCTTGACGCTAGATGCTAGATTTCTTGAGTGTTACCATATGTTAATTCGAAGAGTCGAGATTCCTGAGAAAATATTAACTTGAGGGTTCCTAAGTCTAGCGGGGAAAAGAGTTTAGGGGGTACTTCGAGAAAAATAAGGACAGTCGATTAGAGGATTTTGGGGAGTCGATCAGAGAACGGGAAGAGGGTCGGTCAGAACGTGGGGAATTCATTAGACGCGGTTCAGAAGAACCGATTAGACGAATTTTTCGATGGAGTGATTAAGATGGACTCTAGTTTGAAAAGTTAGACTTAGAATAGACGGAAGCTAGGTGAGAGACACAGTCAAATTTCTACATTTCTTGGATTTTTCTGCTGCCCTACAATCCGGCTTATAGTACGAACTATCCACCCATATCTTGACCTCTCAACCTGGAATGAATCTGAAAATCCTCTATTCCCCTTTCTACCTACGTAATGAAAATATGATCGTCCATCAGGACGGCATTGTGCCGTTTCCGCATTCGGTAAACTCGTATTTCACGACGAAAATTGGTTCTTCAGCAGTTACGTTGAACAATCGCGAGCGCGGATCCGAAATAGACTCGATTTCCCCGATCCTAGAGAAATGCAGTCGTGAATCAAAAAGCGCAAAAACTACACGGTTGCTTTCCTAACGTCGAGCATGTGATTTATCTCGGATCCGGCATGTGAGCGTTCGATCAGCAGAGCCGAGATGAACCGGAGTCTTTATTGCGCCACAAATATGATTTTCAGAAAGCGGTCTCGGCCGCCTCGAGCTGGAATCGCAATTCCTGTAAACGCTGCGAATTTCGCACAAATGTTTGCCTCGTTTCAGACAGACATTTTTATGTCGGTGAAATTTTCGGTTAGATTGGAGATTCTCCGGGAATTTTTTAATTAATGCGTCATGGAATCCCAGCCATGGTTCGTAAGATGAAGAAAATTACTGTTCAAGAACGTATTTGTACTCCTTATAGAGCTTAGGAAGAATTAAATGTTGGTATAACCTCGAAAGAATTTTTTAGCTACGTAATATAGAGGAAAATTAATTGATGCTTCCAATCGATATTTTGAGTTCACTCTTGTATAAGTTTTTGTTTTACATCGGTAAGGAATGGAGGCTTTTCAAGGTCCTAACAACAACAAAAATTTCTGACATCGAATATCGTCCAGCTTGCTTTTTCTTTTTGTAGGTGTTAGATAAAACTCATTCAGAGTTCAAGTTGGCTTATCGATTGGTTTATTCATCCATGTCTCTAATAACTACATCAGTAAAGAAAGTTATGGTCAAATTTCACTTTCCCTCATCTCTCTAAAAAGCTTAAACATGACATGATCAGTAAGATTTGAAAAGGGATCGAAAAAATATTCTTTTTTCTCGCCTAAAGTTCTCGGCTGAGAAAAATGTCCGCTCGACTTTTTCTATACAGGGTGTTTCAAAAAAGGTGATAACCCCTCTGAGATAGATAGAAAACTGAAAAATAATTGGGGTTTTTTAAGTAAGAAATTTTCGTAACGCCATCCGTATTCAAGATTGAAAAAAAATATATACGCAGTTTTTACGATTTTGCCGAAAGTACGGGCAATATTGTAACGAAATATCAAACGAATATGTTTTGGATGCTGATACATCTAATGAATTTGTTTTCATGTCCGACACTCATAGAGGGCGCTAGTTACACGGTTCGTATCAAGTTGTTTTGAACATAACTTTTTTGATATTAGATTTATTAGGCTAAATTTCGAGCGAACATAAACATCATTCGATTTCACACCAATAAGGTACTCTTGATAAAACTCGATGTACCGTTTTCGGAACATTTTGATTTGAAAATTATGCTGATAAAGTCATTAATTATTATTGTCAGAATGACAATTCTCGTAATATGTCTTAGTTTTTGTTCCTGAAAAATATTCTGTTTTCTTGTGTTATAACATGTTTGGTTCATCTATGGGAGATGATTGCCTTTCATTGGGGTCCCGTAGCGGTCTTCAAACATCTGAAGTGCCGGAAAATCATCACCTGGAAGGTCGTATCTGGTTTGAAAAAACCCTCACGACCAGAGAGCAACAATTTGTGGATTTTGAATTTGAATATCGAAGGAATTTTGAAAGACAAGTGTGATTACGTCTCCAAATTAGCTGATGAACATGGTATCAAAGAGATTCTTCTGCAAGAAACCCACACGGCAACAGAATCCTCGTGAAAGAGGACAGTTGAAAGGTTATGTACTAATTGATTTTTTACAAGTTTAGCTTGTTATGTTGAAAAATTATCAGTTACGTAACTTTCAACAGATTCGGAAAGGGGAAATTGATGGAGTTTTTTGTTTCATTTCTTTCAAATTTTGTGACATTTCTGTCATAAATATTTATAAATCTCTGAACATTATTTGGCCAAGAAATTTTAATGTTGATGTTTTTTAAAGTAGCAAATGCATTTCCAAAATGCCTTCGATTTATTCTGAATAATTGGTTTCTTTTCTGCTTTTGTCTTTTTTCATTTCAGATTAAGAATTACGAGTCGTTTTGGGAAGAATCTGTGTATCCGAGACCATCGACGGATATCATGAAGATGATCACACTGATGTCTTTCAAGATTTTCCTTATATTTTATGTTATTTTGTTTACGGGGAGGCAGGTTTTTTCGGCTGAGGTTTTTTCCCCTGGCGGTATAGTATCGTATGATACAAGTGTTGATAGTATCGTATGATTCTATAGTATCATACAAAGAATGTTATGATACCCCGTTCTTTTTTTACCTCAGCTTAGGTACTTTTTGTTTCACCATTAATTGTATTATTTTAGCTCTCTTTTTCATAAGAATATATATATATATATATATTATTATTAATTATCAAGCATTTTAAAGCTCCACTGCACCTTTATTAGAAGGTGTCGTATTCGGTTGAGTAACCATTTTCTGAATCGAGGGATTAGTAGAGGTGCAGAAGCTCCGATTCATGGCCTAATCGGTCATGCGATTTCAATCCATTTTATTGATAAAAGGGTTGATAAAAACTGACGTCAGGTTGATAAAACGGAGTTTTCCACATGCACTTCGTTACAAAGATGAGGCTCCATCCGATCGCGTCATAGACGAACGATGCAAACACAAAAACTGATAGCGGTCATAAAGCAACCGGAATGTGAAAAAAATGGGTATATCCAGCCGAGCGCATTCGTTTCGCCAGATAATGTCAGATTAACGCTCGCGCAACCAACAAAGTGAACAAATAGGGGTAATTCTCATGGTATGAGGCAATAGCAACGTAGTACCATTATCGCCTGGAATAGAGGTATTCGCGAGGCCTTATTACCTTTCTCGGCCAGTGCAGTTTGCTGGCTTAACCGCGAATGTCCGCTGTCAAATTGTATCCCCTTCGTTGTCTCCGGCAAGACAAACATGCAGGAGATTAGGATGCATTCGGGATCGGGCAGATTCTCGACTCGGAGTTTGTTAAGGACGGGATATAAGCTAATAAATGGTGTAAAAGCTTTTCGTTGTTTACCGATGCGGAAGGCGTGCCTCGTTTGTATTTCTAGTTTTCGCTTCGCGTAGACATCACCGACGAACGGAAAATTCGTTTCTCCAGTTTCCTCTGTACCAATCACCATCCAGGATCGTCGTCATGCTCCCTTCCAGCCCTTTCGTTAGGTCGGGGGTGAAGGATGAGCTGCAGAATAGATTCTGGTGTGAAATCAACGTCTTCCATGAGATTTCCGAATAAATGAGAAATACCACCCCCATATGGCATGATTGAATGATGAAAAAGCTCTTATCACTAGAATAAAACTGAACGAAAACACTGGAGGATACTTATGTTTTCCCAAGACGTATATTTTCCATATAATCTGAATTATTTTTCTCAAATACATAGAATGTATTTCTTTCAATCAAATGGACATCTAACAATGAGAGCAAATGATATTTAAAACCTAATTTCGACTATGCCAAGGTATATTTTATCCGAGGAAGGTGTCAACAGAGACCTTGGAAGGCTTAAGACTGATCGACCAATTCTTTAATGTTTACCAAAGTGCCATCACGTTACTAACGCGTTATTTCACCACTTGGCTTCTTCGTCAAAGACAAAGAACCGTAGACCATAAGCTGCATTTTCGATGTTAGACCGTTCCCAACAGATGTAGATACATCTCCTTAGCACTTGCAGAATGGCAAGTCAACTTCTACGAGATGCCACAAGTACTTTCATTTCACCAAACATTCAGAGAACGTTTCCTGAAGTTTGACTAGTTAGTTAGTTT
Organism: Hippodamia convergens; assembly: GCA_038502775.1. Taxonomy (NCBI): domain Eukaryota; kingdom Metazoa; phylum Arthropoda; class Insecta; order Coleoptera; family Coccinellidae; genus Hippodamia; species Hippodamia convergens. The sequence goes on along the minus strand of CM076611.1, from coordinate 31,630,308 downwards.
GAAAGGGATTACAGTCTACTGGGACCTTTTAGTCTATTGTGACCCCCTGACAAAGCTGTTCCCACCACACCCTTTACAGTTCGCCTTGAAGTTCCAGAGATCTAATGAAATCTAAAATCTGGGAGATTCTGCCAGACTAATTCCCTCAATAATCACATAATCAATTAAGCAATAATATCAATATTACTACAGTATGTTGGGAATTAAACATACATACTTTTGAAACTCATGAATTATGATCGTATAATAAGAACATGAAATCAAACATATTTGTTCAAGTTCAGGTGATATATTTCTGTAAGATCGGGACAAAAATTATAGATATGAAGAATGAAGATATACAGAGTTATTCACGAATATGGCTCTATAGAATATTTTTAGGAAAGACACAAGATTCAGGATTGAAATTCTAAAGGTGAGCTTCAAGTAAGAAGACGACTTCTCGTATATTTTTTGAAGGTTCTGGGACATAAACTTTCGTTTTTCAAATGGGAAGCCCCATTTTTTATGGCATAGGTAAATAGATTCTTCATTGAATTCTGAGTCTTTTTGATTCTAAAAGTTTGAATTTTCCGGAGCAAATTCTCTTTGAATGAGGAAATACTAAAAAAAAATCTCAAAATTGAACTCTGTTGAAATACAGACAACTTCGAGGGTTTTTTCATTAAAAATTCTCATTTTTGAGAATCTCCGGGAAGAAAGGCTGATTCTTCTTTTCCGACAGCGTGATTTTCAGGATATGATACAGGAGGTCACCATCTTTTTTAAAGTTAGAAGTGACGAAACATCAAAAAATCGTTTTACTCGAACTTGAACCCCATTTTTTTCAGGAGCATACCTACTTCCAAAACTTTTATCCCAAAATGAATTTCTTGAGAGATATTCAGGAAAAACGATTTTGTCTTCAACTTTCAAAATTATTCCGAATATGTTCGAGTTTATAGGTTCGTCCTCAACTCGAATCAATTTTGTGATAAATAAATAAATGTTTTTCTACTGGAAAATAATTAGCAGTCTTAACCTCTAATTACCGAAAATTTCACCTGTGAAATTTTCGGAAATATTTTCTTATAGTTCTGACGAGTACGGTTTTTCTTCATTTTTGTTAGAGCTCAGAATAATTTCTGCGAATTCTTAATTCTGCAGAATTTCTTTGTTGTCCTGGTGGGGAAATTTGAATTTTCAGTAATGAATTTGTTACATGTTCTGTTAATTATTTTTTCAAAAGCATCAAAAATTATTACAAATAATTTTTTTCTGCATTTCTGAGAATTTTTTACGTTGACGATTTTTTGATGTTTCATCACTTCTTACTTAAACAAAGAATTTGTAACCTCCTGTATCATATTCTGAAAATCACTCTATCGAAAAAGATGCATCAGCCTTCTCTCTCGGAGATTCTCAAAAATGAGAATTTTTAATGACAAAAACTCGAAGTTGTCTGTATTTCAACAGAGTTCAATTTTGAGCCTTTTTTTCTTTTTCCTCATTTAAAGAGAATTTTCTCGGGAAAATTCAAACTTTTGGAATCAAAAAGACTCAGTTTTCAATGGAGAATCTACTTATGCAATAAAAAATGGGTCTCCCCATTTCAAAAACGAAAGTTGAAATCACTTCCGGAAAAACCGTCCAGAACCTTCAAAAAATATACGAGAGACGTCTTCTTACTTAAAGCTCACCTTCAGAATTTCAATCCTGAATCCTGTGTTTTTCCTGAAAATACTCTGTAAAGCCATATTCGTGAAAACGAAAAGAAGTCTTAATAGATATTTGAAGAAACATTTTTATGGTGATTCAATCAAGTTGTATTTGGGGCCATTACTAAAATCTCATGGAGTGAAAGAGGATAAACACAGTTCTTTTTAGCATGTGACTGTAAATGTGAAACTTTTCTTTTGACGCTACGAGATGTCTCCATTTGTTTTCATTTACTCCGAAAGCTCATACTACTTGCTTCAAAAGTAGTTTTGTCTCTGATTTTGCCGAAGGAGGCTTCCTCCAGTACCTTGATGAAAAAACTTTCAGATTATGAATTGAATGTGACATTTATTTCGATAATCACTATCTTTAATTTGTTTATGTTTAGAAAAAGTTGTATTGAAGCTAAAATAATCATTGAGAGGAGTGACTTTAAAACCTTCATGTAAAATTTGCAACTTTTCGATTTTTGCCAATTTCACGAATACGAAAGTATGCTTCATTGAAAGATTCAGTTGGATGTTTTCAATTATCATCATTACAACAATTTTTTTCAGGCGAAGTGGAGAGGCTTCTTCGTGAGTACACCCAGAATCAAGATCTGGTGCGAAATATTGGCTCCCACTACTACCAGATCATCTACCCGGTCCAACTTCGCCAGCACAAGAAGATGGGTATATCCACAAGGGAGATAGGGTCGTCTAAGGTACGCACAAAGCGGAGTTCGGTATGTCACTGCACATCTTCTCACCTCATAATCACCAGGACCTCAGAGTGAATGCAGAAGGAAAAGAATCATAAAAAAAAAATTTTCCAATCAGGAGTAGAGAATCATTTGAATTCAGTCTATTTAATGAAAACTGTTGTTTGAAAGAGAGCTCGTTTTACACAAGTTTCACAAAGAACTAAAAATTGACATTTGTTACTACTTATCAGGTCAGAATTTTCCATCTAGATACCACTGATAATGAACAATTTGATGATCCATTTTGAATGAAAATACCTCCATTAATTCTTTGCCGAACCATTTTATGCTGCTGCAAAACGATTACAAGAAAATTTGAAACTAGAATAATATTTCGTTCTGTGTTCACAAAGAGAGTCCTTTGCTGTTGAATCCATTAACTCATTCCATTATCGTCGTTCTTCGAATGGCCACTTTTGAGCCAGGGTTACGTCTCAGATATAGTTACTTCGGGAATGAGTTCCGAAGTATAACTTTTCCATTATGGTAAATCGAGATGAAAGCTAGAATGAACTGTAAGCGGTTTTTCCTTAGACCGAGCGGCTAACTAGAAAAATATTAAACGTGTCGTCATAAAGAATTCCAAATTAGAAGAGTACCAATGAAGAGTAATATGCTCTCTGAGGCCTTGTATAATATATGTGTGATATTTTTGTACAGGTAGTTTCGTTCAAAGTAAGGTTTTCTCTGGTTTACAACCTCGAAATGGTATCGATTACAATCAAAGAACTTGTTTTTCTTTCCAACTCATATTTAAAGAGTAATCAGTCAGTATTAATTTCGACTTCATTACATAACGAAAAGGCGTTTGATGCACCAAATCCAATGTAGAGGTTGTAGAAAAATAGTCACTGCCTTTTTTCCAATCTCTGGAGTGAAAGATTTAAGAACAGTATTTGTGGAACTGCATTGCAATCAAGACTAGTCGACCCTCGGTTTATTTCACAGCTGGATTGGTCCTCATGCGAGGAAGCTGCAGTAACAGTATGGCAAACTTAGAGCGGCTGAATCCCGGATGAAGTCCAACAACCCACAAGTGTCGGACTGAAACAAAGACAAAGACAGGAGCCGTCAGTCACTCGTGAAGTAGGCAGGCCATTAATCTGCGGAATATCATAAGCCGTGCAAGATTTATTATGTGTACGGAACGAATTCAATTAGTCGTTAATAACTCGATCAAGCCACAGAGCATAATATGAAACCCGCGATTCGATGAATCAAGCCGGCCAACGCACCAAACTGTTCCCCGGTTGCTCATTCATTGTTGCCAATGTCCAGCCAAATCATCAGAGATTTCGTTTATGCATGTTTCGCGGTTTGACGAAAAATTATGCCCGATTTCTTTTATATGTTTTAGAATTATGATATGGTATGGCATTCCCAAAACATTTAATCCAAACTACTTGATAGTGGTTAATTTTGAATGAAACTTGTGTCCCCATTCTCTTCATTTTGGAGGGTCTTTGATGATGAGAACAAAGACAGCTCCCTCCAACTTTGAAGTCAGTGCGCACACAGAAAATATCGTTAATGACAAAATGACGTTGCCAGTTTGTTTCTTTGTTTACATTTTGTTCGAAATCGAAATATTGTGATCTCTTGTACTTTTCATGCAAATCACTAGAAGAGGAATCCTTCCTAAAAATTCATATAAACCTTCACTATTTTCGTCCATCATATCTTTTCCAATTCATTCATTTTCCGAATCATTTTACATTCTGAGAAATACGTAATTGCTAAGAGAGGGCAACATAGTGTTGACTTGGAACATAAAAATATTTTGACAAGCATCATAATATTCATTTTCATTCGATACAGAGTGGAATTTCCAAGGCAAGAGGTGTGTTTTTATATTTGTGAATGGAGTATAGTTAAACGTTGAATGAAAATGATATACTACATAGTTTCGTTCATATTTCACATAAGCAACCTATTATTTCATCTCTAATAGTATTTTCGTCATTGCACCTCCTGTTACTAAATAAAGCTACCCATGCACGATCAGATCTACTCGAAGACATACCCTTCAGATTCCTTATCCCACATTCCCATTATCTCATACGTTCATTCCGATCTATACGAGCTAAATTCTGTTATCCGCGGAATTGTGGGGGTTTGCAGCTCCAGAGAGGGAGTTTATCGATGAAAATCCCTCGGTCCTTGGCAGATATGACACTCCCCAGCCTGCTATTCAAAATAACCGGGTACATAGGGTATCATCCACTTCCGTTGCCTAATGTATAGTCATCCTTTCATCTTCACGACTGTAAATTATGACTCCTCTCTCCGCGACTGCCGTTCTAAAAATGTTCTGATTTATGAATTCCCCTCACTCCAAAACCGAGTGGTTAACGGGGTCATGAAGAGCTGCTGATGAAAAATTATTGGGATATTTTTCGATTTCGATCAGGCGTGAGGTTTACGACCAAAATTCTCCTGGGTGCGATTGGATTCGGTGGCGCTTTTTTTTATTACCCGTTTTTCAGGATTGGAGGGACTGGTACAGATTATTTGAATTTTTCCCCGTGTCTAGTTCACCATTTTGTGATGGTGGTTGTCGTCATTTTATAAAGTTGCTAGTTCTTGGTGCCCCATTTTGTAATTGGTTTAGGTGCCATCTTGTGCAGGTAGTTTTTCTCGGCGAGATCAAATAAGGGTGCCAGATATTTTTTTAACTTAAACGGCTGAATGGAAGAAATAGCAAACCTACCTTAGTAGCTTCTGAGGGGGACAGAGTTCGTTTTTACCTAAGCTGAAGTATCACAGTTCATACCCGACCAATTTTCTGTCCCCCTCTTGGTCGGTAAAACTAAAAATCTCTCGTTTTATCCTTTCTTAGAATGCCGAATATACTGCTCCACAAAAGTTAGGGATATAGTACTCAATCGTCTTCAAAAGTATATAATCTTCGAGAACATCGCTGTAAAATCATTTAAAACTCAATAACAACTTGAATCGATAAAATAAAATCAGTATGAAACATTTCGTCAGTGTGGTCGCATAATTTCTGAAGTTTGGCTTTTTGCATATGCTTCATGAATGTGTTCTTAATATGAAATAGAGTCAGTTTTTTAACGGCTTAGATTTGAAACTGAGTCTAATAGGGCTATCGGAATGCTACAGGGTGACCTAATTCAGGTTGTTGTAGCGGAAAGGCTCCTAGTCAGCCAAAGTGTGATATCTCGACTTTGGAATAGGTTCAGGGAGACAGGTTCCATGTTGAAAAGACTAAGGCTTGGTGGGCGACAAAAAACACACCTGCTCAGGATCGTTTCATCACCGTTTCGGCGAGAAGAAAGCCTACATCTACGTGTAGAATGCTACGGAATACTCGTCAAAATGCAGATTGGGTCCAAGTTTCTATCAAAACCATCAGACGACGTTTGGGAGAGGTGAATCTATATTCTAGTCATCCATTCAGAGGAGTTCCATCAATACGTGACCATGAGCGTCAAAGACTGGAATGGGCAAGGCAACATATCATTTGGAACGATCAATGGCGTAGTGTCCTTTTCACTGAGGTATCTAAATATAGACGATTATCAGATTACCGAAGAATAAGGGTATGAACAATCCCACGCATACCCCATAATCGTCGCTATGTTCAAAAAGTCTATCCATTCCGAGAAGGTAGTGTTTTTGTATGGGCCGGTATATGTTTCAACGGGCGCACAGATTTGTCCTGGAAATATGACCGCCTAACACTACAGGAAGCATGTGATTGACAATATTTCGCCAAATTTTCACGCTGCTATTGGTGAAACTTTTCAATTTTTAGGCGATAACGCTAGACCGCACTGTGCAGCCATAGTTGAGAATGCGTGCGAGGAGCTTGGTATTCCACATTTACCAATACCTCCGCACTCACCAGATTTGAATTGCATAGAACATGCATGGGATGTGCTCCAAAGAAGATTAGATAATCATCAACCTACCCAAGAATCCTTAAATGGTTTGAGAGAGCTTCTGCCCCGTTCTTGGAACCAAATTCCTCAAGAAATGTTCAACAACCTCGTGTGTAGTATGCAAAGAAGATGTCAAGCTGTTATTGATGCCCGTGAGGCCATACATTGTATTGATAGTATTAAAATGCTTAAACACTCTGGGAATAAAATTTCGTTATTTAACTCGATTGGAATCATATTAATATGAAGTTTCATCACAAAATCTCATTTAAACTATATTTATTTGCAATTTAAGTCAATATCTTTAACTCATATGGAGCAGTTTATATCGTTTTGTTCTCAGAGACCAAGATGAATCGCTCAACAAATGTAGATAATCGACCTCAATTTTCGCATCCGAATTGTGTTTCAACGATCAGAATCTCGACAGCTTCCCTCATGATAACGTATTTTGGGCGGACCAATGTGCAAATTGGATGCCTCCACTAGAATTGTCGATTAATTTGCATACGCCGAACATCTGGTCACGGGATGTTTGACTTCGTAATAGTTACATCCACGACTATTAATAAACGCACATATCTAGCGTTGTATAATGTTACGCACAACGAATCAACCCACTTCTGGTATTATGAGGTTCATTAGTTTTAACAAAGTGTTTGTTTATGCAAATGGCAGGAATATTTCACGGCAGAGTATTTCGGGATGAGCGCATCGATTAAATATTGAAACAAATCACGAAGGGTTCGATATATTTCAGTAATTTCCAATCATTATCGCTAAATCAGGAATATGTCCGAATTCAGCTACTCGATTCTCTTCGCAATTGATTCCGCTAGCCCATGTTACATTCACATTCTGCGTTGACAAAAGATGAGGTTAAGAAGGTTTTGAATTAACTGATGTTCTCCAAACGCGGAAAACATATCGAACTTATCATAAATTATCCAGAATATAGTATAAAACATTACTAGCAAGGTAAGAGGGTTTTTACTGCCTCATTGAGCCAGTAAAACCCGTTACCTTGAGTGTATTGTTTTATATTTTATTTGTTTCTCATTTGTAAAAAGGTTATATTAATTCCAAAAAAATCTCAATAATTTGTCGCAAATGTCGTAAGTTATGAAAGCGTTGCCAAGAACATGTCTGTTTATTTTTCTTTACTTTTGTTTTGGCGAAAGCGAATATGAATGTACCAAGAGAAATTATTGAGGCAGCCAGCAGTGTAGCATCACGTTTATTACATGCAAAATCAGCTTCAAAGTACGAGCGAGAATACGACGACTTCAAAAAGTGGCAAAACAAAAATAGTGTGATTGGGGTAACTGAAGATGTTTTGTTGGTCTACTTGAATGAATTATCAGCTAGATTCAGCTCTGATACTTTATGGGCAGAATGGTCTATGCTGAAAAGCTGCTTGGAAATGAAAGAAAATGCATGGAATGGATGTTGTCGATGTGACGAAATTCTCTCCTTGAACATGAATGATGTAGAAGATATGGAAACATAAGGTATTGTGACATTGCGGCAAACAAAAACTTTAACAACAAGATTCACTATAACCGATGGTGGCGTCAGCTCCAAGCCCTGCATGTTATACAGATAAATATGTAAACCTTCAGCCGCCTGGAACTGAAAGCCTAAGATTTTTTTGACATACCGACATGGGAAGTGCATTTCCCTTAATGCTGGCCAGCACACTATTGGTGGTGTCCCAAAGCAAATAGCGAAATATTTAAGATTAAAAGACCCAGAGTTATACACCGGCCACTCTTTTCGCAAAACCGGAGCCACTATGGTTGCGGATTCGGGTGGAGATATTTCAGCACGAAAGCGTGCAGGAGGGTGGATGAGCACCGAAATTGCGATGAGTTATGTCGATGATTTGGTCAACAAAAAAATCGAAATTTCTAGCGAATTATTTGACAGTAAGGAGAGTACAAATGTTCTGCAGTCCTCGAGTTCAGCAGTTTCTGAGTCAACAGATGGTTCATCATCATCAGTATCAACTCTTTCTTCATCAAAAATCTGTGTTACTGGAAATAACAATTGTACCATGATTTTCAACATATATGACGATAAAACAAAATTTTCTAATTTAAATAATACTACTAACTTGTAAAAATTTTGCAAGTTAACTGTCAGTTTTACAAGTTAGTGACTTGATAAAATAATCCTTTTTGATTAAATTGTGTTTTTGGAAACTGACGTTTACAAATGAGAAACAAATAAAAATATTATCAATGGTCTACAACGCAAGCCAATAACAACTACCAGCACTATTTTAAAAATATTCCCTTTTCAATCTGAGCACAGTAGAGAGCGAATTTTCAATTTTCTTCCTTTAGTATTTGTCTCCTCTCAAGGCAAGATACTGTGAATGTTCACGCTGTTCCATTTTTGGTAATCTGAGACCGTAATGGCCGAAGCGCGAACTCTATTAGCTGTAATTCTCGCCATAAAAACTAAGATGCGATAAAAACATGACGAAAATCCAGACGCGATAAATCAAGTAATTAGAGGATCTTTAACTCCAGGTTCATGCCCCGGTTGATAACCTGAACTTTGTCTTCAATTATGCAATCTTCAGCGTCGGCTAAAGCCGCAGGACTCACATGGGTTGGCTCGATTCCAGTTTGGTTAGGAGGAGCACAGAAATTATCGTATTCTAAGTGAAGAGGACCACATTTAATGGCCTCGGTGTCCTTGGCTGGGAATTATTCCGTCACGCGGCCTTCACTTCTATTGTTCTGCAGTTCCAGCAGGAGAGTAATGTGAGAAGGGTCTCGGACATTTCTGAGATAGGGTTTTGAATGGGAGGAGATCGCTCTTACGCTGCCTGCTCGATAGCGGTTTTTTTTTTGTGAAGATGGGACGACGAATTTTTCGCAACTCTTTCTCACTCTGCAGGATCGTTCTCGCTTTGTCGTGTCTCTTCATCTTTATGTGAAGCATCCTGCATGAATTGGAGAGGTTGAGCCTCCAAAAGAATTGAAAAACGATTGATTATCCTCTATTGTTTCCATGTTCTTTTGGTACCTTTGACACTTTTGAAATTTTTTTGAGATTACATCTTTCTTCAGAGTCAAATCATGATTCTGAAGTATATCAAACGTTAGATTGAATGAATTTTGAGCCTCCTGTACCAGACAATCTCAATTGGTCATGGTTTGACTGAAATTTCGGTTTTCGACTTTTTCGATTGAATTATTTGCCATCATCAGGAACCTTAGGTTGAAAAGGGGAGAGATTCGAGCAAATATGTTCAAAGTCTCAGAGAATTTAGTTCTGTGTCAGTCTCAAATAGTATCACTCATCTTGTCACTCTACTATGTAGTACATAACATAATTGGCATATATATAAAAAACGTCCCTATGGTTATTTCTTCTACAAGTCTGATACCTAGGAAACTATCAGATTATTTGGGAGATCTTCAATTGGATGGGAATATCTTTAAGACCATATATTGATAGAGGGGAATAACCTAGAAGAACACTAACAAAAAAACTGAAGAGCTTTTCAGACTCGACCAGCATGATCCTAAAAATCTGCAAAGGGCTCCAATGGAGCTAAATTCTTTTGATATCTGGTATGAAGTAATGTTTCTTTGGGAGGAATGTGAAAGCTATAAAGCAAAATTCATAATAAGTCTTCTTCATTCGGAGCAAAATACAAATGGATCAACAGAACAAAATATAAACGTTGTGATCAGAAGATCACTAGGAATTTATTCTTTTGATTCAGAGAGCTGAAATGATACAATACTTATTTAAACGAAAAGGTACCCAGCTGAGGTTGGTGCAACACAGGAAACCATACAGACTGCAGTATGATGAAATGAGGAAAGGGAAAGGATCTAAGATATAACATCTTCATGTTATCCGTCTATGGACTCAGATGAACAGATTCTATACAAAACGACTCACAATTCTAAATCTGAAATGGAAAATGACAAAAGCAGAAGAGAAACCAATTATTAGAATAAATTAAATTATTTTGAAATCAACCACCCATTTCAGGAATGCATTTGTTACTTTACGTATAGCCTCGAAATCATCTTGAAATTTATAAAATGGACAACTATTTGTAAGACGCTCTACAGTCTCCTATTTTCCCCACACACACAACAAGGGCTCTCAACAAAATTCCATCGGAAGAGCATGCTGTTGCATCGTCCATGGCCTGTTCTAATACGATTCAGAACAGACCATATTCTCCTGGGGAGGTCAAAACCAGGAACTCTAATGAAAGAATCAGTAATGAAATTTTTATTGAAAAAAATTGCATACATTCCATTCAGATTGCCAATTTTCTTTATCCCGTCCATTCATATCAATTAGATAATTTGACAAAAAAGGACAGTAAGGACACTTACTTGGTGAGGTAATATGTTTTGCTTTTCTTCTCGTAAATAGGTCCTTTTCTTCGAATGGTCGATGCTCCATTAAAAATTCAAACCCCCCTTTTTTTATATGGAATCTGAAAAATTTTCGAAAAACAGATAATTCAAGAAAGTTGGCATCATCATTAGCCCATATTCCTCAGAGACAATCGTCAGAAAATACTTCTAGTTTTAAAGCAACCAGTTCAAGCCTTCTGAGTAAACAAATACAAATGGCGACATCTAGTAGCACCAAAAGGAAACTTCCACATTTCGTATCACATTGTAAGCTTATAATTTAATACTAAATGCTAATCAGAACATGAAACCAACTGACATTTCATATGAGGTAAAATGAGACAATATGCTTCTACTTTGACTAATCATAAACAAAACTTGAACAGTCGAGATTTATTCTTCTCTGATGGCAATAGATATTTATAATATTTATTAGTACAAGTGGAAACATCAAAATATGAGCACAAGAACATCTACAATTATGAACAAGATCAGAGGATCAATTAATTGCGAAATGTTAAAATTCAATCAAAAAATTTTAATTCAGATGAACTGATCTAGAAGGAAAGTTAATTCATCAGATAATTGAGGAAATCAGATGAAAAGTTACATGATTCTCAAAATGGCAGAACCCAAGCGTGCTACACAAGTACCTCATTCACATAAAACAAACGAATTATTAGCCAAAATAAAACATTTATTGTCTGATCAACTCTGTACTCACCGATATTCATTAATCGCCGCAGACAATTAAGTTTACTCGAGAATGAGGGAACGGTACCACTCTCAGATGCAGAGAGAATAAAGTACGCGAGAAAAATGGATTCGTCCAACGAAAAGATTGCAGGGCTAGTTTTTTGATCTGCGCAGCGCAGCAGATGCCGATTTCTTCAATTGATCCTTGATACAAGACTTTCAGAAAATCTTTGAAATTGAAATCAGTAGATTATACCTTTACAACATGCTGTAAAGACCTGCTTACATCCTCTCACACAGTTTCCAGACTGCAAGCATGAAACAATTGGACAGATAGAAGACGAAATTTGATTATTATGATTGATCAACGGTAACAATGACGACATTTGTATCGAGCGAGATAAAACTCGACGCCCACTCCTTCGAATGCTCCCACCTCACGAGCCTCCTACGAGCAACTCCCATTCAACAGTTTCGAAAGCTTCGAGTTTCAATTCGTCCGCGAAAGCCCGAGAATTAATAGCGTTCTGAGCGTGCAAACCGTAAACAATCCCGAACGAATTGATTGAGACATTCTCATAAAACGGCAGAATCCTCCTCATCCGAGCCCGACACGGTCCCATAAATTCGGTATCGATCCGGGAGTTTTTCGCCACTCCACGTACCGAATTAGAGACGCCGGTGCTCCAATCTACTCCCTGCGAGAGGGCGGGTAATGGCGAATTTCACGTGTGCGGAAACGTTCAGATATTGCGGATCTTTGGAGCGAAATTACCTGAGTGTGTATATTTAATTTGCATTAGAGAGAATGCCACGGTATCGGAGTCGCTCAGGGGTACGTTTTCGACGTATTTGCATGGGGTGTTCCGCCTGTACCTCTCCGAGTATTTACTCACAAAGGTGAGCGCTAGAGGCCTGGGTGAAAGAGCGTTTTTGAACTCGAAGACACTCCGGTACGAAGGGGGGAAAACCGCGGGGGTGTTTCTTTTGGAGCGTCCCGAACGCTCATCATTCATGCAAGATTTCAGGATATGCGATTTGTTATTCGGCAGGATTCTTGAAGGCGGAGTGCTTTCTTGCTCCTCAAGAATAATGGAGGAGGTGTACGCTGAACCAGTCTAAACCTGCTGCATCCCACATTCGAATTCATGAATCGTTGATTGACCTTTTCGCTTCGGAACCAATTACATTATCATGATGCGTTGTCGACTATGATTTCTTCTCGAGAAATATGTGTATATATCTGATATTTACTATTTTGTCAATGAGAAATATAAGACAATCTATCTTGTATAAAAATGGAACTCTCTTCCAAGTTGTCGTCGAATTACATCAAGAAAGTACCACAGATCCTGAAACTTTGAGAAAACTTAACAACCCTGCGCATTCACCATTTCGCTAACTGGGCGTTAGTCCATATAAAGTAAAATAAAAGCCCTTTTTCTATTTCAGTATCGTAATGAGTTCCCATTACAGCAATGTTTTCAGTTATATTTTTCGTTTTGTGGTTGTCGGTACTGACCTCAGATCCTCTCAATTTTCAAATCAAATCAATTCAAATTCCGTAAACTGTCAAATTTCCTAAGTCACACCAACTATCAAGATATAATACAAAAGTCACTAATCTGAACTTTTATTTCAATTTCGAGAGTATTTCACAAAACTTGACTGAAATAAAGATAATATCGTCTAACACTCGTTGCAGAAGGCAATTTCAACACTCATGCTATCGAAAACTCGCTCCTTCGTCGCTCGTTTTCAAATTTCGCATTCGTATTGGAATAGGAGCTCATTCTGCAACTTGTTTTAGAATATACTATTAATTGAGTTATTAAGCTCGAGAACACTTAGTTCAGCTCATGTTTGTTTTTCGAATTTCTGTCGGAATCTGAGGTAACTAGTCAGAGAAAAAATTGGGAGAAGTACATTGTGTCCCAAATTGGTTTTCGCGACCCTGTGTCACTTTTTTGTTAAACTTTCAAAACCACAAACAGAAATATGCCAACCACTTTTGTTTCTGTATAAGATAGAAAAAAAATGAAAACTGCCTATGTAGATATTTTCACGTAGAAGTCAGTGGGGTAGTTTTTTACAGAGTAATGTTTTTGAGATTGGGCACAAACTTGGTATTTTTTAAATGAAACACCGTGTATATTTTAACTTCAAATTTTTGCATTTTTTTTTCTAAATACATTGATGTATCGCAACCTAATCTTCAATGATTTTTAAAAATCAGAAGGATCCATATTCATATTTTCTAATAGAAAGACACATGCATAAAAGTTGAACGTTCATCAGAAAATTCCAATATCAATATTAAAATTTTTTTCGGGTTCAACATTTTCAAGTTTATATTTAATTATAATAAAATGAATAAGTTTGAGTCACATGACAACTTAAAAAAGTAATATTTGAGTGCATGTGTGAAAGAATTCATATCCTACTATTAAAAAACAAACATAAATATTAATTCTTCTGATTTTAGAGGCTGAAGTTTCTTAGAGGTTAGGTTGTGATACATCAATTCAGAAAAAAAATTGCTAGAATTTAACGTCGAAATATACAGGGTGTTCTATTCGAAAAATACCAAGTTTTTGCTCAATCTCCAAAAGAGTGCTCTCAGAAAATGTTTAAACTATGTCATTTACTTCTTCGTTGAAATATTTACCATAAGCAATTTTCATCAATAATAACATCTCTAAAAGTGCACATTTTTCGTTGTCGCCCTATATTTCAAAATCAGAAGAAGTTGGATTTTTTTCTGTTTGCGGATACAGAAGTTTTACAAAAAAATGGTAGAGGGTTGCAAAAACCGGATGTCTCTCTATTCAATAATAGTTAAGACACAGTGCAGTCTCAACCAATTTGGGACACACTGTGGATGGAAAAACATAACACCAAGGTTTTGTGGTTTTATTCATTCAAATAAGAACAATACTTTCGAACAATATTCAACATAGCGGAGTATAACACATAACACGACTTGAAGGATATTTAAGGAGCATTATTAGCCTCATCCTTATAATCATAGGAAGGTCCAAGTTTCCTTCAAGACAATCCACTGCTTTGGGTTGATTTTGTTAAAAAATTGAAAGAGAAAATACCCATTATTTGCAGTTTTTTAATTCTGGTATTTTTCACGACTCTTGAATGGTACAATATATCACATTCACATGATCAAAATTGGTTCCAAGTAAATATTCGAGCATCAACTTTGAGTAACATATAACCTAATCACCATATTCTTCTTGGATTTTTGGATGGTAATAAAGAATTTAACGCTGAAATCTTTTTTTTTTCAAGCATGATAGAACTTGCACTTCGATAGCTTCTATAGTCATTAATTGAGTGGAACCCATCAAAATCGATGGAATTATGATACTTCTGTTAGAAAAATTCACTGTGATTTCTTCTATGTTCCCAAAACCCAATTAATTACACCTTGATGATGCAATTTGTGAGCTTCCGAAACACATTCGAATAAAATTTCATCACACTGCTTCCAGTAAGAGATAAAACTTTGTTCTTGCACCCTGTAAGATGCTGTTACGAAAGTTTTCAACTGAGCAACCCCTAGTCCATCCAAGCAACCTTGTATCAGAAGACCCTGACACATCGTTATTGTCGAAACAACAAAGTCATGAGTACACCCAGACATAAATCATCCTGTTGTCCATCAGTGTCGAGTGATTCAACAAAAACCGACGCTCCGAAAGAGATCGGTGGACCCATTTTCCCATCATTTCCGCGCCATATCATGACGCTAGTGCACGACTCAAAGACTCGAACCGTTATTATATTGTGCATGTCATTCATCCTCCCGAAAAAAAGTAAATTACTGCGAACTAACAGCAGAGGTCGTATTAAACACCATCAAAACTTTTCTGATAAGTGACTTATGCCGTTAAATACCGGAGCTTCATGATTCCCCGGCATCGAAGTGGAAATGGAAGCAGGAAGCTAAAAGTGAGTACAATGGGCGGATTCGAAGACAGTACGTAGAGCTTGATGACAATGGACGCACCAGGAGCCATTGTTTCAGGATTTCGTTGTTTCAACGACGCAATCTCACTCCGCCGTATCTGATATTTGGCCTCGGACTTATCTTGTCGCTGAGAGGTTTACTTTCCATCAATTTTTATCTGTTTGATGTCGATCTACTAACTGTAGAGGCCTTGCTCTTCGAAGCAGCAGCGATGATCCGATAGGTCGAAATTAGAAAACAACAATGCCGCCTCGAGTTTACAAGGTAATCTTGCATTCGCCTCGTTGTTGTTGGTAGATCGCGTCATCTATGGTGTCAAACAACACCCAAATTACTTTCATTGGAATATTCTCCTTCCAAAATATACAAGGTTACAGTGAAAGTCATATCATTCAGGTCATTTCTGATGGATTTGATGCAGTAATCATGTTTCTCTATTTCAGTATCGTAATGAGTTCATTACAGTACTAAAAGTAGTGCTGTAATGAAACTCATTACAGCATTGTTTTCAGATATATTTTTCGTTTTGTGGTTGTCAGTACTGACCTCCGATCCAATCAATTTTCGAATCAAATCAATTCTAATTCCGTGATCTGTCAAATTCACACCAACTGCCAAGCTACAATACAAAAGTCACTAATCTGAATTTTCGTTTTAATTTCGAGAGTATTTCACGAAACTTGACTGAAATAGAGAAAATATCGTCTAATACTCGTTGCAGAAGGCAATTCCAACACTCATGCTTTCGAAAACTCGCTCCTTCGTCGCTCGTTTTCGAATTTCGCATTCGTGTTGGAATAGGAGCTCATTCTGCAACTTGTTTTAGAATATACTATTCTCTATTTTAATATCGTAATTAGTTCATTACAGTCCTAGAAGTAATGCTGTGATGAAGTCCTTACAGCATTGTTTTCAGTTATATTTTTTGTTTCGGGGTTGTCAGTACTGACTTCCGATCCTCTCAATTTTCAAATCAAATTAATTCAAGTTCCATATTCTGTCGAATTTCGTAAGTCACTAGTCTGAATTTTTATTTGAATTTCGAGAGTAGTTCACAAATCTCGACTGAAATAGAGAAAATATCGTCTAATACTCTTAGCAGAAGGAAATTCCGACACTCGTACTTTCGAATTTGGCATTCGTGTTGGAATAAAGAGCTCATTCTGTAACTTGTTTCAGAATATACTATTCAGAAACTTGACCGTTATGAAGATATTGAACTCTATAGATTTCCTAAAAAATCCTTAATTTTTTGGACTTTTATCGGCCATTTTGTTGGTTACACCATTTATAACTCAAGATTGGATGAACTGTTTGTTATGAAAGATTTTTTTTGGATTCTTCTACGACGAAGTTGAAATAAAATACATTAAAACTCTGAAAAATTCGATGAAATGGAAAAAAAATTGAAAATAATTTTTCTTCTTGCGAATAACGCCAGTAGGTGTCACTACGGTTAATAGCGTTTTCGTGAAAGTAGTGTTATTACACCTATCTTTTTCCGAACCCTACGGAAAATTTTATGACGAAACGTTTTGAACAAATCTCCTTTCTACTTTTATATATGTAAACAATTACCTACTGTGTATTTTGAGTTGCCTAAACGTATGTTTTGGGGGCGCATTGATTCTTTTGTCTGGTGACTTCCGACAGCCATTACCGGTAATTCGAAAATCGACAGCTGCCGATTAAATAAATGCTTGCCTAAAATCATCAACTTCAAATTTGGCTAGGTAATAAAGCTCTCAATTAAGTTGATTGCGGTTGGAATAGTACTAGTAGATATTTTCAGGCCACAAAAATGAAAACCTGCACCACAGAAATTGTTGAAAATGATTTTCTATAACTGCAAAAAAGGATGCAATGCGTCATGCACCTGCAGAAAACTGAGTCGTTTTTGTGAAGCTACATGTGGGGAATGTGCAGGTGTTAACTGCCAAAACAGTTGTCCAATCGTTGGCAAAGATGATGTAATAATTGACGGTGGCGACAGCTACTCAGAATCAGATTAATTTTTGGAGACAATTATAGCTTATATCCGAAATTTTATCAAAATCGAAGCATATTGATAGAATTCGAAGGTGATGCCTAATTTTTGCCCTCATTGACTGGACTATTTCATGTCGACTTTCAAGGTATTATAGCATAATAGTTTATTATAATATTAAAGTTGCTTTTTTATTTATCGATTGAGGCAGTACGAAGTCTGCCGAGTCAGCTAGTATGAGATACTTTCACCACTTCAATGTTATATGGGCAATATTTTGCCAATATCTTTACCAAATGTTGAATATTTTCGAATAGCTTAAAAATGTAGCATTTTTTAAAGTTATCTGCAGAATAATTTTCTAATTTTTTTTTAACACTTCAAAGTTGAAAGTAATTCAATGAAACTCTCATCATCAGTAATATCAAATCATACGAATTTGTTTGGCATCATCTTTTGTCTCATTTCAAGTCAAATGTTTTTGTGGCGAAAGATTGTGTTTAAAATTTTTGTGATGCAAATGAAATTTCGAACTGATTCACTTGAAATGTTCTCAAAGCCATTGGGGACTCCACTCTATTAGGAACTTGAACATTTGGGTGGTACGAAGAGTTCCAAAGTGATGTCAAAACCTACCTTCTTCTGGGCGGCATGGGACATTGACTATCGAAGATCATCTCGAAGTCAACGAAAAAATTTCTTTTAATCAAACCCTTTCATCATCTAAATTCGTCACCCCCTAAAAGCCCTTGGAGGGTATGAGATAAAATTCAAATCTCAATATTAACCGACATTTTCCTCACGCAGATCCTCGATTTTCCCGAACGAGGGAGAATCGAGCAATCAGTTCGGAATTAATAAAGTGCGATCGAACTTCATCATGGCCTGAAACAAAAAGAGACGACTAAACGAATCCGCCGTATTCTCGAATTCGCGACTTAATTGAAACGTATTTTTAAATAAGCGTATTCCAGGTCCTGGCGCAACTGGGTTAATGAAAACATGTTTTAGCTTGTTTTAGGAACAACTGAGCACTAATGAAGTGTAGCGGGACCTGTATTAATTGAGTTACGAGTATGTACACGAAAAGCCAACCAATTATTATATATTATTCACTATCAAACGGGGACTTAGTGTTGGTTAACACTTTTTGTGTTCTTTTAAATTCGTTCCATTCGTTCTCCGCCCTTGGAGAGATTGGTTTTTCCATTTTTTTCCACCCGATAGGCACGATAGGAAAGTATTTATGATTTTCTCCAAGCGAATCAATTTGGAATTGTCGAGTTTGACAACAGTTGTATTTTCCAAATAAGGAAATAGTATATAACATTACTATCAAGGTAAGAAGGTTTTTACTGGCGAAAGGAGGATATAACTGACGAGCCGCATGCGAGTCAGTTACCTCCTTGAGCCAGTAAAACCCGTTACCTTGCATGTATTGTTTTATTTTTTATTTGTTTCTCATTTTTA
Source organism: Hippodamia convergens (assembly GCA_038502775.1). Taxonomy (NCBI): domain Eukaryota; kingdom Metazoa; phylum Arthropoda; class Insecta; order Coleoptera; family Coccinellidae; genus Hippodamia; species Hippodamia convergens. Next base: position 31,611,422 of record CM076611.1, on the reverse strand, counting down.
AAAAGGTTAGATAAATTCCAAAAAAATCTCAATAGTTTGTCGCAAATGTCGTAAGCTATGAAAGCGTTGTCATGAACATGTCTGTTTATTTTTCTTTACATTTGTTTTGGCGAAAGCGAGGATGAATGTACCAATAGAAATTATTGAGGCAGCTAGCAGTTTAGCATCAAGTTTATTTCCTGCAAAAGCAGCTTCAAGGTACGAGCGAGAATAGGTTGACTTCAAAAAGTGACAAAACCAAAATAGTGTGATTGGGGTAACTGAAGATGTTTTGTTGGTCTACTTGAATAAACTATCAGCTAGATTCAGCCCTAATACTTTATGGGCAAAATGGTCTATGCTGAAAAGCTGCTTGGAAATGAAAGAAAATGCCCCTGTTCGCAGGTTTGTTTTCCTTAAAAAATTAATTGAAAAATATGACGTCATTTGCAGATTTCAAAAGGTAATAGCGTTTCTGAAACGAGAAAAAAGGCCAAGGTATTAAGTAAAGAAGAGGCTGAACCATTTCTTTCACATTCTCCTGATGACCAGTGGTTGCTGGCGAAAATTGTAACAATATTTGGGATTTTTGGATGTTGTCAATGTGACGAAATTCTCTCCTTAAACATGAATGATGTAGAAGATATGAAAATATACGTTTTTGTGACATTGCGGCAAACAAAAAATTTAACAACAAGAAGATTCACCATAACCGATGATGGCTGCAGCTTCAAGCCCTGCATTTCATACAGAAAATATGTGAATATTCGGCCTCCTGGAACAGAAAGCCTAAGATTTTTTTTGACATACCGATAGGGAAAGTGCATTTCCCTTAATGGTGGCCAGCACACTATTGGTGGTGTCCCAAAGCAAATAGAAAATATTCAGGTTTAAAAGACCCAGAGTTATACACTGGAAACTCTTTTCGCAGAACTGGAGCCACTATGGATGCGGATTCGGGTGGAGATATTTTAGCACTAAAGCGTGCAGGAGGGTGGAAGAGCACCGAAATTGCGATGAGTTATGTCGATGATTCGGTCAACAAAAAAATCGAAATGTCTAGTAAATTATTTGGTAGTAAGGAGAGTACAAATGTTCTGCAGTCCTCGAGTTCAGGAGTTTCTGAGTCAACAGATGGTTCATCATCATCAGTATCAACTCTTTCATCATCAAAAATCTGTGTTACTAGAAATAACAATTGTACCATGATTTTCAACATATATGACGATAAAACAAAATTTTCTTATGTAAATAATACTACTAACTTGTGAAAATTTTACAAGTTAACTGTCAGTTTTACAAGTTAGGGACTTTTGGACTTTTTGGAAACTGACGTTTACAAATGAGAAACAAATAAAAGTATTTATTTCTAGGATTTTTTTGCAGAAATATTTCATTATAATAGTAAATAATAGTTATAAATATTTTATATCGAAGTGAAACACGTCATCGTAGCAGAAAAATTCAATTTCGAATATTTTTCCATCGGTTGTGTTTAATTCAGCTTGACAGCATATGAGATACCAAATCTAATATACATCTTAAGATATTATCTCAATCTCGACAGAAACAAGTTTTCCTTCTTTATATATTCCATATAACTCAACCATGAGACAAAATATATATCTTACATCTCACAATTTTTCATACAAGTCACTTGCTAACATACAAATGCACATGCATGAATTTCAGGCTCATGAATGAATATGTAATTGAAAACATGTCTTCTTTCAGAGGGGTCAAGGGGAAGGAGGTTTTCAACCAGGACGTACACGACCAGCAAAAGTGAGTAGACGAAAATCAGAATCGAAAGATTTCTAGATATCAGTATACTTTCTCATTTTGACATATCGTAAAAATTAAGGTTTTCCCAATGTAAATCTTGCAACAAAAGGGTTTCTTGGATCTTGGCCTTCAACCTATTTGGAAATATTTCCCTAATTTCTCATTAAATTAACTGTTCGATAGTCCGAATGAAGTCCTCAGGTAAGGTGAAGACAACCAACTACTCGAAGAAAGAAACATATAAGTTTCGGAGGATAGGCCGGGATATTTCCATCAAAAATATGATTATCTGTTTCCTCAGTGTGAAAATCATTTTATATGCATACAAATTCGATATTGGGGCTTCTCAGATCTGAACCCACATATATATATATACATGTTACGTCAGTCCGTTGGCGATAGGAATTTAATTTACATGTCAATACCGTTATGTATAAATTTAGATTGGTGGTATACCGAGGCTAGTAGGGCTGTATTTTGATTACTCCGCATCATGTTGGTGAATGCGATAAGTTACGACAGTAACCAATTGAGAACACTTCGTCATACTTCTGTATTCATGAACTGAATCCATCAGTATCTCTCGGGAATATCGAGAAAAGATCATAGTCATGAATTTCTTGTGTTAGAACTGAACATATGTTGAACTTTTTTCTGCGTTTGTTTGGAAACTCATTTCGTTCAATAAAAATGTTGCCATTCTTTTATATTAAGAACCTAGTTGTAAAAGTGAAATATGTACTAGCTGAATCAGAATTCCTGTTGGCTTGGAGGGTGGATTGATCCTGGTTCATAAATTCCAATGTTATCGTTAAAATCCCGTCAAAGTTTTTGTAACTCTCGGAAATCAATACCTCGTTACATTATTCTCTTATTCTCTCCATGTCTTCGAATAGTTGCCGTCGTAAAACAAGCCATCAGTTTACAATATTCATCAGGAGTCGAGAAAAAAGATGCATTACATGAAATATAAATGAATCTGGTTGGGAATGAGCACAGAACCTCACATAAACTTGATAGATCACCACGAAATATCTGCTTGTTAGTTTCATTCTTATGAGGATTAATGGGTTCATGTGAAAAGGATCTCGATTTATCCTCTGGTACTTAGATTGATTGGATGTGAGGATGGAAAAAGGTTTTTCGTTAATCAGGAAGGTGAATCTGAAGGATTTTCTTCCCTTAAATTAAGTTACAGTTTGAATCACTTGAAGATTATATGATCATACCAAAATATTAATTCAGGAACCTGAACTCTGAAGACTATATCTACCACAGATTAGGAGATAAAGTTCAACGAAAACTAGAAGTAAATCTACAAATCCTTGATGAGGCTGGCAAAATCATCAGGATATCGGTTTTCTTATGATTGAATCTAGGCCTCTGGAAGAGTCAAAGAACTTATTATGTATGAAAAACGAAATAATAATGAGGTTATAGCAGAATAACTGAAAAAAACTAAACGTTTTCAATTAAGATAGAAAGGAAACATTATAAAGTGGAGATAAAATTTAAACAACAAGAAAATAAGACAAAATATTCATGCGTGATCATCTTCTAGTAATCAGACAGTCACCCATGAATTTAACCCTTCGAGATGGAGCATATTCTAGATATACGTCATCCAAGCCCTGCTCCCCCCCTTCTGAATGGGGGTATCCCTATTCGCATCAGCTTCATACCTCCTATTCATGAATAAAACCCCATCTATCTATTATTTACCCCACTGGAAACATCCATACCCTCCATATTACAAACGTCCACGTATAGGGAGCATGAAAAATATGCAGAATAGAATGAATGGCCTTATTTTTCATAAGGTAGCATCCGCGAAGAATAGAAGGCGACGCTAAATAGCATCCTTATCGCCAGAATGCGGATATATCCTCTCACAGATGACTCGATTCGGGCCAAATGAAAGAGGAACGGGCTCAATATGCATTTAGGAGGGAAGTGTGCATCATTTTTCGTCCTTGAAGGGGTTTTAGACGACAAAAGTAACCGGTATCAGTAGATGCGGCAATTTTCCGCATACTAATTAATCATTTCTTAATGGCCAAGGATAATATTGAGTGTCGAAGTGAACAAAGAACCTTATTCTCTTGAATTATTAAACAGGACATGAAATATAGACTTCGTGATATAAATCCATAAAAAGTGTTGAGATGAATATCTACGAAATATATCTCAGGCTCCAAACGCGGCGACCGAATGTAGAAATTCCGTAACGAAAAAACCTAACACAGCCGTGTATCGTCGGTTCAGTTCGGCAGACTTTAGCACGGTGCTTGCGACTAGACGGATGCGTGCAGCCACTCTAGCAGTGCAAAATGGAGTCGACAATCTCGCTGTTCCCATTGAATTACGAACGGCAAATATTTCATCAACATCGGATTGAAAATGTATAGCCAAACGCAAACATTTCCCATTAACATTGCTCTTACTTAACATAAGTCGCAAGACGAGAAGTATAGTAAATTACATTCTCAGAAACTCGTCTGCAAAAATTCAGAAGACTGTCTTTAAATAGTGTTCAGACGATACCTCAAAATGTCTAAGATTTCATTAGTAATAGAAATGGCATTTCAATAATGACTTTCAATTGCCAAAGTCTACATAGTCACAAATACGATTTACAAGATTTAGTTACGAGACAAACCAATGTGTAACTTCTTACCAAAACATGCATGACGAGTGATAATCCGATTGAAATACCTAATTTCAATTGTATTGTTCAATTCAAACGAGATACTGTTACAAAAGGTGGAGTAGTTATTAACCAAATTAGTAATAATGTTCATAATATTATGACTCCGAATATTGAAATAAATATTGAAGACGTTAGCGATGTTAATGTTAGACGCTCATTTATTGGAGATATTTGTGCATGCTTATGCAAACTTAGAAATGGCCTACACATAGTCATGGTAGCAATTTACATTTCTCCATATCCAGAAATGGACGAGGTAGAGCATTTTATTCATCGCACTTTACAGAAGTACACTGAAGAAGGGTTGAAAATACTTGGTACAAATGGTAATAAATTTCCACTTATCTTGGCTGGCGATTTCAACATTAACTTCGCTGATAAAAAATCAGTGCGGTTGACAATTTTTCCTTCGGAAAAATTTAATTCCAAAATGAAAAATGATCCACAAGAATCCACAACAAAATATGGGACTACTATTGACGCAGATATTTGAAAGATATTAAGTCTCAAACTTACGTTTCTTATTTCAGTTACCATAAACCTATAGTTTCAATGATGAACATTCCTGAATAACCTACATGTATTGTCAGATAAATAAAAAAAATATTTTAAGTCAACATTATCTTCTTATTTTTGAATAGATGCTATGCAATAGCTTTACCGCGGCAGTCCTCGAGTGCCACACGTTTTTTTTTTTAAGTTTCATTTCTTGAGTATAAACGTGTTATTTGGGGTGTTGCTTGTTCCAATAAATGAACTATACAACCTTTCAAAAAAAGTTGGTGGCTCAAAACTCGAGGAAATATTCGGTGAAATGAATAAGCCTCAATTTCGAATAACCCTCCCTCCTTCCTCGATGATGAATTCCGGGTATTTCCAGTGAAACTCGTTTCCACAGGCACTTATTCATGTTTGGAAAATAAGTGAAAAACCGCGTGGCATAAACAAACTGAAATGGCAGCGTAAAATGGACCTAGAACTGTGTTCGCACCCAAGGTCCACTTGAATGTGAGCAATTTACATGTGAAAATATTCCAGGGATAGCGACGTCGTCTGCATCCGCATTTATTTGCTTATATAAGACCACACACATGCATCTAAATATGGAATTGGATGCAGATAGAGCTGTCCTAAAAAAAGCAGGCCCCTCCGGACACCACCCAGTGAATATCAATTTTCCCAAATGGATCCGAGAAAATTGTTACAAAGTAGAATATGTACGCAGTGAGAATATTGTTGTTTTTGAATCAATGATTGGGAATTGTTTGAAGATACATTGAAACGGCTATTGATTCGTGAAAAAAAGTTTAATTGAAATCTGTTGTGACATTTCACCAAAAACATCCTGTAATGCAAGGAATTTTCCAACAATACTTTGATCAATATGCAATACTGATTATAATTCTGAAGGAGCAATTTCAATAAAACTGAAATACGAAGGAGTTTCTGGAAAAGGAGAAGAGTCTGAATGTTCTTATTTAATCATAAGATTTGGTTTTCGTCCACCTTGAAGATGTCGCACATTTCTTCAACTGAAATTTTTCGAATAGGAAAGATAATGTCATGCAGTTTCATCTCTTTTCAAGTGGCATAACATGTTTTTTCCTGTTGCGGATTTTTAATTTTAAATCTACGTTTTGAATCGATTTCCTCTGAAGATATACTGCTCCACAAAAGTTAGGGATATCGTACTCAAACGTTTTGAAGAGTATGAAATTTTCGAGAAAATCGCTGTAAAATCATTTAAACTCAATAACAACTTGAATCGATCCAATAAAAATAAGTATCAGACATTTCGTTAATCTGGTCGTCTTTTTTCTGAAGTTTGGTTCTCGGCATATGCATCATGAATGTTCGAATTTTGAAATGGAGTCAGTTTATCAACTGCTTTGATTTGGAACGAGTTGTCTTAAAAAGCCAAGAAGTGAATTAACAAACGCTGAGGCTAATAGGGCTATCGGAATACTACAGGGTGGCCTAACTCAGGTTGTTATAGCGGAAAGGCTCCAAGTCAGCCAAAGTGTGATATCTCGACTTTGGAATCGGTTCAGGGAGACAGGTTCCTTGTTGGAACGATTAAGGTTTGGTTGGCGACAAAAAACAACACCTGTTCAGGATCGTTTCATCACCGTTTCGGCGAGAAGAAAGCTTACATCTACATGTAGAATACTACGGAATACTCTTCAGAATGCAGATGGGGTTCAAGTTTCCATCGAAACCATCAGACGACGTTTGAGAGAGTTGAATCTAGGTTCTAGACGTCCATTAATAGTAGTTCCATTAACAGGTGATCATAAGCGTCAAAAAATGGAATGGGCAAGGCAACATATCAATTGAAACGATCAATAGAGTAGTGTCCTTTTCACTGATGAATCCAAATATGGACGATTTTCAGATTCTCGAAGAATAGGGGTATGGACAATCCCACGCATACTCCGTCATCATCGCAATGTCCAAGAAGTCCTTCCATTCCGAGGGGGTAGTGTTATGGTATGGGCCGGATATGTTTCAACGGGCGCACAGATCTACACATTTGTCCTGAGAATATAACCACCCTACACTATAGGGAGCATGTCATCGAGAATGTTTTGCCAAATTTTCACGCTGCTATTGGTGTAACTTTTCAATTTCTAGACGATAACGCTAGACAGCACCGTGCAGCCATAGTTGAGAATGCTTGAATTCTCTGGGAATCAAATTTCGTTATTTTACTCGATTTTTCTTAACCACCCTGTATACGCTGCAGACCTACAGGCAAAAACCAATTTTATTTCCTATAATTTGAAGTTATATTAATATGAATTTTCATCACAAAATCGCATTTAAATTATATTTTTCTGCAATTTAAATCAATATCCCTAACTCATGTGGAGCAGCTAATTTTTTTGATAGAGTGTAACAAGCGCTCACAACGCACTCTGGAACATGGCGCTCGTAAAAAGCAACAAAAAATTCAAGGACGCTGCGAATATCGAGACTTTTACAAAATTTGAGAACTCGAATGAATAACCATAACCGCCGGCATATTAATTTCGCTACGTTCAAAGCGAAACTCACGTGAAAACCCCTCTCACAATCCAACAATTAAAAAAAGGAATAAGCATTCAGCATCATTATTATTTTCTCGCAGCTATTTAATCTTTCTCGAATATTGTCAACATGGAAGAAATGAATTCCTCCGAACCGTTGAATAACCGAAAGAGGAAAACGAATGACAATTTGCCTCTAGAACGTTCGTTCGAACTCCCCCAATTAATCCCTAATTTCGCGACTTTCCGTCATCTCGTGCTTATTACGCAGCCGACATAAAAAGGGACAATATCGTCGAATGTGAGAGTTGGCTACTGTATAATTGAAATTCTGAGGTACGTGGATGCTGTTTGCCTGGCGAACGCAGCAGGAAACATCATTAATGAGAAGGAACGTTTGACGTTCATTCAGCCATGCATTATTCAGACAGTCTGCAGGAATACAGAAGAAAATGAAATTCGGGTGGAGCGTTTCGGAAGAAAGGCTCTGGGGTGCTGACCGGAAAAGGTGCAAGTGTAACCTTTGAAAACTATTTTATTATTCAGTTTTCATGCACAAGTGATATAGAAAACCGAATTCTCCAGAGAGAAATTCAATGTCTTCTCGTACATATTGAAATGGAAGCAAATAACTTACTTGACTCCAGCAGGATAATTAGTTCAACCCTTAAGGTTTTGAAAGTTTACATGGTTTCGACCTGGTACCAAAGAACTTACACGAAAGATTAGATGTATGGTTCCCTCAATTGATACAGAATTGCTTAAAGCTGATACTCCCAGCACATGCAGAATTGTAGGAAAATTTTGGGTCATTTGTGGTTCGATCTAACAGATACCCTTCGAATTACTAATCTGAAGAAGTAGAATTTGAACCAGCCAAATGCTGAGAGAGTGAATCATCCTTTCCTAAAGTTTGTTTTCACATTACTTCACAACCAGACTCCAGATTTTAATGGGACTTCCACTATAGAGTGGAGAATTCATTAGAATAGGTTAACATATGTAATGCATTCCTATATCACGAAGAAATTACAAAAAATGTCGACTTTTCATGAACAAGTCTTGAATAAACTAGTTGATTCCAAACTTTCACTGCTATTTAAGCATTTTCAATACAATGTTGTAATGCTGCTGGGATCTTACACATACAAATTTTTTTGACTCGTCCAAGCTAGCTCCGTCACAGGTGAATCCACTGTGATTCAATTACATTTTCTCCTTCCAACTGTTTTTCTCGTCCCTAGTAGATATAATCGCTATAAGCCTCTTGAAATCTGCGTCCTGTAGCTTCACTACAATCCCCAAAGAGATCAATAGGCTGGATCTAGTCGGTCTGAAGAGAATCTCTAATCGAACCCTATGGGAAAAGTACCTCGAACAAATCTCGATTTGAGAAACGATATTATGTTATTTGTTGGAACACCTCATCGATCTAGAGGTCCAACGAATCGGGTTCTTCATTAATCCTAGGCTTTTCGCCGTAATTAATCCAGAAAGCCTAGCCACGTCGATGTTAAGCATGCAATCTGGCAGTTACAAATGGTTGAGGTAAGAAACCTTTGTCTGAAAGAGTTTTATCTACATTTCGTTATTGAACGCCATCACCGACACCACATATCTCTTGAGGAACAAAATGTCTGGGGTGGTCGTTATTGAAAATTAGTCTAGCAATTCTCTTTCATACCAGAAAAACCTGCTGAAGCCCACATTCAATGATTTGGTACTGAATAAAACTGAACTCAACTTCTGTTCATTAACAGAATTCAATGACTTCTCATTTACAGTTTTCTTCAGAACTTGAATTACAAAGTACCTATATTCTTTTGTACATAGAGTCCTTATGAATGCCAAGGAACTCAACGACAATATTTTGAAATAGTATCATTGCAAGTAAATATAAAATCAGATTCTTCACATGAATTCACATTGAGAAGTACTGTTGGTACAGTACTCACCACCTCTGAAGCATCATTAGCAACAAGAGATATAAAAAAAATTAATGGCATTGATATATATTGAACAATATGGGCTCAAATATGGAACCATGTGGAACACCACTTCCACGATGAAAAGGACTTCGACGACATGAATTCTTCCAGAAGTTTGTCCAGCTCAGAACATCACCCTGGACTCTGAGTGGTGAAGTTTTCAATTAAAAACAAGAGACAAAAATAACAATTGTAGACGAAGAATTCAAAAAGCTAAAATAATACACTACATACTGAAACCAAAAGGTACCTAGCTGAGGTTGGTGCAACACTGGAAAACCATACAGGTCTGTAGTATGATTAAATGAGGAAAGGGAAAAAACCTGAGCTGAAAAAAACCCTTACCTCCCCCGTAAAAAAAAATTACTTAAAATATTAAAAATCAGGGAAATCTTGAAAGACATCAGTGTGATCTGATCTTTATGTTATTCGTCGATGGGCTCAGATAAACAGATTCTTCACAAAAGGACTCGCAATTCTTAGTGTGGAATTGAAAAAAAAGGAGAAAAGAAACCAATTATTTAGAATAAATTAAATTTTTTTGAAAATAACCACCCATTTCAGAAATGCATTTGTTACTTCATGTGTAGCTCCGAAACCATCTCGAAATTTATAGATCGACAACTATTCATAAGATGTTCTATAGTCTCCTCATTTTCCCCACACTTACAACTAGGGCTCTCAACCGAATTCCATCGGAAAAGCATGCTGTTGCTTCGTTCATGGTCTTCGATCAAATAGTCATCAAGTGGAGACATTTAATAATTTTTGTACATCGAATCGAGGAAGAGCACTCAGAATCTCCCCGAAAAGTCTTGGAATACTCTCAAAATACTTATCGGTCTAATTTTCTTAATATTATTCTCATTCTATAACAATTATATTATACTGCCTATCTTATTGAAGACCTTGTGTCTTTAAGTTTATGAAAATGAAATAGTTTCTGGGATTCAGGCCTGCCACAACTGTTAATCAATTACTCTAAAATAGATCGTTCTCCAACACTCTCTACTTTCGACAATATCGAATTTCCTAACGCCTAAGCACTCAAACAAATCGAGTTGTTCTCTCTCCAGTCCATTTATGCAGAAAGGAACAATTTCATCCGTTTTTATGGGCACTAAAAATCTGGTAAGTCATAAATCCGAGTCTTAAAAGCTGCGAGACCTAGCCTCCAAACCAAACAAACTGCTAGACATCCTCTGCCGGTATTTACAAATAATGAATTCTCCGGTAAGTTTGACCCCGTTTTTGGAAACGTCTGCTTTCAAGCGGAAGTGGCTGTTAATTCTGGAAGATGCTGTACGGGGCTGTATACCGAGAGGCGTGTGTAAACTCTATAACTTTCCGGGAGGAAAAAACGTGGAATAAGCAGGAATACAGCGGCAAACCGTGCCCGGTCCACCATTAGAGTGACAGAGTGCCGCCGGGGCTCTCAGTATAAATGTTTTCACTTATTATCTCGGCCCTTTCCTCCATTCAAGCCAAATCCGCCCTTTATAGGCTGGGAAAAACAGGTGATGCCTAGCTCCGAGAGGAAGATCCATCTTGGGAGAATGTGCGAAATGAAATGGAAACAAATACTTGAAGGAGCAGCTTGACGATATTTCATAACCAGGGACACGCGCCCACATGTCATGGTTGAAAGCGAAATGGGGTGATGAATGCAGGAACATTTTTCATCAAATTTGAAGTGAAAGGCAGGGAAAAAACTGCCTATTGGACGCATAATTTCCCTTCTCTATACAACCCTCCCCAAAGGCTCGAAAAACATCGTTAGAATCATCGGTTCGCACAATGTCTACGGGCGGATTTATGGAAATTCACTGTTTCACCCTATATAATAGGTGAACAACTTTGCTTTCACCGTTTTTCCCGAAATTCAAGGCTTTATTGTGAAAAACTTGTTATGAATTTATATATTTATATATTTTGTACGACTTCCATTAAAAGTGACACTTTAAATGACAGCAAACAATGTTAATATGGATTGTTCACGTGGAAGCGTGTTGAAAATATTTCTAACATTAGTGTTCAAAATATTTTCACCACTTCATTTTCATATGATGAAAGCAGATGATAAAAATTTGGCAATTGCAAATTTTTATTATCAATATTTAACAATCATTACTAATGAGCATTAATATTAATCGTAAAACTAGAACAACTACTAATTACGTTAGGGAGCTTCGCAACACATTATTAGAATCCTCAGCACCATCAGTACTTCTAGAATCCGGAGGTACAGTATTGGATGATGATGATCCAAAATCTGTCGAGGTTGGGAGAATTTTTTCAGCAATGACATTTCTTCATGCAATGGAATGATCAACATAACCCTCGGCTACCGTCGTAGACTTCCATCCATCATGTTTTTTTATATCCGTAATATTTGCTCCTGATTCTGCTAGCAATGAAGCGGAGGATCTTCGAAAACAGTGTCCTGTATATTGCTTTGGTTCTGGCATTTTGAGGAATTCGGCAACAATAGATGGAATTTTTACAAATGTATTAATACCAACTGGACTGGCAGTGCAGTTGTTATTCATGTATTTCAGGAAAAACGACGATGTTTGATGACAGAAGTGTGCAGTGCAAAGTACTCATGAAAATAGTCAACATACTTCGCAATAATACTGAAAGAACGACTGACTTTCGTTTTTGTATTTGGAAGTTGTATACCAATGATTTATTTGTTGATTCGATGTGTTTTCTGATAAATTACACAATTCTTCATGCCGACAGGCTCCAAATAATCCGAAAATAGTTGCAACCTCAACCATCAAGTATTTCTCATCTGGTGCCTCCTTTATAAACTTTTCAACTTGTTCACGAGTGAGAATTTTCGATTTTTTTGGGAGGATATCCTTCACTTTTCCGTTTTGAATATGCTATCACCTTAAAATATGTACTAACATTCACACCATTTTTAACAAGAGCGCTTGACTTTATCATTGAAAATTTGCTCCACAAAGTTGATGAACTCCATATTTTTGATTTTTCTTCTAAGTATGCCCGGAAAACAGTTTCACGAAGTTCCCTTCTACATTTTTCAATTTACACCAGGCCAGAAAATTGTTTTATGCATTATCGTACTGCTGAACAGATTTTTTAGGTAGGAGTTCCAGATTTGCTCTTCCTGCAGATTCTTCAATATCCTGAGAAAAAACGAAATCGTCACTTTTATTTATAATTGGACTCTCGACAAACATATAAAGCAGTTAAAAACCCAAGACGAAAATTATATATTGTACATCGCTGGCCCAAAAATTTCAAAAAATCGAATCAGAAAAATGACTTGATGCATCTTGAAAACTGAAATACAGTATTGTTGAATGGTATGGAAACATCAAAGAATGAAACCTGATTCTTTGTATTCAGTGAAAGATTATAGCAATTCTTGGAAACACTCTAAGGAGTCTTGTAAAATAGGAGAATGAATCTTTCTAAGAATGTGGAAGGCACACTAATCAAACCAATCAGTGAATATGAAAAATGTACGAGAGATTTAATTCACGAATAAAGTGACTGTAGCAGAAAATCATCTCTATTCAAGAAACCAAAAAAGAAACGCGGAATTAACTCTTTTATTGCAAAGACAAAGTAACTTAACTTTTACATAAAAAACATCAATGCCAGAAAGCTCTGAAAAATTTGCATAAATATGACACTTGGAGCTGAACTTCGCCCAGAAATTCTCTTGGTTACGTGATGCTGACAAAGATAAAACGAATGTAATTAGAGAAATTAAGTAATTATGGCGTTCCATTGTCTGAAGATTCGGACCATTGAGTTCTTTCCGAATTGGACCCTGAATGGACCCGTAAAACGTAATGAAAGGGTGCGAAATGCGAAAAAGAAGTTGCTGGGGTGTTTCCGTTCAAGACTGTATTTCTTCAACCCTCCTTTTCTTCGCGGAGTAAATTGAAAAATGTAAATAAGGAGAAGTTTTTTAACTCCATTTGAGGCTATTCGAATGAATGCGGGAAGGGGTCATTGATGTTGAAGGTTTCCAAACAAGTACTGGAAAAAAAGTTTCTTCAGTTGTTTCATTAGAACAAAAGCTGAATACCTAGGTCATCCCCTATGTATCGAATATAAATTACATGGTTTTTAACGATTGATTATTGCATTAATCGAGCCATATATTCTGTTGAATATCATATAAGATTGTTCTGCTACAATATGATAACTTCATTGTAGTTTTCCTGAAATTATATTGAGTCATAGTCATTAGAGTAGTCTATATATGTTCAATAGTCCAAGGATCTCCGATATCATCTGTTATGGTCAAGCATCATAATTGGAAATCATGGCGATTTCTATCGTTCATTATGTCGGAAATGGCAATCAGATTATTATTAGTGATAATACAATAGCAATCTAGTTGTCGTCAATGAAAATATCATCCCTCCCATATTATATATAATAAAATTTCATCTACAACTGCTTGTTTTCATTCTTTCGAGAAATATTCTGAAATGATCAATTAATTCGTACTCTCAATTTAATATTCAATATGAAGCCATATATAAAACGCATGGAGCAAGTCGTCTATATGCGTTGCTGTGGCTAGACACAAATAACAATACCAACAGATATTAATGCTGCTTCTTTCAATTTTCATTTTATCTGAATATTAAGTTTCAAAATGACCTCAAGTGATGAACTTCCTTCTGATATAGAAAACAAATCGCATAATGTCATAACGGATCTGGTGCCATATACATCAAAAGAGAAATATGAAGAAGCATTTGATTGATATGAAAAATGGTGTAGCTAGAAGAATATCAAGCATACAACTAGCGAAAAGGTTTTGTTGGTTTATTTCAAGAAATTGAGCGAAACATAAAAGCCCTCATTACTTTGGTGTTATCATTCAATGTTGAGGACAATAATATCGATAAAAAATAATGTCGATATCAAGAAATATTTCAATTTAATTGCATTCTTCAAACGATAATCAGAAGGGTACAAGCCCTTGGTATTTACCAAGGATGAAATAGCAAGATTTTTATCGGAGGCTCCTGACGAGAGATTTCTATGCATGAAGGTAACCTATCGACATTCTTCCAAGAAAAGAATTATGATGCAATAATTATTTCAGGTCATCTTGATTATTGGTCTGACAGGGGCGTGTCATCGGGCTGAAATCACAAACCATGTAGAAAATGTAAAAGACGAAGGACCATGTTTTCATGTCATCATCCCAACTTGCAAGACAAAGACGAGAAGAGAGTTTTTTTGTAACGTCAGGGAACAATGAAGGGTTGAATCACGTGGAAACTATCCGAAAATATATCAAAGTGAGACCAAAAAATTGCGATCATGAACGGTTTTTTCATTTTTTATAAAGCAGGAAAATGCACGAAGCAGCCTGTTGGTGTGAATACTATAGGTAGTGTTCCAAGCCTAATTGCACAATTTCTGCAATTGCCTAATTCAAAGGAATATACTGGGCATTGCTTTCGGAGGTCTTCAACTTCTCTCTTGGCTGATACAGGAGCTGATCTTTTAACAGTGAAACGACACGATGGATGGAAATCAAATACTTTCGCTGAAGGATATATTGAAACTTCTGAAGCATCCAAAAACCGAACCGCAATGGCAATTCTAGGTCTTAACAAGAAAGTCTTCTCGAACCAAAAAATATTGCCTATACTTCTAAAGACATAAGTGCAGCGACATCCACAGATGATGTTCATAATAAAAAAATTTCTAGTGGAGTGTTAGGCCAGTCATCGTTCGCTATTTCTATTTCAAATTGCAAAGAATTTGTTGTTATTGTGTATAATAATAATGATAATAAATAATTCCAATAATCGTAACCTGGATAATTTTCGATTTGCAATTCTGAAATTCTTTGATAGGATTTTTATTTCTATTTTATTAGTGTGTTAATGAAGGTTGTAATGACATTTTCATGACTGTCAAATCTCAGTCATTGTCAGACAGTTGTAGATAATGTTAGATTTATTCTTTTTATATAGGCCTAATAGAATCGATTACAGTGAAAGTTTCTTTCTTCTTTGATCGGGTGTGAACAGATTTTAGACCTCGAAAATTTTCCCATATTTTTGCAACAGGGAGAAGACTTTGCTGCCTTCAAGCGCGATCCTTTGATGATCCCCTCGCCCCTCAGATTCAAATTAACTAACTGCCAGTCCTGCAGGGATCCTGGGCCTGCCCGCTCACATTTTTAATCAAACCTTCTCCTACGAAACGTCTCAATAAAAATCCGTTTCAGTTGATTGGTTGTTTGTTTATTCGGAGCACGGTCTCATTGATAATCTGGGCCTGTTCGCACTGGTCCGAATAATCCCCCACGACGCTATATTGAATTGCGTGCTCCGGTTCATTTGCGAAATTGGCATCCACCTTACACGACTGCGACGTCTGTAATTACTCCCAACAGGTGGCGCTAAAAATTCCATTTATCATGGAAACACTTACAATCTCGGATTTAAGTGATTAATGACGATAGTTGAACGGGGGGCGGTTTGAACGTGAGAGGCGTTGAATCAGTCTATCACTCGATCTTAATTCGAGTTGGTGAAGGGTTTGGTGGTTACACTATTTGATTGCGAGCGTGGGGGGTTTTTGATAATTACGTGAGCTCTCCGAGTGCCTCAAAAATGCATGAAAGGCATCGACTAAACCGAAAAAATTCTTGCACTAATTCGTGACAAGATAAACTGGCTATTTTATTTTCATTTTTGTATCATTTGACTTGTCTCAAACATATTTTGTTTTGTCCTGGGAAAAAAATGAAGTACTGCATTATTATTGTTATTTTTATAAACGCATGGGTTATGTATTAGGTGTACAGGATTTCGATGTTCTAGTACTACATCTCCTTGATTAAGCGAGATAGAAAAAATGATACACATGTCATTTTTTTTTCGAAAAACTCAAATTGGTTTCTATTTGAAAAAAAAAGTTATTTAATTTCTTTAAAATTTGAAGAGGCACTGAAATTTCGATAGCACTGGTAAAAAGTACTGAAAAAGCTGCCCTAAAGGTGTTTTTATTTCGAGAGCGTAACGGCAATACTGCGGAAGTGTGATATTCACTTTGACAAAGTGTCCATGATTTGTAAGACTTTCATTGAGCTTCGTGGGAATAGATAAAAATATGGATATAAATTGTTTTTTGTGTTTTGCCAATCTTGTCATTTTACATGTCACGAATGTGTTTAAGTCTTATTTCATCAGGTTGTATTCATATAATCTAGGTACTTGAAATTAATCGTGTTATTCTAGTTAAAGTTCATTGTTTTTGTACATTTCCTGTAACCGGGTTCTACCTGTTAGAAATAAATCCTTATTATATTATATTATTATTATTATAAGTTATAACCAACTATAATAATTGGCCAAATTCCATAATCACCCTGTAGCATGAAAACTATACACCTTAGCGACTTGCGATTTTCAGTAATTCATGTTTCTCCAAAAAAGGAAACATGACATGTATATTACTTTTTTCTATCTCGCTCAATTTAGGAGATTAAGTACTAAAACATCAAAATCTGACCACCCTGTACAACTTTGCTTCAGCCGTTTTGCAATAGCTGGCTGTAGCGTTGAGTGTTAGTTGAAATGAATAGATCTTAGATGTCTCATACAATGAGCTTAGGTATTTGTTATCATGAAGCCATCGAAATATTAGTCTACTTGTGTCTGCATCGTGAAGTTTTTCTAGATTAATCCTGTCAGTTTACGAATTCTCGTCATTTGCAAGAGATTTTAATTTTCTGCTTTAATATGAAGAAATCTGCGGCTGAAGGTCATGGAATAATCTCAAATGTTGTTTTTACAACATTGTTTTCTTACAATTTCGGCGGAATCAAAGTTGTACACTTATTACAAGGCATCTATGCTTCTCTCTTTTTCATCCATGAAAGACTTTTACGTTAAGAATAGCAGAGGAATGTGCTATAACATTGCTTCATCCTAAAATTGAAAAGGGTTCCGTACTCTACAAGTTTAGGATTCTGTGATTTCATAATACTATATTTATCTTATATTTTTTCTGTATTTTCAACCTGAAGATACACCACCTTCAAATTTCACACCGTGATACAAACTTCCTCTCAACAGAATCCCGAAGATTCGTCTTCCCTTCTTGTACATTACGCGCCAAATATGTTTAACAGCTTTCCTTATCTATTATTCGCATGAAAGGGACGTTCTCAACAACTTCCATTGTTGTCCGATTCCCAAATTCGTCGTCGAGTGCTCGCTGGAAAGAGAATGATGTAATCAGGAGCGTCTTGATTCGAAACGACGTCATATTAAACGTGGGGACATAAAAACTGTTCAGCGTACTCGAGTGTTACTTCAGAAAATTCCTTCCTTTATCTGGCAGTCGTTGCTTAAGGCTGGGAGAATAAAGTGGCACTCATTTGGGATTACCGATTGGATGAGATCGATACTTTTCGTTCCATAAACATCTAGATATATGTCATATGGATACGCAGGAGTATAAACATACAGAGAGTATAGACAATATTTAATATGAACTACACTGCGCAAAAAACTTAACGCACATTATGAAAATCTCAAATTCATTCTACAACTGAAGGTGTTCTTTCTCAATGATAATTATTTTCATTAGAAATGTTATCCACTTTCAACGTTTTTCTTCAATATACATGTTTTTTCCCAGCAGAAATAAAAAAGATGATATTATCAGATTTTGAATGTATTGGCTCCATTCTTAAATCAGTTGTTCTCGATCAATTCTAGTGATCAATAGTTTTTCTTTCGTTATTTTTTACACTCGATCGCTATGCAACGCGAAACACGCAATTTGACCCAAGAGGAATGTGCCCAAGCGGTAGTTTTGCGAGAAGAAGGGTGGACATACACAAGAATTGCAGAAAGGTTTGGAGTTTTCCATACAAGTGTGTCCAGAATGTTGCAGCGATTCAGGGAGACAGGTATGAATGTCCGAAGACCAGGACAGGGTAGACCACGGGTAACAACTGCCATTCAAGAACGTTACTTGAGAGTTTCTTCGTTGAGACAACGATTTGCAACCGCTCGCCTCCTTCAAAATCAGCTTGAGCAAACTCATGGGGAGCAAATTAGCACTCAGACAATAAGAAATCGCCTCAGAGAATATGATTTAAGGCCTCGTGTCGCGACAAGAGGCCTAGCTCTTACCCCAGCCCATCAAAGGGCGCGTTTGGATTTCGCGAGAGGCCGATTGGTAAAGAGTTCTCTTCACAGATAGTCTAAATTCTGCCTCTACCATTGTGATCGATGTTCCCTTGTATACAGACGTCCACATGAAAGATATGCTCAGTGCAATTTCCTGAATACTACTGGTTTCGGGGTAGGATCGATTATGGTATGGGGTGGAATATCTTTGACTGCTCGCACAGACCTAGTGGTCGTTGATAATGGAGCTATGAATGCTGATAACGTATAAAAGGAACATTCTTGAAGAGCGTGTAGTGCCATTTGCCCCATACATTGGTGAAAATTTTATTTTTATGGACGATAATGCCAGACCCCATCGTGCGCGCATCGTTCAGGAATACCTTGAAGAGGTTGAAGTCTCTCGAATGGAATGACCAGCAAGAAGTCCAGATCTCAATCCGATTGAGCAGGTTTGGGACAACTTCAATAGAAGGCAGAAAATCATCCAGCAACTCTTAATGACTTTGGAATCCAAATTGGAGAAATCTGGGAAGGATCAGATCAGAACATTTTAAGATCACTCATTTTGAGTATGAATTGTCATTGCCGAGCTGTGATTAACGCAAGGATTGGAAATACCAAGTCTTAAATCACTTATCGGCATTTCAGTATTTTGAAAATTGTTCATTTATCTTCTTTCACTTAATATTCGGTGAAATCCTGAATTTTTCTTCCATTTAATGTGTCTTGTTTCGTTCAAAACCTCCCCGAGAGAACATAAAAAATAAGTTGTAAAGTCGATGTAGTTAACTTTCATTAAAATTGAGATTTTCAGAATGTGCGTTAGGTTTTTGCGCAGTGTATTTGATAGCCATATTCAGAATTCCGCAATTTTGATTTTTCCATACGAAAATGCTTGCATTTCATTCTTCTTCAATCTGCTCCATTTGTTGATCAATGGGTTGAGTTAACTTCTGACGTTTCTTCAATGTTTATCAAAGTTTAAAAAAACTGATGAAATAGACCTCGATCCTGGGCCTCTAGATTCACAACGCCGAGTAATTTCCCCCCCAAATCCCCTCATTTCAAGGATGAATTCCACGTAATGTACGAGCCTGTTGAGAACACATGTATAATGAGCGGGGCCCTTGAATCCTCGTGGTTGCGCTTAAGTCCGGGTTGCTGGATGTGTCGGGGCATCAAAAGTGGATTTCGTTGATGGCTACCCTCTGCCGATGTTGTAAATTTCGTCACGCACTAATCCCCACAACGGCTACTACGACACTGACGCTAATGTCGGTCATCGTGATCACGACGTCCAGCGTCGCTTTTCAACCGGAAAATAATTTGCATGCCGCGAAAAGGTTGTCAATTCTGCGATAATGAGTTTCAACGAAAATACGTTTCAATCGGAGGTTTCGTATAAAACATTGTGTATTGAATTTAATCTATGATGTTGATGAATTCGGCTATTCGTTCGGAATTCGGCCAATTAATTGTTCATTGTGAACGCGAATCATCCGATTTGTTTTAATGGGAAGTATGTTGGGAATTCGATATGCAGCAAACGTCATTCGGTACAATGAACGATTAACTGATCAATTCCAGTCGGAATTATAATGAAATCAGACCAGTCAGTTGAGATGATGAGATCCGAGTTCCCCTGAAGATGAATTTACATCCAAAATTGGTTTTTTGAGACAAAATTCATTGGAGAGATGAGATCTGGATTCCGGACAGGCATAATTTTGGTCAAATTCAACACCCTTTATCTTTTTTCGTGGTTTTCCGATTTTGTTAAAATTTTCACCAGGTATAGTATTGGGTCTTGTTATATTAACCTGGAATTTACTTTGCGAAAATATCTGTAGTTCATCCGTTATACAGGGTTAAACAAAACCTTGTTTTATACCCTTCATTTCTCAACACCCTGTGGTGAATTTGAGGCGGAATATTCGATATCATCCAGTTTTAATTTGAAGTGTGACCTTCTCTTGACAAAATGTTTTTTGATTTACTTCAGTATAAGCTTGAAAAAAAAGATACACATTTTCAAAGAAAGTGTTGCATTTTTTCAATTTTTATAACAATTTAAAACATTACAATACCTTATCGACTAGTAAACATAACCAAACATCTGAAAATTAATAGCGTGTATTTCCACCTCGCTTTCTCATCACTTCTACCATACGACGTTGCATACTTTCAATGCATTTCCGAATTGCTTCTGGGGGAAATTTTCCCGTTCTTCAAGAAGGGTTGTTCGTAAATCGGACAAGGTGTTGGGCTGCCGATTTCGAACATGTCTACCTAGCGTATTCCATACATGTTCAATTTAATTTAAATCCGGCCTTCTGGGTGGCCACATGAATCGTTGAATATTCGCCTCTTCAACGTATTATGTTGCAACCCGTGCAACGTGAGGCCTAGCATTGTTCTGCATTAACAGAAATTGTTGCTTCCATAGAAGCAATTCGAAAATGCATTGAAAGTATGCAACGTCGTATGGTAGGAGTGATGAGAAAGCGAGGTGGAAATACACGCTATTAATTTTCAGATGTTTGTTTATGTTTACTTGTCGATAAGGTATTGTAATGTTTTAAATTGTTATAAAAATTGAAAAAATGCAACACTTTCTTTGAAAATGTGTATCTTTTATTTCAAAGCAGATACTGACGTATATCAAAAAACATTTCGTTAAGAAAGGGTCACACTTCAAATTAAAACTGAATGATATCAAATTTTTCGTCTCAAATTCACCACAGGGTGTTTAGAAATTAAGGGTATAAAACAAGGTTTTGTTGCACCCTGTATAACTGATGAACTACAGGTATTTTTGCAAAGTAAATTTCAGGTTAGTATAACAAGACCCAATACTATACCTGGTGAAAATTTCAACAAAATCGGAACACCACGAAAAAGATACAGGGTGTAGAATTTGACAAAAATTTTGCCTGTCCGGAATTTATTGACGGGGAGTATAGTTATGACATGAAACAGTATGAATGAGCGTTACACCCAAAATTACCCAATGTTCCTCTGCAAGTCCCAATCCGACTCTGTGTACCACCTTACCACATCCTCATCCTTCCATTACAAAATTCAGTCGAGATCGGCTCATTCGCATTCTTCCACTTAAATATTTATCGCGTGTCCTGGAAGGATCAGGTAGTTGCCTATTCCCCAAAGAATTAAACCGACCCGAATCTGTATCTGAAGTCTCGCGATTCCGGCATTATCCTCGAACCTGTGATGCCAGTTCTACAATTCCAACGGTAGATCTACATTTTTCATCAGTGAGCTTTCGTGCTTCCGCTTTCACTGTTATATTCAACGGCTTAATACAATACAGAAACTTGAGCTCAATTTCTTCTTGTATGGCCATCAAGACATCCTGGAACTCCATTTCATCAAAAAATTGTTGCGTGAAAAGTTACAATCGTGAACAGTAATTTTTGAATCAGAATCAAGATTCTACCTTCCAATGATCAGTTGCTATTCATATTTTCTATGTACTGTTTATCAAAATAGTATATAACATTACTAGCAAGGTAAGAGGGTTTTTACTGGCGAATAGAGGATATAACTGACGAGCCGCAGGCGAGTCAGTTACCTCCTTGAGCCAGTAAAACCCGTTACCTTGCGTGTATTGTTTTATATTTTATTTGTTTCTCATTTGTAAAAAGGTTAGATAAATTCCAAAATAATCTCGATGATTTTTCGCAAATGTCGTAAGCTATGAAAGCGTTGCCATGAACATGTCTGTTTATTTTTCTTTACATTTGTTTTAGTAAAAGCGAAAATGAAATGTACCAAAAGAAATAATTGAGGCAGCTAGCAGTGTAGCATCAAGTTTATTACCTGCAAAATCAGCTTCAAGGAACGAGCGAGAATACGACGACTTCAAAAAGTGGCAAAACAAAAATAGTGTGATTGGGGTAACTGAAGATTTTTGCTGGTCTACCTGAATCAAATATCACCTAGATTCAGCCCTAATACTTTATGGGCAAAATGGTCTATGCTGAACAGCTGCTTGGAAATGAAAAAAATGCCCCTGTTCGCAGGTTTGTTTTCCTCAAAAAATGTATTGAAAAATATGACGTTTAGTTGTCATTTGCAAATTTCAAAAGGTAATAGCGTTTCTGAAACGAAAAAATTAGCGTTATACTCCAAAAAAGGCCAAGGAATTAAGTAAAGAAGAGGCTGAACAATTTCTTTTACATGCTCCTGATGACCAGAGGTTGCTGGCGAAAATCGTAACAATATTTGGGATTTTTGGATGTTGTCGATGTGACGAAATTCTCTCCTTAAACATGGATGATGTAGAAGATATGGAAAATACGTCATTGTGACATTGAGGCAAACAGGAAATTTAACAACAAGAAGATTTACCATAACCGATTATGGTTGCAGCTTCAAGCCCTACATGTTATACAGAAAATATGTAAATCTTCGGCCTCCTGGAACAGAAAGCCTAAGTTTTTTTTGACATACCGACATGGAAAGTGCATTTCCCTTAATGCTGGCCAGCACACTATTGGTGGTGTCCCAAAACAAATAGCGAAACATTAAGGTTTAAAAGACCCAGAGTTATACACCGGCCACTCTTTTCGCAGAACTGGAGCCACTATGGTTGCGGATTCGGGTGGAGATATTTTAGCACTAAAGCGTGCAGGAGGGTGGAAGAGCACCGAAATTGCGATGAGTTATGTCGATGATTCGGTCAACAAAAAATCGAAATTATTTGATAGTAAGGAGAGTACAAATGTTCTGCAGTCCTCGAGTTCAGCAGTTTCTGAGTCAACAGATGGTTCATCATCATCAGTATGAACTCTTTCATCATCAGAAATCTGTGTTACTGGAAATAACAATTGTACCATGATTTTCAACATATATGCCGATAAAACAAAATTGTCCAATGTAAATAATACCACTAACTTGTAAAAATTTCGCAAGTTAACTGTCAGTTTTACAAGTTAGTGACTTGATAAAATAAACTTCCTTGATTAATATTGTGTTTTTGGAAACTGACGTTTACAAATGAGAAACACATAAAATTCATTCCGTATCTGAAGCTACAGCTTTTTTTTATCCCTCCTACTGTTCACCTCATTTTTGGCATGGCAACACCGCCATGAACGTTGCCAGTCGGCTGTCTGGGCCTCGAAACAGGTGGCTACATTTCTCCATGCGAGAACATGGTGCGATCCCCTGGGTTCCGAAATTTACACAAATAACCCATCGGCCCTTCTCCCCGCTGCTGCCGGACCGATCCGAATTTATCTGTTGGGTTTTTCCACTTGGGGAAGGGTTCGTAGGATTTATTCGAAGGGTGGTTCGCGATAGGGGGTTGCAAAGTGGCATTTTCTTAACGATCGGTTTCTCGAGTGTCTATCGTCTGAGTGTCGCAGGCAATATGATACTATTTATTTTAAATGTGCCTTGACGTTACGGATATGGAGAAGAACACCGTTGCCAGACTGTCATAAGAATCCTTTACTGATTACGACAAACTTGTATTCAATGAAATGATTCGAGATTCAATATGTGTAAACGGTACGTGACATGATAATTTTTACACAAACAGAACTAATTCACTACGCTATATAAAAAAATATTTGAAATAAAAACGTCCTATTAGGAAGCAAGTCGCTCAGCCACTCTGCCATTTAACAATGAGAGTATTGAAGAATGAAAGTGAACTTTGAACCCAGCCAGTGCAGCTCGTTGCGCTTGAAAACTTTTTATTGTCGATGGTGCCAAGATTGGTGAGAAAGCCACATTTCACAATCGAACTCTACAATGATACTGTGAAGTCTTCAGCGCAACAAGCTTCACTGATCGGGTCCAAAATTTAATTTCAGCCAGAATTGCTTCGCCAGCCTACTAGTAGTAGATAGGATAGGCGGGTTCTAGCTCCACATCTACTAGTAGTAGATAGACTAGGCGAGTTCTAGCTCCCCTTCTATTAGTAGTAGATAGACTAAGCGGGTTCTGGCTTAAATTGAACTTTGAACCTGGAAATAGATAGTAGTAGGCCATTGAACGAGGATTTCTAATTCACCTGCATTTCAAAGCTGGAGCTATACTTTGAAGAATGTACTAGAAAAGAGATGGTTCAGTTGAGTTGAATGGTTCAGAAGTCCTGGATTTTTCTGTGGGTCCATGCATACGCATTTTTATTACATAAATTGAAAACAGATTAGCTATATCGCATGTAACAGATATGGGGGATTGAAATTTAAAATAAAACCGAACTCATGTGTGTATTTTACTTATAAAGTTGAAAATATTGTTGAGATGTGCCTATTGTCGTTTGAAAATAAAAAATGAAAATATATCACTTCCAGACAACTGATTGAGCACTATGAAAACAACAAAAATCAGTTGGTGTCGACTCCATGTGATTCATGGAATCGATTCGTTAAAACTGAATGGTAAAATGAAAAAAATATATACAACGATACGCGAGAGCAAGTTTCGAGAGTTGGAAATGTTGAAGCGTTAGTCTAGGCGAAAAACTTCATTAAACAGGTCAAATAGTTGGACCATTCATTCCGCTGAACAATGAAAAGCGAAAAATTATTCCCCTATCTCTCATTTTACATGAATAGAACGTGTCCGAGAAAATGAATTATTTTATATTAATAGCCAAATGGGCTGGAATTCTTGGCCATATATCTTTTTCTATTATACATGCCGGGCTGTAATAAAGGAATAATTCATTTCCTATTACTGGGCTTCATTAACTATTTTTGTCGTCGTATAAATGAAATATCGTGAGGTCGAAACCGAGGATCCTTTCGGGAAAGTTCCATTTTGAGACGGTAGAAATGAAATATCTAATTTTTTTATTTTGACTTTCCGTATTCTTGTATGAGAACTGAAAATGCTCTGCTTCTGGCTTCCTTTTCATTCCTAGTTGTCCGTCTCAGTTGCTTATCTTTAAAAAAATGTAATATGTCAAATCATTCTCATCTATTGATAATTGATGAACTATGATAACTTTAGGAATCTTTTAGTTACCCTCCTTGATGATGGTTACCTGAATTTAATAATATTGTATCTTGTTCCTGTATATTTAGTTTTGAAACTAGTTCTTTGCAGTTAAAATACTTCTCGAATTCTAGACATATCGTATAATCCGTAGATTATACAGAATTTGACGTATCGAATTTGGTCTGATAAATAGAAAAAAGGGCATTATCAGTTCTACTTTATCAATTTTGCAGTTCTATAGCAATAAAGGAAATCATGTTTTTATTACATATTTATATTCATTTCAAGTTTTAGTTATTCAAAAACGAATACTACACTATATACACATTATATTCACTAAAATTTCCAGCTGTGTTTAAAGACATTGTAATTCTTACTAGGATCTGTAGCCAACAATCCATTCAAGCTGAACAGTATACCGAAATCAAATGCTTCTTTCCGTTTCTAAACCAGATATATAGAAGTCTAACTGTCAACAAAGAGCGTCCACTCCTCAGATTCAAATCAAAGTTGGGGGGTCGGTCAATCGCAGATTTTTAATGGATGCTCGAGTTTAACGAGTCGATCTGAAGTACGATCATTAATTCCGAGCATAGGAGGCTTGACGTGAGCCGAGAATAATGAAAACCCGAGATTTATCGTGCGAAAAACGGAAAACATTTATATTTTCTCCAATTATACGGCTACTTTTCCCCGTCGTCTAAAAATGGAATCCGAATCATTTTTCATTAGACGGATCTATCGCCCGGTTTCTAAGAGATGTTTTCCTTGAGATAAACCGATTCAAGATTGTTCCAACAGACTTGTTGTCTCGGAAAATGAAGAATTATGCTCGCTGCTATTTCCGCTTCGAAAGTTGAACAGGTCTAGTTGAGAATGAGGGTAAGATGGCAATAGAAATGTACTAGATAACATATTTCGAGAGTTTAATTGAATAACTCATCGAAATTTCAGAAAACCTCGGTTGAAAAAAAAAGTGAAACACGTCTATAGCCTACTAGTAGTAGATAAACTAGGCGCGTTCTAGGTCCAAGTCTACTAGTAGTAGATAGACTAGGCGGGTTTTGGCTTTAATTGAACTTTGGACCTGACAATATCGCCTGGTTTCTAAGAGATGTTCTCCTTGAGATAAACCGATCCAAAATTGTTCCAACAGACTTGTTGTCTCAGAAAATGAAGAATTATGCTCGCCGCTTTTTCCGCTTCGAAAGTTGAACAGGGCTTGTTGAGAATGATGGAAGATTGTCGATAGAAATGTACTTAATAACATATTTCGAGAGTTTGATTGAATAACTCATCGAAATTTCAAAAAACCTCCTGAGCATTCAAGATTATCGTTTTCCTGTTAAGATACATCTTCGTTCACTTGTAGCTTGTGCTGAGTCTATAGAAAATGGCGTTAAGAGAGTAATCATCTTCCCAAAATGTCCCAGAGGTGCTGAAAGTTCCAGGGAACCAAGACAGAAACCGAATTGGTTATTTTTAAACTTGAAAGCCAGTGTTCAAAATCAAAACTTGGTGCGCTTTTTAGAAACTCCAAGTGTTGAAACTGACATAGGCACTCATAGGTTAATAATTTTGAAAAGTTGAACCAGTATTTTCAAGTTCATGAAATTTCCTAGTCTAATATTTTCGTGCATTCAAAATCTTGGTATATTCTATGTAAGCTACTTCGAATTTTGTTTCGCCGTTTTTACCTCAGTCTTCTCGGCTAAGAATGCCTGTAAACTGTACCACATTTGCACGAATTATTATGATACTTTAATTCTCGGAAAACCCTAACTTTTCTTACCAATTCAATAAAAAATTATCATTTTCTGACTACTGGAATGCTCCTCCCGAAAATACGTACTTTCACAGTTCATACTTATGAACTGAAGAAATGCTCTTTTATTAAGCATTCCTCGAAATTATTCTTGCAGCTCCCAACTCCAAATCGCACTTGTAAAAACCGGGCAATCGAAAAAAGTTGGTAGTATATTCGGAAACTTATCCGCATAAATTTCACAGCTTATTCCATCGCCAGTTCTCAACTTCATGATATTATACCGAGCTTATTCCGAACTTCTCTGTGTGCAAGATTCAGACCTGCATTTCATTTGCATTTTCAATGTTCGACTCAATTTTCCTCTTAAAAACACACGAAAAGTTTTGAATTATTCTAATATTGTGTGGGAAATGATAATATTTGAGTGGCGGGATGCGATGAATATCTTGAAGAGTCGTTATTTCAATATGTCTTTCAGAGTGGCAAGAATACTTTAAACATAGAAATGCACAGATTGATTGACTGAAGTTTCTTGTGAGAGGTGAAAGACCTAAATAGTATCAAGTATATTAGCAGTTTGATCAGAGTTATTTCATCTCTCGAATCATCAGTTCATCTGAATTTTTTATTATTGCTGGAGTTCTCCTGACTCATATAGAATAATCAACATAATCATCGATACATAAAATTTAAAATTGCCTCCTTGAAACTTGAAACCCAATCCAGTATCGAAAAACTGGAGGGTGAGTATCAATTTTCCGACAATATCGATAAACTGCAACCACGATAAAAAATCTATTGACTCGTGACGAGGGATTGGCAGACGCGTAAAAAGGTATGCAAAGCATGCGAGAGCTTCGCGGGAAAACCGCCGGCTGGCAGCACTGTTCTCGCGCTTCCAGCATCGCTCGTCTCCCTGGCAACCACTTGGTCTTAATTGAAAACCAACCTGATGACGAATCAATAACAAGAACCATCGCGCCACGCCCATATGATGGCATGCTTACCGAAATAGGTTAGGATTTCGGAATCGCATATATATATGCCCACGCGAGAAAATACAGATTGAATTTGAATTATTTTCTGCCATCCACAATACCTACTAATGAAATAATCCCTTGGATGTCATTCATACTGAATCTGCACTTTTGAAAATACACTGCGCGAAAAAATTAACGCACATTCTGGAAATATCAATTTTAATGAAAGTTAACTCTACATTGACTTTATAACTTATTTTTTATGTTCCGTCGGGAATGTTTCGAACGAAACAAGACACATAAAATGGAAGAAAAATTCAGGATTTCACCGAATCTTATGTGAAAGAAGAGAAATGAACAATTTTCGAAATACCGAAATACTGATAAGTGATTTAATACTTGGTATTTCTACCCCTTGCGTTAATTACAGCTCGGCGACGACGGTTCATACTCAAAATGAGTGATCTTGAAATGTTCTGATCTAATCCCTCCCAGATTTCTCCTAGTTGGATTCCTAAGTCATTAAAAGTAGCTGGATGATTTTCTGAGCTTCTCAGCTTTCTATTGAGGTTGTCCCAAACCTGCTCAATCGGATTGAGATCTGAACTTCTTGCTGGCCATTCCATTCGACAGACTTCAACCTCTTCAAGGTACTCCTGAACGATGCGCGCACGATAGGGTCTGGCATTATCGTCCTTAAAAATGAAATTTTCACCAATGCATGGGGCAAATGGCACTACATGCTCTTCAAGAATGTTCCTTATATACTTATCAGCAGTATTATCTATTTGTAATTTACACCTCAACATCTGGAACCAATTCCTTGTTATCAATTTCTTCCGAAAAGAATCTTTCGCAAGGAAAGCGATATCCTCTGCCCAGACGGAAAAACTATTCTCAGATTTCAGTCATTGGTTTCAATCTTTTTCAGGGTTCGTGACACAGCAACATTCCGCACTCCTCAAAGTACAATCGAACGAGTTAGAATTTTAACGAGGCAAACATTTCGTACCGATGTTCTTTTCTTTCACTTTAAACGAGCACTGGCAGCAATGTCGAAATTTTTTCGGCTACCTTACAGCGTTTCCCTACTGAATATGCACTTCTCGCTCTGAAATACATCGTTATATCGTGAATATAGTTCAGCTTTGAAGGATGAGTTGTCTCTGTAGTTTGTCAATCGTAGACGAGAGTCTGTGAAATACAACTCCTCGTTTAAATTGCTCGGTTATGGTTACAGGCCAATTAAACGATACAAGAAACCCAGACTCAACATCTGAACTCGTTAAGAGTTCTCCGTATCTCCATCTGAAGCCATCTAGTTACCACTATCTCCTTCTATTCATGAAATGCGTTCAGCAGATACTCAGAATACGTCAATATACACAATTACCTAGAATAGATAGATTGTATACAAAGCGAATGAACGAGTTCACCTTGTCATTCATTAGACGGGAAAAAGAAAAGACAAACAAGCAAATAGTTTTTTCAATTCTGATTTGTTGTACGATAATTTCTTGAATGGGAAACAACCTTATATTTCTCTTGAACGAAAATTTCGTCCACTAGAGTCGGCAACTTCTGAAACTGCTCATGAAGCAGTATCTACACTGAGCAAAAAAAATTAACGCACATTATGGAAATCTCAAATTAATTCTACAACTGAAGGTGTTCTCAATGATAATTATTTTTATCAGGAATATGCATGCATATGTTATCCACTTTCAACGTTTTTCTTCAATATAGATGATTTTTCCCAGCAGGAATAAAAAAAGATGTATTGGCTCCATTCTGATCTCGATCAATTCTAGTAATCAATAGTTTTCCTTTCGTTTGATTTTCTACACTCGATCGCTATGCAACGCAAAACACGAAATTTGACCCAAGAGGAATGTGCCCAAGCGGTAGTTTTGCGAGAAGAAGGGTGGACATACACAAGAATTGCAGAAAGGTTTGGAGTTTCCCATACAAGTGTCTCCCGAATGTTACAGCGATTCAAGGAAACAGGTTTGAATGTCCGAAGACCAAGACAGGGTAGACCACGGGTAACAACTGTCATTCAAGAACGTTACTTGAGAGTTTCTTCGTTGAGACAACGGTTTTCAACCGCTCGCCTCCCTCAAAATCAGCTTGAGCAAACTCATTGGGTGCAAATTAGCACTCAGATAATAAGAAATCACCTCAGAGATTATGATTCAAGGCCTCGGGTCGTGGCAAGAGGCCCAGCTCTCACCCCAGCCCATCGAAGGGCGCGTTTGGATTTTGCGAGAGAGCATATCCATTGGGAAGAGGCCGATTGGGAAAGAGTTCTCTTCACAGATAAGTCTAGATTCTGCCTCTACCATTGTGATCGACGTTCCCTTGTATACAGACGCCCACATGAAAGATATGCCCAGTGCAATTTCCCGAATACTACTGGTTTAAGGGGAGGATCGATTATGGTATGGGGTGGAATATCTTTGACTGCTCGCACAGGCCACAGATCTAGTGGTTGTTGATAATGGAGCTATGAATGCTGATAGGTATATAAGGAACATTCTTGAAGAGCATGTAGTGCCATTTGCCCCATACATTGGTGAGAATTTTATTTTTATGGACGATAATGCCAGACCCCATCGTGCGCGCATCGTTCAGGAGTACCTTGAAGTCTCTCGAATGGAATGACCAGCAAGAAGTCCAGATCTCAATCCGATTGAGCAGGTTTGGGACAACCTCAAAAGAAGGCTGAAAAGTTCAGAAAATCATCCACCTACTCTTAATGACTTCGGAATCCAACTCGGAGAAATCTGGGAAGGATTAGATCAGAACATTTTAAGATCACTCATTTTGAGAATGAACCGTCGTTGCCGAGCTGTAATTAACGCAAGGGGTGGAAATACCAAGTATTAAATCACTTATCAGCATTTCAGTATTTTGAAAATTGTTCATTTCTCTTCTTTCACATAAGATTCGGTGAAATCCTGAATTTTTCTTCCATTTAATGTGTCTTGTTTCGTTCAAAACCTTCCCGAGAGAACATAAAAAATAAGTTATAAAGTCAATGTAGACTTTACTTTCATTAAAATTGGGATTTTCAGAATGTGCGTTAATTTTTTTGCGCAGTGTATTTAGGCTTACGTTTTCCGGTTCATCAAGACCAGAGCGTGGGCCAGCTAGTAATTCATAAAATAGAATCACTCGACCAATTTCTAACATGCAAATAAAGAGGGTGGCTTACATGTTGATATCGCGTCATTGCAATCTCGAATCAAAAAATTATCCGAACGTGAAATTTTCCAGATCTAGAAGGCAGCACGACAAAAGCCAGCGGAATTGGAATCCAGGTGAATAAACCCCCAGAATCCCACTCCGAAATTTCATGTCTAACGGAGTGTCCACACGTGAACATGTGATATTTTATCCCTGCAGATTCTGCATTCCCATCGGAAACGTCGCAAAGAATTCCGTTCATTATGCATGAATGGGTATTTTTTGCCTGCAGGTCAGCCCGAGCCGTTCGCCGCTCTCAGATTTCCTCCTCAAACAAGTCCTTCGGATTTATTGAACTCCCTTCAAGAAAGGACGACGACGAAACGAAATCAGATTCGAGGAAACGATAGGGGCGGATCAGATGGGCTTTATGGATACAGAAAGAGAAGGGTGCTCCGAGATCAATCCACCATGAGTTCGGCTAATGAAAAATATCAGAAAACGGAAACAGGGGAAGCTGGGGGTACCTGAGAAAAAGGGGAAATATTCCCAGATATATCTTCAAATCTGTTCGATCAATCGGACAATGGTTAGGATTATAAAAAAACATGTCAGCTGTGCATCATGAGAACAAAATCCATATGAAATTTTTAATACCACAGTTTCAGTTATTTTCTGACAAAAATTCCATTAACGATACAAATTTTCTGACTCCATCAAATACACTGCGCAAAAAAATTGACGCACATTATGGAACTCTCAAATTAATTCTACAACTGAAGGTGTTCCCAATGATAATTATATTTATCAGAATTATGCATGCATATGTTATCCACTTTCAACGTTGTTCTTCAATACAGATGTTTTTTCCCAGCAGGAATAAAAAAGATGATATTATCAGATTTTGAATGCATTGGCTCCATTCTAAAATCAGTTGTTCTCGATCAATTCTAGTGATCTTTCGTTTGATTTCCTACACTCGATCGCTATGCAACTCGAAACACGCAATTTCACCCAAGAGGAATGTGCCCAAGCGGTATTTTTCCGAGAAGAAGGGTGGACATACACAAGAATTGCAGAAAGGTTTGGAGTTTCCCATACAAGTGTGTCCAGAATGTTGTAGCGATTCAGAGAGACAGGTATGAATGTCCGAAGACCAGGACAAGGTAGACCACTGGTAACAACTGCCATTCAAGAACGTTACTTGAGAGTTTTTTCGTTGAGACAACGGTTTGCAACCGCTCGCCTCCTTCAAAATCAGCTTGAGCAAACTCATGGGGTGCAAATTAGCACTCAGACAATAAGAAATCGCTTCAAAGAATATGATTCAAGGCCTCGTGTTGCGGCAAGAGGTCCAGCTCTTACCCCAGCCCATCGAAGGGCGCGTTTGGATTTTGCGAGAGAGCATGTTCATTGGGAAGAAGCCGATTGGGAAAGAGTTCTCTCCACAGATGAGTCTAGATTCTGCCTCTACCATTGTGATCGACGTTCCTTTGTATACAAACGTCCACATGAAAGATATGCTCAGTGCAGTTTCCTGAATACTACTGGTTTCGGGGGAGGATCGATTATGGTATGGGGTGGAATATTTTTGACTGCTCGCACAGACCTAGTGGTCGTTGATAATGGAGCTATGAATGCTGATAAGTATATAAGGAACATTCTTTAAGAGCATGTTGTACCATTTGCCGCATTGGTGAAAATCTCATTTTTATCGACGATTATGCCAGACCCTATCGTGCGCGCATCGTTCAGGAGTACCTTGAAGAGGTTGAAGTCTCTCGAATGGAATGGCAAGCAATAGTCCAGATCTCAATCCTATTGAGCAGGTTTGGGACAACCTCAATAGAAGGCTGAGAAGTTCAGAAAATCATCCAGCTACTCCTAATGACTGTAATTAATGCAAGGGGTGGAAATACCAAGTATTAAATCATTTATCAGCATTTCAGAATTTTGAAAATTGTTTATTTCTTTTCTGAATTTTCTTTCATTTAATGTGTCTTGTTTCGTTCGGAACCTTCCCGAGGGAACTAAAAAAATAAGTTATAAAGTCAATATAGAGTTAACTTCATTAAAATTGAGATTTTCAGAATGAGCGTTAATTTTTTTCGCAGTGTATGTGAGCTATTATGAAACAGGTAGTTATTTGAAAAAATGATTCTCTCTGTGAAAATTGAGTGAGAATTTCATGCCATAAGGTGGTTTATTGAAAACTAAAATTGACCTGTCCGAGCGCTATGTTTGAAAACATCCAATAACGCTATTATAAATTACTTCATCCACACACGAATTTTTTAATTTCCGATTCAAAATTCAGATAATTTTGGGAAACGACCTCCCATGTTCATTTCGACGAGAAATGTTTTTATGCTGATGACATTTACCCAACATATTGACATTGCCACCCTCTTTGAACCAAACGAGCCGGCCTCAGTTATAATTCGCAACTGGCTCAGTTGAAAACTTCTGAAAGCTAACAGATTCCAAAACTACCACCAATGCTCTTAACAATCCTTTGATGTCCGTTTTATTTATACCCGGACTAAAAGTCGTAGGTAATTCAATTCACACTGCAGAGGATCCAATTAGTTAATTACTCGAGTTTTCTAGGAACAATTAGAGTTATGACTGTACACTCTTTCTCCACGGTTTCTACCCTTTTTCAAGAAGCATCTTATTGCGGGAGAAGAAGGGAAATTAATGTTTTGTGATTAGGAAGAAGGAGTTTGGCTTTGTTGCTTGCCAACTTGAAGATGCCATAATTTGGCAGTTTCTTGTGATTCGATTGGATGGTGTGAACCTTCCCTAGCTTTGAAGCTTCAATATAAAATCTAGAATTTTTTGGTCACAGTTTTTTATGTTATGTTGAATGTTGTGTCATTGCTGCATATGCGAAAAGATACTACATACTCTGTAGTTAAAATAGTCATTTATATCGAACTAAAATATTGCTTAGTGTCCTCCAAGATTTAATAATGGAAATATTATTGTGGGAATAGGACAATTACAATATGTCAGAGTGTCTAATACATATATTTGGCGACGTTTCGCAAATTCACATTTGCTTCCTCAGGCCTACAAAATTAAAATCATTAACAACATTTTCCTTCTCTTACACAGATACAAAATCACATACCTCAATATGTTAAAAATCACAAATACCGACCATATAATGTAGAAAAATTTAAAATGTGAGTCAATCAAGGAAAATGACACATGTACACTAGATAGTTTGAAACAACAAACCATAAACCATAAATATATGTATTAGACACTCTGACATATTGTAATTGTCCTATTCCCACAATAATATTTCCATTATAGTCATTTATAATATAAGTGTTAAAAGTAACGTTTCACTTTGTGAATGAAAAAGTTTTTGAAATGGGCGGAACAAATTGTACAACTACCCTAGTTAGATAATGAAATGAGGTAATTTGCAATGACCATAAACTTCAAAATGCATTTTTATATTCAAATAATCATTTGAATTTCGTTCCTGTAAAATTTTCGTCTTGGGTTTTCAACTGCTTAATATGGTTGTCGAGAGTCTTATTATTAAAAAAAGTGACGATTTGGTTGGTCCTCTGGATATTGAAGAGTCTGCAAGAAGAGGAAATCTGGAACTCCTACCTAAAAAATCTGTTCAGAATTACGATATTGCATATAACAATTTCCTGGCCTGGTGTAAATTGAAAATTGTAGAAGGGATCTTCAGTGAAACTGTTTTCCTGGCATACTTAGAAGAAAATCAAAAATATGGAGTTCATCAACTTTGTGGAGCAAATTTTCAATGATAAAGTCAAGCGCCCTAGTTAAAAATGGTGTGGATGTTAGTAAATATTTTAAGGTAATAGCATATTTAAAACGGAAAAGTGAAGGATATTGTCCCAAAACATCGAAAGTTCTCACTCGTGAACAAGTTGAAAAGTTCATAAAGGAGGCACCAGATGAGAAATACTTGATGGTTAAGGTTGCAACTATTTTCGGAATATTTGGAGCCTGTCGGCGTGAAGAATTGTGTAATTTATCAGTGGAAGACATCGAAATAACAAATAAATCATTGGTTATACAACTTCGAAATACAAAAACGAAAGTCAGTCGTTCTTTCAGTATAATTGGGAAGTATGTAGACTATTTTCATAAGTACTTTGCACTGCGCCCTTCTGTCATCAAACATCGTCGTTTATTCCAGTTAGTATAAATACATTTGGGAAAATTCCTCAAACTGCCAGAACCAATGTAATATACAGGACACTGTTTTCGAAGATCCTCCACTTCATTGCTAGCAGAATCAAGAGCAAATATTACGGATATAAAAAAACATGGTGGATGGAAGTCTACGACGGTAGCCGCGGGTTATGTTGATCATTCCATTGCATATAGAAATGTCATTGCTGAAAAAATTCTCCGAACCTCAACAGATTTTGGATCATCATTATCCAATATTGCACTTCCGGTTTCTTAAAGTACTGATGGTGCTTAGGATTCTAATGTGTTCCGAAGCTCCCTAACGTCACAGGGCATTAATGTTCTAGTTTTACTATTAATATTAATATTCATAAGTAATGATTGTTAAATATTGATAATAAAAATTCAACAGTAATGTTAAAAATATTTTTAACACGCTTCCACGTAAACAATCAATTTTAACATTGTTTGCTGTCATTAAAACTGTCACTTTTAATGGCAGTTGTACAAAAACACATTTGTTGTCAAGGATTTTAGAATCTCTCCGTTCATCGTAGTAGCTTCGGCAAAATCTTACCTTGTATTATGCGTATACAATTATTGTACCTTGAAACCTCACAAATGACCACTTGAACGTAATTTGTACAACCAATCGAAAGCTTAAACTCCACATCTTATTCGTTAAACATTGATCTCAGTCCTGCGCGCACGATCGATTCTGAAGAACATCGTATGTCCTACGTTATATTACTCTCGCTCAGTATATCGCTCCATCCAACTCCAAGGCAATCTGGCAGATCATCTGACGAGAAAGATCTCGCTGCAGCAGTGGAACTTAAATGGGAAGACTTGACACAAATCCTGGCTATCATGAAGAGAGCGGCAGCCCAGAGGCAAGAAATCCGATCAGACTGTAGTCAGTTGAGGGAAGTCAGATAAGCCAAAAGCCAATTAACAGATCTCACGGTGTGACCCGGCGGCCATTAAAAATTCGACGTGAGGAAACCGCTGTAACGCTGATAAATTGGTTCAGTTTCATTTCGTCGGGTCTCTCCCTCATTGAGGGATCAGGCCGAAGGTTTGAGCCTTTCATTAGGGGAAGTACAATGCCGAGTTTCGAATCTCGAAGACGGTCTCCAGAGTTGAATGAGGGAGGAGTGTTCCGATGCAGAATGATTCTTTCGCCAGTGCGAAGTTTGGTGCTATTGTACCGCTTATCTTCTCATCTGCGGAACTCTTTGCAGTTGGATTTCGGCATCGTCCACAGTGGCAAATGAACTTGATGACATCCATTGTACAATGGCTCTTCCGGTTGTGATTTTCACACAAACATTTTAGATAGTTCAAACTCCAAAAACTACTACATTCAGAAACCATGAAGTTGTAAAAAAAAACACATTATCTTTTCCACTCTCATTTATAAACCATCCTATTTTAAACGACTAATAGGGCAGAACGGGATGCTTCAACTTGTATCACAAATGAACTGCTCCACATGAGTTAGGGATATTGACTTAAATTGCAAAAAACATAGTTTAAATGAGATTTTTTGATGAAAATTCATATTATTATGATTTGAAGTTGCAGGAAATAGAATTAAATTGAGCCTGTAGGTCTGCAGCGCATGGTTGACAAAAATAAAAATCGAGTAAATTAACGAGATTTTATTCCCAGAGAATTCAAGCATTTTGAGACTATCAATACAATGTATGGCCTCCACGGGCATCAATAACAGCTTGACATTTTCTTTGCATACTACACCCGATGTTGTTGAACATTTCTTGAGTAATTTGGTTCCATAAACGGGGCAGAAGCTCTCTCAGATTATTTTAGGATTTTGGGGTAGGTGTATGATTATCTAATTTTCTTTGAAGCATATCCCATGCATGTTCTATGCAATTCAAATCTGGTGAGTGCTGAGGTATTGGTAAATGTGGAACTATGGCTGCTCAGTGCAGTCTAGCGTTATCGTCTAGAAATTGAAAAGTTTCACCAAAAGCAGCGTGAAAATTTGGCAAAACATTGTCAATGACATGCTTCCTATAGTGTAAGGCGACCAGATTCACGAAATATCTCATACTAATTGTTATTGGATAAATTCAAGTTGTAATTGATTTTTAAATGATTTTACAGTGATTTTCTTAAAGATTACATACTTTTCAAAACGTCTGAATACAATATCCTTAACTCTTGTTGAGCAGTATATCATTTCAAAATCAAAATCGATCGATTCGGGAATAATTAGTATTTGATCTATAGAAGGGACAATGAAGAAATTACAATGCAGAAGTAGCAGTTATCAATAGCTTGGTTGGGGAGTAATAAGTTAGATAATGTCAGTTAGCTATTCCGTTTTATCCGACTCTCCCCTAGATTCTTGAATCCAAATATCATTCTTACTGCTACTCACAATTCACAAGTACAATATGACTCATTTATTTTATTTTATTTATTTATCATTAATACATCCAGCAGGCTAATAGCCCATTGATAGGTGTACAAAATACCATTTGTGACATGAAGAAAAAAAATAATAAACCAAACAATTATTAATTTCGGATGGAGCTGAGTGTTGTCCTGTTAAATTGCTGAAAATTAAGAAAAAATATATCATCATTACGAACACTATTTATATACTTCTAGACATATTTGCAATTGGCGAATGAAAATGGTGCATCGTATTAGGCACTGGTATATGAAAAGTTTCTACAAATCTGGGGGATATATGAATGAGGTACATTAAACAGTATCTAAGATAACAGACTTGAAGAGTGTGATTGACCATGAACAATTTTGTAAACAAAACACATATCTCTACTTTCACTATATTTCCTGAGTGACATTATATTAAATTCTCTAAGTAATGCATCATAACTATAACCTCGCACTGGATTAATCCCATATCTCCTGAATTAAGCATATTTAAGAAACTTTTTTGAAAATTTTCATTAGGTGTTATATATTTCACATGAAATAATCCAAATGACTTGAATTCCCTACAATTTCTGATCAGAAAACCTAAACTCCTCATGGAAACTGAAATAATATGCTCTATATGAAGTTGAAATGTTAGTTTTGCATCAAAAATGACCCCCAAATCCTTCGACTCGCCAACCCTTGACAGAGTCCAGCCAGCAAGCTCATAATCGAAGGTGAAAGTAACCGCATTACGGGTGTATGTCATCACCTTGCATTTACCTACATTCAGATACAATCTGTTACGCGAACACCAGCTACCTAAGGTATTCAAATCCTCCTGCAGAGAAATACAGTCTGCTTCATTCTTAATTTCCCTATAGATTTTCATATCATCAGCAAACAGTAATTTATTTAACTATTTAATTGTTTACCGCAAGAGATCCGAATGTTAGAGTTCAAAGGTTACAGGAACGAAATCTTGAAGTAATTAATGCTGAACCTTACACAGTCGACAATTTCATGGTGGCTTGTAAAACTTGGCGTCCTCGTAAACTTTAGAATAGTTTTTTTTGTGCTCTTCTTTTTACGGGAATATTTTTTTTGACCTGTTTTCTTCTTCGTTGTAACTTGTACAATTAATTATGAAAATAAATTTCATTATTATTATTATTATTATCTTCCGCAATTCTCATGCTTAGGTGTTTGCATGGGTAAAGGTAATGAGGGCTTTCGCAAACTCATTCCTTGTTGACGTTTTTTATTCCTTCATTATTTTCCTCACAATCCTACATGTTTCCATTACCGTTGATTTCTGCATTTCTGTTATCAAATGGGTAGGCGAGTCGTGTTTTTTCAATTCTTTCGGCAGCTCCGCTGGTATGAGTCCTGTGACCGAAATGACAATGGGTAGTATATAAATCTTTTCCATCTTCCACATTGACACAAGGTCTGTGTATTTCCTGATTTTTTCTGTTATTGTTTTTTGTAGGTTATGATCCAGGGGGTGTGCAATATCAATTAAAGTTGTGGTCTTATCAATCTTATTTATTATCACTATGTCCGGTCTATTATTCATGGTTGTTTTGTCTGTTATAATTGCTCTGTCCCAATATACTTTGTATTCCTGATTCTCGTTGACTGGTTCAGGTGTGTATTTGTAATATGGTTCGTCTATCGTCTTTATTTCAAATTTCTGGACTAAGTATTTATGAAGAATTTTAGCAGAGAGATTGTGTCTATTTAAATACTCCGTTGTTGCTATTATTATTATTATTATTATTATTATTATTATTATTATTATTATTATTATTATTATTATTATTATTATTATTATTATTATGAGAGGAAACAATATCCACATAGGAAGTTCGCTGCACAATCGAAATTATAATCTTCTAAGAAATTCAAAAATACTGCTCTTCATGTAAGATTCGATTTACATCCTAACCTCCTGTTCGGCTCCATCTTCAATGGACAATTAAGCCCGAAGAAGCCTCCAAGAATCCGTCGAAGTCCGACCCCATAAAAATACACGCCACGTTCATCGCCGATAATTAAAACTCTAACCAGATGTGTTATCTTTTCAGACCGGCAAGCACTTCCACCGAACCTCGCTGCTCATCAAGGCTTTCAACCACAAGTTTCGTCTCGATCTGGAGCTTAACACGTAAGTAAAACAGACTTTGTATTCATTACCCCCGTTCCCTCCTTGCGACATGCAGCCGCCGTCTAGCTCCAATTTTGGCTAATCTGTTCCGCTAGGAGACAGGGTCTTACGGAGTGACACGGGGATCTTACCCCGTTTCATTAGGGGTAACAAAGCTGCACTGAACGCGAATCTCGGTGTTAATGTATCGGGAAACGGTCACAAGATGTAAGGGTTGCTCAACATGTTGATGTTGATAGAGGGTTGAGTAGCATACAGGAGAAAATTCATACTATTCTAGGACAAGCAAATTAGACTTTTGCCTGGAAATAATTGGTGGTGTTCTGGAACATCATTTATTCAGGCCTCTAATAAGAGTAGTTTGAGTTTTGCCCTAATATCCCAGTACAGCGTATGTCGTGACGTTCGAAAAACCTCGAAATTTTCGGACTATTTTAGGTTTTTCTCGAATAGTTCCTAAACCAAGCACTTAATCAATAACATTGTTGTATTCAAAAGTGTTCAGCATTCAATTCTGCTTCTAAAAAGTACTACGATATTATATTTTGAACGAGTAGTTTTATAGAAATCATACATCGAAATATGGAAAATTTTTAGACTTTTTGAAAAAATACATGTTTTCATTATAAAAGGTATAATATCTTTCGAACTACGAGCTTTAGAACGAAATGTTAAAGTATAAGAGTTGTAGACCATCAAATTGTGATAAAAACATAGCCCGCCCCCTCCCACCCACAATGTAAAATCGAGCAGTAGATCATCTACTGAGGATGCTGATCATTTAATCGTAGCTAGTGCTGTTGGGCTCAGCAGTCCCATGAGTGTGTGGTTATTGTTGGGGAGGACACTGACCTTCTTTTAATTTTGACTGCCCCATCCCCTATGTACACCAACATTTTTTGTCTATTCTCCCTTGCACTACAAGTTTTTCTGTGTTTCGAAAAACAACATATTGTTCCTTCATGTTTTTAGTGGCTTATTAAAAGACAACTGAAATTCTTGAAGACGTTGAAAATCAACTGAATCAATTATAATAACAAAAGTGGGACTCATAAACTAATAACTAACAAAACAACTCGTTACTAAGAACAATATATTAAATATTTTTATTACCTGTAAATATGACCCTAGCGAGTGTTGTCGAGGAGTTGCTTCAGTTGATGGGAGGCAAGATTAAATGACGTTTTGGGTAATAATTTTTCATAAATCTCGTACCACAATACATTTGATTGCTTGAAATCATTTTTATAAAGGGCTACCATGCATTTCTTCCCTGCCTCGTCGACCTTATTGGCAGAAGCATTGGATTTGCTAAACAATTCTGCAACTTTCAACAGGTTTGTGTTGATTTCAAACGTCTTTGGGAATTTAATTTTTGCTTGAACGAAAAATGATGACGTAGTTTCGCAGCCATTAAAAGCATGAAGGAATAATATGTTCTTTTTCGAAACAGATAAAAAACTGAGAGGAGAAAAGACAACATCGTCTTGCCTGCTTTTGCCAGGCCCTA
This sequence comes from Hippodamia convergens, assembly GCA_038502775.1. Classification (NCBI taxonomy): domain Eukaryota; kingdom Metazoa; phylum Arthropoda; class Insecta; order Coleoptera; family Coccinellidae; genus Hippodamia; species Hippodamia convergens. The sequence goes on along the minus strand of CM076611.1, from coordinate 31,569,560 downwards.
GTAAAAAAATGTTGGTACGCCTAGGGGCTGGAACAATCAAAATTACAAGAAGGTCAGTATCCTCCTCAACATTATCCACACAATCATGAGACTGCTCAGCAAATTCAACAGCACTAGCTACGATGAAATGATCAGCATCCTTAGCAGAATGAGCTACTGCGCGATTTAACATTGTGGTTTGGAGGGGTGGGGGTTACGTTTTTATCACAATATGATGGTCTTCAACTCTTATCCTATGACATTTTGTTCTGAAGTTCGTACTTTCATGGGTATTTTACGTTTTATAGTAAAAAAATATGTTTTTTCGGAAAAGTAAAAATTTTCCATATTCCGACGTATGATTTCTATGAAACTACTGGTTCAAATACAATGTCGTAGTAGTTTTTAGAAGCAAAATTTAATGCTCAACAATTTCGAACATCAAAAAGTTGCTTAGTGCTTAGTTTAGGAGCTATTCGAGAAAAACCTAAAATAGTCCGAAAATGACGAGGTTTTTCGAACGTGACGACATACGCTCCACTGGGAAATTCGGGCAAAGCTCAAAGTACTCTTATCAGAGACCTTAAAGAATGATTGAAACAGTTTCCTGAACTCCACCAATTATTTCCAGGCATACCATTTTCTGAAGCTAATTTGCTTGGCCTATCCAGTCAGGTTGAAGAATTTGTTCCACGGAATTTCTTACGTTCTTGAGTCCTTTTTGTACACGCTGCAAGCTTTCCACATTGCCTGGCATTTCCCAAAATCTTCTTCAATCTGGATTGAGTTCAAACCTTGACTCATCAAATCATCAAATGAACCACAATGAACCAATTACAAATATTCCAATCTGTGCGATTTCTTCTTGTTCAGCCCTCCAAGACATTCTAGAGTGTGGGTAGACTTCCCGCAATGGGTTAGCAATAGTTACGTGAAAAACTCCAACCATGGGCTTGATACACAGCTGACACAAGCAGCTGTGTTAAGAGCTTCTGCTACCTCCAATAATATCCCACCTATTTGGATCATGCCTATAGCTCTTTTCATTTGAGCAGTGATTTCGAGGTGATATTGTGATAAGACTAAACGATACACGTAGAGCTTTCATGATCAACTAATAATATGATTGCAAATGTATAATCAACGTGGTATAACCAGCCTTCAGACTGTGTTGGGGTTGGATAATCTGTAGAGATAAGATTGCTACGTTATTTCGATGACAGCACATTCCTGCAGTTTACTTCATGATCTAGATATTCACTAGCCCATGTTATCAGTTATTTTCTTCGACGGCTTATGAACGTCGTTAATCCATTTTCCAACACAAATCAAGAGTCATAGTTCGAGAGATATGTCACTGGTACCTACTATCATGAAATGATGTTTCCCTAGACGATTGGTTGTTTGCTCACCAAACGTTGGGAGATAATTACTATTGCTTTGACAACATGCTCATTTCCATAAATTTCATGTACACTTAAACGAGGTTGTAGCGTCGTGTAGTCTCTGATGAATTCGATTCACCCCATTAAATCAAATCTTATTTCGCATCCTTCGTTTATCAACCGTGCATGCGTACCCGTTTCGTCAAATTCAAATTAGTCAAATGAGTTCTTGATGCGAACCCACTCACACTACCAAACGTGATGGGATGTGATGAAAAAATCAGGCGCTCATTCTACGATGAATTCCTAGAATTCCTTATACGTGAACGTTTCTGCTCCCCTTCTCGGCTGTGCCAACAAAATTTAGCGATCTGAAAGCATTTCGAGTTAAGGTGCGAATTCCTTTGGGGAAATACGTTGTGTCGTCCTTAACTGAATTTTGAAGTGTAGTTACGAAATAATCTTCCCTGTGAGAAGACATGATCGCACATTAAGCTCATTTCTCGTTGTAGGGAACTAGGAGACAAGTATTTTGAAGGATGTTCTTTCGTTGAAACGACAGCACTGAGAGAAATAAAGTCGAGTTGCAGTCAATGATCGCACTTCTATCATAATTTGATTATGTTTTATCTAAATTTTACTCTAGACTAGGTTTCAAAAATTTCTCTAAGTCAAGGAAAGGCGTTCAGGGTTTAGTTATAAGTACTTGAATCGTCTAGTCTGGTATGTCTGGTCAGTGTTGTACTTCACCATTTTCAATTGTAATTCAGAAATTGTCAATTGATATTCGAAAAACATCTCTTGTATTTCAGATCAGACGATTGTATTTCAGAAAACGTCTAATATATTTCAGATAAGTCATTTGAATTTCAGATTATGTCATTTGACATTCAGATCAGTCAATTGAATTTCAGAAAATATCAAATGTATTTCAGATTAGTCATTTGAATTTCCGAGATAATCAATTGTATTTCAGAAAACATCAAATGTAATTCAGATAATATCAATTGTGGGTGATTCAGAAATAAAACAATGATAATAAATGAACTTTAATTTTCACGTGGAACATTTAATCTTTAACACAAAACTGAAAAAATTTGAAGCCATACAGGCATGTCTGCCGTCGCAATTGCATCTTAGCTCGGTCAATAATATTTTCCAGGTATATTAGTCTTTTTTCAATAACCCCCGATGGTACACAAATTAAATATGTTATATGATTAACGATATGATAACCATTACGAAAATGAGTAATATACTTTCTGAATAACAAATTAGGTTTTCTGAAATACATTTGATGTTTCCTGATATTCAATTGACTAATCTGAAATTCAATTGACGCTTTCTGAAATTGAAGTGGCTGATCTGAAATACAATTGACGGTTTCTGAATTACATTTAGAAATGGTGTAGACTTCATAGATGTAGTTTGGGTAAACACATGCAGGTTGAAAGTGTTTCTCAAATACTCCATCTGCATGAAATCTGAATTACTGAAACAATTTGCTCCGAAATTCTCAGATCGGTTTAACAGCACATAAATGAATCTAGGGTCGGTTTCACAAAACTTTGTTTGTACCGTTGAATTGATTGGAGCCATCGAGATTCGTTGAAACTTCAAAACGAGTGATTCGATTCGTTCGAATTTAAGTAAGGTGTTTTAATCGTACAATTGGCTTTGTGAAAATGCTCTAAGATTTGAGAATATTTCTGGCAAATCCGAAAAATGTTTAATAATTCCCGAGAAGATTTTTCTGAAATATCATACAACAACGTCTCAAGTCTTTCAAAAAAAGTGATCACCTCACATTGAGTTGCGCTGAAACGTCAAAAGAAACCACGGACTCCAATGATCTTTCACGGAATAACAGCATGGAACTTAGGCAGCCAAAAAAAAATACAAAATCGTAACAATCTGAACGAGGGACGTTTACAAGTCACCAAGGCGTTCAATGCTTTGCTGACTCATTAGACTGAAACTTGCTAACTAGGGTTATTCGCAGATATTCAACTTCAGATTCCCCCTACATGATGTCTCCATTTAAAGACGATTTCGTAGCTGGAAATTTGAGGGTAAATGGGATTACCCTACAACTTACTCAAGCTCGAATCGAACCCTTGTAAATCGATTCGATTTTTGGAAACGGAGTTGGCCCGGTTAACGAGCGTCATTCAGCGTACAGCGCCCGCCTTTAAATACGCAAATTTTAATGCAATCAGGGCGCAAACTTTCCCGGGAGCAAGGACGCGTATCCGAGACGTGTGCCGTAATCAGATTCCGCCGAAAACCATCATATATTCCAATCCGCCGGAGACCGAATTAAAGGATTCGCGATAATCGCGTTTCGGCCGATTCGATCGGCGAAACGAACTGTGTCAATTATTTCGGCGCGCACATCCCGGATCAATTAATCGGCCGTTCGCGATTCGGTCTGCGGGCGAAAAATCACGCGCGGCATGATGTTGATATGATTGACCAATCCGGCCGGGGGTCTCTTCAGAATTCGATCGGCTCTTGCATAATTTGATGGTGAAGTACCGGACTGAGGAAACGGGCAGAGGCGGCTCGTTATCATTCCACGTGCATTTATGCCAGCCAGATCAATTCGAAACTACTTCGATACACTTGCCTTGCAAGTTCCAAGGGGGAAAATCATCGTGGCAATCTTTTATGTTCCATATAGAGACTCTGAAATATTCGAACATCGTCCGGTACCTACTCTTCTTCGATTTTGGGCACGCTTGACAAGACAACATCTTATAATAGTAGCCGGATTTCTGTTCGGACGGATAGCGATTTATCGAAATGACGACCCCCCCTCGCGTAGACTAATCATTCGACCTCTTTAGAATTCACTTAGTTGGCGATACATTCCGCGTACACGTACTCTAGGCATTTTAAAAACAAATGAACTTTGGATCTCCAAGAACAGCTTTTTTGTTTGAAGTCTGAAAAATTTGCAAACAACGACTACAATATTTAAGTAACAAAAAATGTTTTTATACAACTGCCATTAAAAGTGACACTTTTATTGACAGCAAACAATGTTAAAACTGATTGTATACCTGGAAGCGTGTTAAAAATATTTCAAACATTAGTGTCAAAAATATTTTTAGCACTCCATTTTCTTATGATGAAATCAGATGGGAAAAATTCAGCACTTGCAAATTTTTATTATCAATATTTAACAATCATTACTTATGAACATTAATATTAATCCTAAAACTAGAACAATTACTAACATTAATGCCCTGTGACGTTAGGGAGCAACACATTATCAGAATCCTCAGCACCATCAGTACTTGTAGAAATCGGAAGTACAGTATTGGATGATAATGATCCAAAATCTGTTGAGGTTGGGAGAATTTTTTCAGCAATGACATTTCTATATGCAATGGAATGATCAACATAGCCCTCGGCTACCGTCATAGACTTCCATCCACCATGTTTTTTCATATCCGTAATCTTTGCTGCTGATTCTGCTAGCAATGAAGCGGAGGATCTTCGAAAACAGTGTCCTGTATATTGCTTTGGTTCTGGCGGTTTAAGGAATTCGGCAACAATAGATGGAATTTTCCCAAATGTTTTAATACCAACTGGATTGGCAGTGCATTTATTATGTATTTCAGGAAAAAACGACGATGTTTGATGACAGAAGGGCACAGTGCAAAATACTTATGAAAATAGTCTTCATACTTCCCAATAATACTGAAAGAACGACTGACTTTCGTTTTTGTATTTGGAAATTGTATAACCGATGATTTATTTGTTATTTCGATGTCTTCCACTGATAAATTACACAAATCTTCACGCCGACAGGCTCCATATAATCCGAAAATAGTTGCAACTTTAACCATCCAGTATTTCTCATCTGTTGCCTCCTTTCTAAACTGTTCAACTTGTTCACGATTTTTTGGGACGTTATTCTTCACTTTTTTATTTTAAATAAGCTATTATAAAATATTTACTAACATCCACATCGTTTTTAAGAGGGCGCTTGACTTTATCATTGAAAATTTGCTCTAGAAAGTTGATGAACTCCATATTTTTGATATTTCTTCCAAGTATGCCATATGCCAGGAAAACAGTTTCACTGAAGTTCCCTTCTACATTTTTCAATTTACACCAGGCCAGGAAATTGTTATATGCAAAATCATACTGCTGAACAGTTTTTTTAGGTAGGTGTTCCAGATTTGCTCTTCTTGCAGACTCTTCAATATCCAGAGGAACAACCAAATCTTCACTTTTATTGACAATTGGACTCTCGACAAACATGTTAAGCAGTTAAAAACCCAAAACGAAAATCGGACAGGAACGAAATTTAAACGACAACGTATTTTCCCATTTGTTATTAATCATAACGTTGGCAACGTTTGCGATTCACAACAACCTTTTGATTATTTGAATATTAAAATGCATTTTGAACTTTATTGTCATTGCAAATTCGCCCATTTCATTATCAAAATAGGGTAGTTGTACAAAGAATATTGTATGGTATTTGTGGTAAAAGTGATTTCACTTTGTTCGTGAAATTGTTCAATTCGCTCCGCTCATTTCACAAACTTTTACACACACAAAATAAAAAGTCACTTTTAGCACTCATATCATAAATAACTATTACATCTTCAAATTTCAATCATTTGCTCCTTCCATACTATCTATGTTTTACCGAAAAAAAAAATTTAATCAAGCAGCTCTTTCTGGGTGTAGCAATTTCTTTGTCAGTATATCCCACAAAGAATCGTCAAAATGAAATGAATTCAATTATTGGAGATGCTCCTTTTGAAAATATCTCTACAAATTTCTAGAAATTAGATTCAAATCAATTGGTTACATGATGAAAACCTAATAAGTTCAAGATCAAATCGATTTTAATCAATTACGCAATCGTGTACGTGGGTATCGATCTTATTCTCCATCTTGACAAAAAAGACCCTGGCGCATTCGCCATTTAGCAACCCTCACGCCAACAGGAAAAAGTAAGAGTCGAATTGGCCAATTTCCGTCCGCAGGAATGCAATCAGCAGTTAACCTATCGGCGCATCTGCGGAACGTCCAATTGAGGTCCGAAATCGCTGTGTATAATTCGGGAATTAATAATTATGAAATGGGCCCCGGCTTCGCCATACCAAACTAATTCTGCAGCTGTATAAACAGCGATTCTAGATTTATGAGACCTAATCTGCGACATTAAATAAAATCCATATTCCCCAAGCGATAATTCCGTTATTTATTGTGCGCTACGGGAATATGCGTACCTAGTTTATGTTAACGCACCATGGTCCTTGGTTTGCGCGTATGCTCTTCCATCTTTAAAAAATCTTCAAAGAGTAGAGTAACAACCTATGCATACGCTACCCGTCCAAACCCCCTACCCTTTCTGGACACACTGTAAGAAACTTATGTTAAATGTGTTAGAATATTTGGCGCATTAAAATTCAGCCCTATAACAAATTCTTGAAGCTTCATGTCAAAAAACTGTTGGTTTTTCATTTACTATGGGAACAGCATTAGAATTTTATGGTTAAATTTCATTTTCATCAGAACCTTGAAAAATGCTTCCAACTTACAAACACGAGATTTTGCTGAAGTCGAACTAACAGTTCGGAATAAAAAAAGAGTCTCATCAAGAACTAACAATACACTGCGCAAAAAAATTAACGCAAATTCTGAAAATCTCAATTTGAATGAAAGTTAACTCTACATTGACTTTATAACCTTTTTTTATGTTCCCTCGGGAAGGTTTTGAACGAAACAAGACACATTAAATGGAAGAAAAATTCAGGATTTCACCGAATCTTATGTGAAAGAAGAGAAATGAACAATTTTCAAAATATGGAAATGCTGATAAGTGATTTAATACTTGGTATTTCCACCCCCGTTAATTACAGCTCGGCAACGACGGTTCATACTCACCATGAGTGATCTTAAAATGTTCTGATTTCTCCGAGTTGGATTCCCAAGTCATTAAGAGTAGCTGGATGATTTTCTGAACTTCTCAGCCTTCTTTTGAGGTTGTCCCAAACCTGCTCAATCGGATTGAGATCTGGACTTCCTGCTGGCCATTCCATTCGAGAGACTCCTCTTCAAGGTACTCCTGAACGATGCGCGCACGATGGGGTCTTTCATTATAGTCCATAAAAATGAAATTTTCATCAATGTATAGGGCAAATGGCACTAATGCTCTTCAAGAATGTTCCTTATATACTTATCACCATTCATAGCTCCATTATCAAAGACCACTAGGTCTGTGCGAGCAGTCAATGATATTCCACCCCATACCATATTCGATCCTCCCCCGAAACCAGTAGTATTCAGGAAATTGCACTGAGCATATCTTTCATGTGGACGTCTGTATACAAGGTAACGTCGATCACAATGGTAGAGGCAGAATCTAGACTCATCTGTGAAGAGAACTATTTCCCAATCGGCCTCTTCCCAATGGATATGCTCTCTCTCAAAATCTAAACGCGCCCTTCGATGGACTGGGGTGAGAGCTGGGCCTCTTGCCGCGACACGAGGCCTTAAATCATATTCTCTGAGGCGATTTCTTATTGTCTGAGTGCTAATTTACACCCCATAAGTTTGCTCAAGCTGATTTCGAAGGAGGCGAGCGGTTGCAGACTTTTGTCCCAACGAAGAAACTCTCAAGTAACGTTCTTGAATGGCAGTTGTTACCCGTGATCTACCCTGTCGTGGTCTTCGGACATTCATACCTGTCTCCCTGAATCGCTGCAACATTCTGGACACACTTGTATGGGAAACTCCAAACCTTTCTGCAATTCTTGTGTATGTCCACCCTTCCTCTCACAAAACTTTTGCTGGGCCACATTCCTCTTGGGTCAAATTGCTTCTTTCGCGTTGCATAGCGATCGAGTGTAGAAAATCAAACGAAAGAAAAACTATTGATCACTAGAATTGATCGAGAACAACTGATTTTAGAGTGGAGCCAATACATTCAAAATCTGATAATATCATCTTTTTTTATTCCTGCTGGGAAGAAACATCTGTATTGAAGAAAAACGTTGAAGGTGGATAACATATGCATGCATAATCCTGATAAAAATAATTATCATTGAGAACACTTTCAGTTGTAGAATTAATTTGAGATTTCCATAATGTGCGTTAATTTTGTTGCTCAGTGTAATTTTATGTTAACTATTGACGAAATTAATATTTGGGTTGGCCCGCACATTTGCATTTTCATAGGCGATTGAAGTTGGAAGGAAACGCATATATACGTTGAGTGTCACAACGTTTCACTGCAGTCGAAAACGTTTCGACTGTATCTGCGAGTGGTTCACGAATAGAATCCATTAATCCGAATGCATCTGCGGCAATATGGAAAATATTCAACGTCTCGACGTAAACATGTTGTATTCCTCCGCCGTCCCCTGCTCGAGAGCAATCCGAGGAGATGAAAAATTGATAAAAGCCGCCGACCTCATCTCGTATTCCGAAACCCACAAAATACTCGAAAAGTGACACACTCCGCTGAATCGTTTTTATATTTTACTATCTCGAGATCTCATTCATGGGGGGAAGAACGCGACGAGAAACAAAAGGCTTCACGGTCGGGACAAACACTCCAATAAGAGAAAAAGCACTCGGAAAAAGTGGCCAGCAAGATATTCATGTATTAAAGAGGATAACGAGGGAGGACTTCGCGATCAATCACTGTCTCGCCCGTCCGACTGACGTTGCTCAACCCTCTCAGTGATCTTTTTTTACCCCGTTGTCCTCGGCATGATACTTCGGCTGTTTTTCTACCGTTGGAGTTACAAGAATGCCGAGCGGCGTTTAGTTGTATCGGAAGCTATATCCCCGGTAGATACTCGAAGATATTTACGGGGTAAGAAGATTCTGGAAGGTTTATCGTGTAGAGGATAAAAAATAACGGTTCCGAGTGATATCGATTCAGGCACGAGGAAAAGTTTCGTCAAAGTACGAGTTGATTCTGAGGTTTTCCCTCTGGTTTTGTATTATTGGCCAATGACAACCTTGCTCTTCTTTCAGAATAGAAAATATCCAAATGGTAGGTCAAGGAATTAAGAACACAATCAACGTTTATATCAACTAATTGAAGGAATTCTAGTTATTCGAATGCAAAGTACATGAGATCATATCGAATTTCTTAATATATAAAACTTAGTCGGCCATTTTGTTTTTTACACCATTTATAACTCAAGATTGGATGAACTGTTTGTTATGAAAGATTTTTTTTTGATTCTTTTAGGACGGGGTTAACATAAAATACATTAAAACTTGAAAATTTGATGAAATGGAAAAAAAATAGGAAATAATTTTTCTCCTTGTGAATAACGACAGTAGGTGTCGCTGCGGATAATAGCGTTTTCGTGAAAGTATACATTTGATATTAATTCGGTGAACTACATTTTCTAATGATATTAATGCATCTGAGTCCATTTGTTATTACACATATCTTTCTTCCGAACACTACGGAAAATTTTATGACGAAATGTTTTGAACAAATCTCCATTCTACTATTTTATATGTAAACAAATACTGTGTTTTTTGAGTTGCCTAAACGGATGTTTTTGGGGCGCATTGATTCTTTTGTCTGGTGACTTCCGACAACCATTACCGGTAATTCCGAAATCGACGGCTGCCGATGAAATAAATGCTTGCCTAAAATCATCAACTTCAAATATGGCTAGGTAATAAAGCTCTCAATTCAGTTGATTGCGGTTGGAATAGTGTCAATAGATATTTGGAACCCACAAAAATGCAAAAAACACCTGCACCACAAAAATTGTTGAAAATAATTTTTTGTAACTGCGAAAAGGGATGCAATGCGTCATGCACCTGCGGAAAACTGAGTCTTTTTTTTAACTCTACATGTGGGGAATGTGCAGGTGTTAACTGCCAAAACAGTTGTCCAATCTTTGGAAAAGATGAAGAAACAATTGACAGTGGCGACAGCCACTCAGAATCAGATTAATTTCTTGACACAAAAAGTATTAATTTCACTTGAATGAAGTGATGAATAAATGAAATGTTTAAACGATATTTTTATTTTGTTATTTTGAGCAGATAGGGGTTGCTTTTAGGGGTTGAAAAATAAAAATATTTAAAACTAATATTGATCCGAAATACTATTATAAAATTGATTGAAATTAATTAATTATATTGATAAAGACCCATTTTCACACATTTTATTCTGAAAGGGGTGGTTTATACGGTCTTGAAGTATATGAATACCTTCATTAAACTTCATAAAACGCTACAGGGGCCCAAAAATTACTTTGAATTACGTTAGAACAAGTTTCTTTTATTTTTGTATAAAAAGGTTGTTTTAACCCCTTAAAAATAATAAGCATAAACCGGCATAGGGTAGGAGTAGGAGACAAGTATAGCTTATATCCAAAATTTTATCAAAATCAAAGCATCCTGATAGAATTCGGAGGTAATGCCTAATTTTCGCCCTCATTGACTGAACTAATTGTACAGGACAATTTTATATCCACTTTCAAGATATTATACTATAATAGTTCATTATAATATTAAAGTTGCTTTTTTGTCTATCGATTGAGCCAGTACGAAGTCAGTCGGTTCAGCAAGTATATAAATAAACGACGATCTATAGTTATTCTTGAAACAGAATAATGTTCAAACGACTGCACCAAATTGGGTGATTCCTTTTTTTTTTATTCGTTATTGTTCAGACAAGGTTTGTACAGTGTGATATTTTAGGATAATAACAAAAAAAAATACAAAAAAAGGATTTTCATTTTTCCTGCAATTGTAGAGTTGAATTTATCAAGATTTTGGCATTCCGACAAAACTGTTAGGTATTTTTATGTTCTTTGTGAGGTTTTATCGAATTAGTCGAAAATCAAAAACATCCCATGCTTCATTGTCAGTCCCCGACAAACAAAAAACTGAAGAAAATTCACGAGTATTGTTTGAATTGAAGCCTATAAAGTTTTTTTCTTCTCCTGAAACTATTTCTGTCAGGGTGAGTGAAGGGAGATGATTGTAGGAGCGTAAACAATGATAAATCCAAAATTTTTAGAAATTCAAATGACCAGAAATTGCCTGGAACTGGAATAGTTTCAAAAGCCATTTAGATATGAGGGAGTAAATAGATGATTTCTCATAAATAAACATTTGGTGGACAAGAATCCATAATTTCGAAACGGTCACATCTTTCTTTTTTTCTGGATCAGTATGAGATTGAATAATCATAAACGCCCCACATGTCAAGATTTGTTCAAACTGAGCAACCCCAAACAAATTCCCGAATTCTCCATCTTCGATCTAGTAGTCGAGTGAACACTCTATTACTCTAAGACGCGTCCTATCTGCTCTCCAACCCTGCATTATTTATGTCCCCCCTACATAATTTATTCCTGATCATTCCGCAGCAACAGATGCTCATTTTTCACGCGGACGACCCGTTACAGTCGAGATGGAGCAATTTTTTTTACCCCCTGACCACGATCAATCAAGCCATCACGAAATTGAAATATTCCATTTGTCAGGACGTTCTGAATTTGAAATGGCCCCCGGAATTAATAGCCTAGGCCGGAAGGCGCCTATACCCTCTGTATGACTAGTCACTCTAACCGCAGTCAGCATTGTCCTGCTGAGTGATAAATATATCGGCATGACAAGAGGGAGAAGCTCCAAAACAGGAACGAAATTCCTGTTTGTGGTATTTTTATAACGCACAAAATCAATCAGTGCCATTTGATGACACGTTATACACCGCGCAAAAAATTAACGCACATTTTGGAAATCTCAAATTTATTCTACAACTGAAGGTGTTCTCAATGATGATTATTTTTATCAGAATTATGCATGCATATGTTATCCACTTTCAATTTTCTTCAATACAGATATTTTTTCCCAGCAGGAATAAAAAAAGAGGATATTATCAGATTTTGAATGTATTGGCTCCATTCTAAAATCAGTTGTTCTCGATCAATTCTAGTGATCAATAGTTTTCTTTCGTTTGATTTTCTACACTCGATCGCTATGCAACGCGAAACACGTAATTTGACCCAAAGGAATTTGACCCCAAGAGGAATGTGCCCAAGCGGTAGTTATGCGAAAAGAAGGGTGGACATACACAAGAATTGCAGAAAGGTTTGGAGTTTCCCATACAAGTGTGTCCAGAATGTTGCAGCGATTCACGGAGACAGGTATGAATGTCTGAAGTCCAGGACAACTGCCATTCAAGAACGTTACTTGAGAGTTTCTTCGTTGAGACAACGGTTTGCAACCGCTCGCCTCCTTCAAAATCATCTTGAGCAAACTCATGGGGTGCAAATTAGCACTCAGACAATAAGAAATTGCCTCAGAGAATATGATTGAACGCCCCGTGTCGCGCCAAGAGGCCCAGCTCTTACCCCAGCCCATCGAAGGGCTCGTTTGGATTTTGCGAGAGAGCATATCCATTGGGAAGAGGCCGATTGGGAAAGAGTTCTCTTCACAGATGAGTCTAGATTCTGCATCTACCATTGTGATCGACATTCCCATGTATACAGACGTCCACATGAAAGATCTGTTCAGTGCAATTTCCTGAATACTACTGGTTTCGGGGGAGGATCGAATATGGTATGGGGTGGAATATCTTTAATTGCTCGCACAGACCTAGTGGTCGTTGATAATGGAGCTATGAATGCTGATAAGTATATAAGGAACATTCTTGAAGAGCATGTAATGCCATTTGCCCCATACATTGGTGAAAATTTCATTTTTATGGACGATAATGCCAGACCCCATCGTGCGCGCATCGTTCAGGAGTACCTTGAAGAGGTTGAAGTCTCTCGAATGGAATAGCCAGCAAGAAGTTTAGATCTCAATCCGATTGAGCAGGTTTGGGACAACCTCAATAGAAGGCTGAGAAGTTCAGAAAATCATCCAGCTACTCTTAATGACTTAGGAATCCAACTCGGGGAAATCTGGGAAGGATTAGATCAGAACATTTTGAGATCACTCATTTTGAGTATGAACCGTCGTTGTCGAGCTGTTATTAACGCAAGGGGTGGAAATACCGAGTATTAAATCTTTTATCAGCATTTCAGTATTTTGAAAATTGTTCATTTCTCTTCTTTCAGATAAGATTCGGTGAAATCCTGAATTTTTCTTCCATTTAATTGTCTTGTTTCGTTCAAAACCTTCCCGAGAGAACATAAAAAATAAGTTATGAAGTCAATGTAAAGTTAACTTTCATTAAAAGTGAGATTTTCAGAATGTGCGTTAATTTTTTTGTGCAGTGTACTTTTACCCTATATTTAATTGCTTTCATGTTGATAGTAGCTCTTTTCTCTTCACAAGTTTTGTTATAACTCATATGTAATAAATCATCGGATGGTTATTCCTCATAACAGGGTTGGTTTTTTTGAGGCAGCTCCTTTTACCACTCTCATCGACCGAATATACAGGGAGTTTGTACTGCATTGAGAATATTGTTTACTCATAGAAGAAGAAATTATGGTCAAATAACCTTCATAAATTTTGAAATTGCGAATTGAGGCGAGTTTTATGTGAATTAGGTATTTCAAATTAGACAAGAATACCTCGTCGGCATAATGCAGTCTCTGAAAATTGGCCCCAAGTGTTTATAGCCTGTATGATACACTATGTAATAAAGGGTGATTATTTTAGAGGCGGAGAACTTTAAATTCAAATGAAAAATTTCCATGGTCTCCGATTTGACAGTTCTTTGTTAGTTTTTATTGAGTCTGCTTTGGCAAATTCATCATACCTAGAGTTACTCCGGTGCAACGCTTGCAAATTATTAAAATTTATTACGAAAACCATAGTTCAATTCGAGCAACTATTACGTACATTTTATGGTTATCATAATCGTCTTTCAGTACGATTAATTCGAGAAACTGAAGATCATTTTTGCAATACGTTCACCTTAAACTATACTGCGAATCCCGTTAGACGTCCCAGGCCACACATCCCGCGATACAATTAATTTACTGAGGAAAACCTTTGATGATCGAGTGATTTCCCGAAATGGACCTCTTAACTGGCCACCGTATTCGTGCGACTTTGGACACCTTTGGACTATTTTCTCTGGAGGTGTGTGACGTCACAAGTCTACGCCGACAAACCACAAACGATTGAGCACCTGGAAGCCAATATTCAACGGGCAATTACCGAAATACAGCCAGATTTACTGCGATAGGTGTGTGAAAATTGGACCTCAAGATAACGCCATGTACGTGCAAGCCGAGGGGGCCATATGACAAAAATAATTTTCAGACGTTAAATGCCAAAGAATTACCTGTTATAAAAACCTATGTTCATGAATTTTTATTTTTATTTTGGGAGTTTTATCACGATTTGAAGTTCTCCGCCTCTAAAATAATCACCCTTTAGAACGCACGGAACGCCTCGCCTCATTTGAAAATATACTCCTTACCGCTTGATTACAAAAGTGAGGCACCTCTTACAAACTCACTTTCAAAACGTGTTCTACCCTACACAAGTTATGAATTCTTATCGCAGCAGCTGTTGGTCAAACCTATCAATGGCAATATGAGGTGCGGAATTGAACCCACGTTTTCAATAGACCACCTCCGATCGATTATTATTGCCGTCGAAGGTTGAATTGATATATCTGTCTACAAGTGGTTTCCCGAAACTGTAATCACCAATAATTGCGCCTCGGGCCATGAACAGGCTAGATAATTAATTGCTCATGCATCGTTGCCACTTCTCATGCGTGATTCTAGTGCATGATGTGTTTACTTCCACACTAAGGACTGTTTCCACTTCGTCTTGCTGAAAAGGATGTGAACTGATTAATTCTGCTGCGCTTTCTAGAATTGTCGACTATGTTTCAGCCCCAGCTATGTCTGCAGTGGGTGTAGTAGAAATGTCAAATTTCTTTTTGTTTGTTAGATATCTATCAGGATGCTGTTTCCCAAGTTTGGCTCGTTTCTTTTCTCATTGAAACATCGAGAATTTAAAGATACTAATTTCATTGTCGATGGTAGTTCATCTGTTATTTATTCGTTCAAGAAACTTCAATTTTTCACTGCCATGTTGCCAGATCATCAAATGATGCATTTTTCTCCTTTTTCTCAATTTATTTTAAGACTTGTACATTTAAATGAGTTAGAGGCAGGCTTCAGAAAGTTTGGATTGAATTTGACTGAATAAACCAACAACAAAAAATAGAGTGGCCAATTGAATCATTACAATCATTTAAAATGTGGAAAAATGGTCAGACTATTAGAAAATATGTTATCTGATAGAATGTTTCAAGGTTTTGTCGATAATAATAGTAGTAATTTCGATACTTTGAATAATAGTCTTCCACAAGGTTCATTTTTAGCACCTCTTCTATTCAATTTATATTTATGTGACATTCCAACTACTTCTTCGGAAAAATTTATTTATGCTGATGATATTACTCTGGCCTTCCATCATTCCAATTTTCAAACAATAGAAAGTAACCTTTCCGCAGATTTGAATATAATGAAAAATTATTTTTTAAAGTGGCGTTTATGAGAATAAAACCGAGGTTTCGTGTTTTTATTTGAATAATCATCAGAAATATAGAAAATTGAGTGTAATTTTCAGTTCTTCTCCCTTAAAACATGATATCAATCCTAGATGCCTTGAAATCAAACTTGATTCCTCTCTAAATTTCAACGCCCATTTAGATTATCTTCGTTTGAATCTTAAAACTCGAAACAACATTCTTCAGAAACTAGCTGGTTCCTCATGGGGCGCTGATGCAACAATACTTCGTACGGCAGCGCTTGCTTTGGTTTTTCTGCTGCTGAATATTGTTGCCCTGTTTGTTGTTCATGTAAAAAAAATTGAAGCCCAACAAAATTTTTCTATGAGGATTATTACTGGTACCATCAAGTCTACACCTACTCCTTAGTTACCAGTCTTCTCAACTATTGTCTCTACCCATATTCGCAGAGATACAACAGCTCTGAATTTTTGGAACAAATTTAATTCCTTTCGTTGTTGCGCTGTTGCGAGAAAGCTTATCACGTTGGTAATATGGACATTAAATGAAGTAGAGTTTTTTTTCCTACATTTGAAAATTTCGAGTTATTTCTTGATTAAGATAGGCAAACATTTACTCGACTCTAGTTGTTAATTGGGTGAGAACAGAAACCTATAAATAGTTTCAGGCTTTCACGACCGGATATACTGACATTAAGAGAGTCTTCCGGGGTTATTGGCTGTGAAATAATTCCTAATAGACCACGGCCAATAAGCCCGCAAGACTCTCTTAATCTCAGAAACCTATATGTCATCATATATTAGCAAATCTTCATGCATAAAAGCCATTGCAGTTTTTCGGGAAACCACATCAACGCATATACCCCTATCATTTTGTGCTCTACCCTCAAGAACAGATGAGATTTCATCTCCTCGGGGATTCAATATACGTGCATCCATAGTTCCAGATGTTAGATCCTGCATATGACACCTGCTTATTCAGCAACTTGGAGCTATTATCAACTTGACAGGCTTGTTAATCAAAATCGCTTCAGGAGTATACCTTGCAACCATGTACTGATATTCGATTATAACAACTTAATTATGCGAGAACTGTCATCCTCAATTAGGGCGAGTCCCTGCATTGGGATGATACAATTTCGTAATTGCATTAATTACATATTTAGATCAACCATGAGAATCGTGAAATTAAGAATAATTTTTTTTTATTTTAATTTTTTCTTTGATTTTTGTTTTTCGTGTTTCAATCTGTTTCTAAGAAGAAAATCAAACTGATTCTGATTGAAATGAGTCTCTAGGAATAAGAATGTATCATTCTGAATGGGTCTACCACATGTCCATAGTCGTGTACAAAATTATTCAGAAAATTTCTTCGAAAACGAAGTTAGAAATTGAAGAAAGTTGAAAAAGATGATCCTAGCATTTCTCAATTTTTTTTTTCTGTTGCAGGCAACTCATAGCGCCGAATATAATGCAGAAGCACTTCCTAGCCAACGGAGCAGAACAGGTGTCGAAGCAGGTAAGCGACTCGAAAAAACAATTTCAGAACTACTAAATAATTACCGGTGCGGGAGGTTTCATCGGCAAGAAAGATAATAATGTTCGGAATATACAACGAAGGTTCTTCCCCGGGGACGTTATCCCATAAAATTCAACTTATAAAGCGATATCCCAGTCGATATAAGCCCCCTCGTAAAAACCGAATTAATAAATTCGCGTTCAAGAGGGTTAGGTAGTTTAATAACGTCGACACCTAACCCCCAAACTCTCCCGTTCGCTAAAGCCACGAAAAAATTATCGGAGAACGTGCATCAGTCTTCTCACTGAAGTGCTGGCGCCCGAGCAGTCACCAACATGATTTGAATTTTTCGAAGCCGCCGAGATATCAATAATTCTTGAACGGACTATAGATGATGAGCCATATTATATCGAGGTTAATGATCGGATGAAGAACCAAATAGAGCTAAAAAGAAACAAACACATCCGTCCTTGAACCTTGCCGACTCGAAATTATGTTAATGCAAGCAATAATCAACCTGTCGATGAGATCGAATTTTTCGTAGATAGTTCGCCATTTGGACTAGTTTACCAGTTTTCGTTCAGTCTTCCTCTAACCGTACGATTACCTGCGACTTTCTATTCTTAATGTTAATTGAAAGAGATAAACGAGTGGATTCAAGATTTATCGGGGTCCTCTAATTGCAACGGAACGGAGGCATTATTCTTCAATGGGCTTTCCATGGGTCGTATGGTTCTTGGAGAATTTATTCGGTTTTTCCAAAGACAAGGTTGAGAACGCCAACTTCTTCGGTTGTTACAAAGTTGAGTTGAAGCAGACTGTGCGGATAGTTTGGTTTGAAATCGCCTTAATATGAACGTGGGTGCTTACTTTCAACTAATAGCAGCTCTATTAACCGGTGAACATGGTAAGTACAAGAAAAATTGTTTTTAAAATTGTGTTTTTCGATATCAATTGTTGAGTACTGAAAACAGAATTTCAGAATATGTTTCTGTTTGTTCACTTGTTCACGTGGTCTGCATTTCTTTCAGTCAGAATGAATAATGAAAGATATTTCGCTGATTTCTTTTATTTAGCTTATTCATAATTCATTAATATGCATTCCCTTTAAGACTATGGCCTCTAGTTCAAAACCATGAAATTTGTCGAAAAATGTGGCCTCATCAAAAAGTACCACAAATAAATTAGGACAGATGATGTAACACTACAGATAGATAAGGAGCTAAGAGTGTTTTTATGTATATTATGTAACTCGAGGGATTATGTGAAGATAATTGTCATTTAATTTGCATAGTTATAGGCGTCACTATCTCAGAATTTCGCTAGAAACAATTGTAGGGATATTTTTTCTGAATTTTTCGAAATGAATTCTACGTGAATTCTTCCACTAATTTGTCAGGAGCAAATCAGTTCAAAAACATTGTCGTCAGAATCGTAGATTTCCTCAATTGGGAAAGTAGATTTTGTCAATTCAGAGCGTAGATTTTGTCAATTGAGAAAATCTACGATTCTTAAGTTGTGGGCCAACGAAGAAGGAAACAGGAAACACAATTGTGAGAGTTGAAGGTGATTTTGGTTCAATTATGGGTGAAACGATCTATTCTGAGAATTTAATTTAGGTTGCATTCTCATAGAATTTTTTTTTTGGCCTATTCGGGGTGAAAAGCAGTTGGAATTAAAATTAAATGGAAAACAATTTTCAACATTTCCTTAGCAGCAAATGAAAACATGAACATTTTCGTTTCATGGATAAATTGAATCCCTTTGGTCTACTCACTTCTCATTAAGAATGAAAAGATTTTTCGACTGGTTCCAACTCCTTTAGTTATTCGAAGTTTCACAGAGACATAAAGGGAATGAATAACTCGAGTCCAAAATAAATAAGTATAAGCAATTTAGAGTTTCCCAAGATTCGTGTTGTCTTATCAGAGTTTCTGCGTTTTGGTTTTTAACCACCAGCTTTATCTTTCACTGATGTGTTAATTGAAGATGGTTGCATTCTTGGAAACTTGCTTAATTCAAACCGCCTACGAATGGATCTATATTTAACTTTTGAAGCACAAATATTAATACATATTGAATTCTGAACATTAACAGTCTGTAGAACAGAATCCCTGACGAATGAGTGCAAGAGAACACGCATGAGCTTCACTCCTATTATTCATATTTTTTTTTTAATAATTTCGCAATTATTTCCCACAATATATTTCAATCAATATTGTAATTACTCATGGATGAAATCGTGTCAAAAAAAACATAAATCAGAGTACAATGTCAACTTTTGCAGACCCGTCGAAATTCAAAATGTTGGACTCGTTTCAGCTATTCAGCCGTCAGATGTCTCTGGCGTCATTTTCAGGAACAGTCGTCCTGAACAATATGTTAAATTGGATTCTGCGAATATCTCTTTGATGGTCAACGGTTCGGATCAAATAATATTCCTCATTCACGGATGGATGGAAAGCAGAAACGTTACATGGTATAAAAAATTAACAGAAGCTCTTCTCGGGCAAAGCGAAAACAACGTTGTGGTCCAAGTCGATTGGTCCAGGGGTTCCAGGATGCAAAGAGAGGCTGCTGTCAGAAATAATAAGCCTACAGGTGAGTTTTTTATATTGCCATACTTTTGTGGCAGATGGGATTGAATTTAGAATATTTCTATTCTCATTTTTTCAGTTTATTGAATCGTTCTCAAAGTGATTTCTCTGACTGTTCCAGGTGAAATCATAGGGGCATTTTTAGCCAATCTCATTGCACACAACGATCTCTCACATTCCCAAATCCATCTGATAGGTTTTTCCATGGGCGGTCAAGTATCTGGTTTCGCCGCCAAAACTGTAAAAACCTTTACCGGCCACAAAATTGGGCGCATCACAGCTTTAGACCCTTCTGGAAGGAGTTACAACGATAAACCGCCGGAAGAGAGGCTGAATCCTGAAGATGCGGAGGTGGTAGCTGTAATTCACACAGACACCGTCAAAATTGGCTTCAGAGACGCTTGCGGTACCGTAGATTTGTTCGTGAATGGGAAGGTCTATCCTCAGCCTGGATGTCCTGATGATATCGACCTTATAGAGTTGGGTGAGGGAAGAAGAAGATTTAGGATTTTTCTTTAATATTTTTTTTTCCAGGTTACTGCAGTCACTTCAGAGCTTTCAGGTATATGATTGAGGCGATCAGCAAGAACAGATTCATTGGTACCAAATGTGACTCTTACCAGAAATACGTAGAGGGTGAATGTTCTGCAAACGAAGAACTGAATTTTGCTGTTGCCATTCCTTTAGATGCGAGAGGGGTCTTCTATGTCAAGACCAGGCCGAAACCACCATTTTTGGAGTAACTCCAATAACTCCACAATCACTTGAACTTATTACATTCAGTTTGTTAAATTTACGTGTACCTATATACTTTTTTCAGTGAATGAGTGGTAGTTTCAAGAAATTAACAATAAACTGCTAATGCTTGAGTAAATGCTGGGCAGCAGATGTTTAGAAAGTGCGAGATCGTGATTTCATGATCGCACCATCTGAACCTACTGAAATGGCCAATATTTTTCGTTTTTATATTGCCTAATAGTGAACTCCATTTTTCACTTTACAGTTCGCGTTCATATACCGGCAGATATGGAACACATAATAATGTTTTTGGGGACGATGAATAAAAGTTATGAGCCATAACCGTTCTGAATTATTCGAATATTTCACTGTTGTTAATGCCGATATCGATTAATTGGTTTTGAATCAACTCGTCAATTTACGATTTGGAATTTTTTCATGAAACTGTCCAGAAGTGAAATAAAGTACAAATTTTCTACAGTGGAAATATGTCGTTCTTCTTTGAAATTTCATATGTAGCTCAGAGAGGGTAATAAGTTACAAGATGACAGGCGACATTGTATCATTATATTCCTACAAGCAGAAAAGTTATGGAATAAGTAAGCTGAAGAATGAACACAAGGCTGAAAAGTGTTTGGGTTGATTCATTCGACTGACGGACTGAATAAGCATTAACTCAGGTAGGGTATAAAAATTTTTGAATAAATGTAATTCTGAAAAAATGTGTTTTATTCAATATGATCAAAGCTTCGAGTGATGATTGTTTTATCACTTAAAAATTAATTGGTTCATATAGCAAATTGTAAATACCTATTTAAACTGTTCTTTCATCTCCTGATATCGTAATCTCCTCTGTGTCGTTGCCTTTCCAGAAATTGCGTAGTGTATAATTTTCAATGAAAACCGTTTAATCTGACCGGAGATACCAGTCTTTCAGAACTCATCTGAAATTCATGAGGAAGTCCGAATAGCTCGTGCAATATCGCCTGTACACCACGAAAGGGCAAACCCGACGATTTAAACGCAATCAGCCACTACTTCAGAGCAATGAGCACACCGGAAACTGAATTAACACCCCGATGGGGTCTGACCAACACAATTATTAACATTTCTTGATTTCGATAGATAGCCAGCGTGCTCGCTACTTGAAGGAAAACCGTTCTTTTGGTTTCATTTCATTGGGATTTGATGGAGGTCATTTCGAGAGTTTCGCCTTAATGCTTAGTTGAATGATTCAGAACTACACTGCGCAAAAAAATTAACGCACATTATGGAAATCTCAAATTTATTCTACAACTGAAGGTGTTCCCAATGATAATTACTTTTATCAGAATTATGCATGCATATGTTATCCACTCTCAACGTTTTTCTTCAATACAGATGTTTTTCCCAGCAGGAATAAAAAAGATGATATTATCAGATTTTGAATGTATTGGCTCCATTTTAGAATCAATTGTTCTCGATCAATTCTAGTGATCAATAGTTTTTCTTTCGTTTGATTTTCTACACTCGATCGCTATGCAACGCGAAAAACGCAATTTGACCCAAGAGGAATAATGTGCCTAAGCAGTAGTTTTGCGAGAAGAAGGGTGGACATACACAAGAATTGCAGAAAGGTTTGGAGTTTCCCATACAAGTGTGTCCAGAATGTTGCAGTGATTCAGGGAGACAGGTATGAATGTCCGAAAACCAGGACAGGGTAGACCTCGGGTAACAACTGCCATTCAAGAACGTTACTTGAGAGTTTCTTCGTTGAGACAACGGTTTGCAACCGCTCGCCTTCTTCATAATCAGCTTGAGCAAACTCATGGGGTGCAAATTAGCACTCAGACAATAAGAAACCGCCTCAGAGAATATGATTTAAGGCCTCGTGTCGCGGCAAGAGGCAAAGCTCTTACCCCAGCCCATCGAAGGGCTCGTTTGGATTTTGCGAGAGAGCATATCCATCAGGAAGAGGCCGATTTGGAAAGAGTTCTCTTCACAGATGAGTCTAGATTCTGCCTCTACCATTGTGATCGACGTTCCCTTGTATACAGACGTCCACATGAAAGATATGCTCATAACAATTTCCTGAATACTACTGGTTTCGGGGGAGGATCGATTATGGTATGGGGTGGAATATCTTTGACTGCTCGCACAGATCTAGTGGTAGTTGATAATGGAGCTATGAATGCTGATAAGTATATAAGGAACATTCTTGAAGAGCATGTAGTACCATTTGCCCCATACATTGGTGAAAATTTCATTTTTATGGACGATAATGCCAGACCGCATCGTGCGCGCATCGTTCAGGAGTACCTTGAAGAGGTTGAAGTCTCTCGAATGAAAAGTTCAGATCTCAATCCGATTGAGCAGGTTTGGGACAATCTCAATAGAAGGCTGAGAAAATCATCCATCTCTCGAAGGGAATGGCCAGCAAGAAGTCCAGATGTCAATCCGATTGAGCAGGATTGGGACAACCTCTATAGAAAACTGAGAAGGTCGAAAAATCATCCAGCTACTCTTAATGACTTAGGAAACCAACTCGGAAAAATCTGGGAAGGATTAGATCAGAACATTTTGAGATCACTCATTTTGAGTATGTCGTTGTCGAGCTGTAATTAACGCAAGGGGTGGAAATACCAAGTATTATATCACTCATCAGCATTTCAGTATTTTGAAAAATTTTCATTTCTCTTCTTTTACATAAGATTCGGTGAAATTCGAATTTTTCTTCCATTTAATGTGTCTTGTTTCGTTCAAAACCTTCCCGAGAGAACATAAAAAATAAGTTATAAAGTCAATGTAGAGTTAACTTTCATTAAAATTGAGATTTTCAGAATTCGCGTTAATTTTTTTGAGCAGTGTATATTCGGCTACATAATATTCACTCTGACGCCTTGAAGATGAATCAAATCAATGAGAACTACTCCAGATTAACTCGTAAGAATGTCGAATTCAAAGATGTAACCCAACCGAATGAATAAAATAAATTAATTGAATCCTTTCTATCCGAATTCACCGCAGTCGTGGTAACAGTACCACGAGAGTTGGCGGCCCCTTTGATCTTCGGTACCTGAAAATTTCGAATGATATCGGGGACAATCGCAATTACACATATAATTGAATAATTCCGGACGGATCCGCTCAACAATCGCATTTTCCGAATAGCTAATGCGATCGAAAATTGCAATTACAGCTGGAACGAAGTGCAGCGAATTAAAACTGTCCCTTATCGGACTTTGTCTGGGAGCTGCGTTATCGAATTCATACGAACCATTTGATGGAATGTCCCGTCTGTTTTCGACGACTGATTTGAAGTACAAATCGATCGGAGTCAGGTCGTCAAGGTTTAATTACAAAGGTTTGTTACATGAACTGAGCGAACAATGTGTGTTCTGCTTTGGAAGTTCATGCAATCGGCCAGGGTTCCTCTGATGTTTTTTGCTCTTACGGCTCCCAGATTTATCAGAAGTGACACGGAAAAAACATTAGCGTTGATGAGGTAGGATGGAAGTGATAAAAAAGTACCAAACCCTATACGTTTCGATTAAATGCATATATTATGGAACCTACGCCCAACATCTCAACGAGAATTGCCGTTGGGAATTCATTAATTACTCTCGTTACTCTTCTAGCAAGGACTTGATTTTTTTCAAGTTTAAATTGAAGGACGCTCTAATTCATTTATAAATTTTTGATTAGAGACTGAGAAGGTACTCGATAAATGAATGGGATCCTAGAGTTTTCTTCTCGCTTGATCCGAATATCATTTTGCAACGCTCTAATTTAATAAAGAAGTTTCACTGTGCCACCCTGTAAATCATTCAATATCTTCGAAGTCAGATGACTTCATCAAGCGTACAGACAGACATTTCGAGATTGAAAGTGTTCCCTTCTGTTCGGAAGGAATAAAATTACACAGATGAAAATACTCAAATTGTTCACAATTTATTCAATTTTCATAAAATCGATAAATCCTCACTTTTTACGCAGAAAAGGTTTTTTTGAATTTGTAGGGTAAAAATAGGTACCTCGATGTTCTTTCTTGAGTTTTTTCGCGAAATTCACTTTCGCGTTAGAGCTGCAAAGGCCTTTTTCGTAATCTCTGTAGCTTGGGCATTTGATTCCGTAAAAAACTGGGTCATCCAGAGATTCGAGGTAAAGTTCGATGCTCCTATGATGGCCGCACAGATCTGGAAATAATAAATACATAGGAAATATTTAAGTTCGCTCCACTCACACTAAAATATTAAAAATACACTGCGCAAAAAAATTAACGCACATTATGAAAATTGATTCTACAACTGAACGTGTTCTCAATGATAATTATTTTTATCAGAATTATGCATGCATATGTTATCCACTTTTAAAGTTTTTCTTCAATACAGATGTTTTTTCCCAGCAGAAATAAAAAAAGATGATATTATCAGATTTTGAATGTATCAGCTCCATTCTAAAATCAGTTCTCGATCAATTCAAGTGATCAATAGTTTTTCTTTCGTTTGATTTTCTACACTCGATCGCCATGCAACGCGAAACACGCAATTTGACCCAAGAGGAATGTGCCCAAGTGGTAGTTTTGCGAGAAGAAGGGTGGACATACACAAGAATTGCAGAAAGGTTCGGAGTTTGTCCAGAATGTTGCAGCGATTCAGGGAGGCAGGTATGAAAGTCCGAAGACCAGGACAGGGTAGACCACGGGTAACAACTGCCATTCAAGAACGGTACTTCAGAGTTTCTTCGTTGAGACAACGCTTTGCAACCGCTCGCCTCCTTCAAAATCAGCTTGAGCAAACTCATGGGGTGCAAATTAGCACTCAGACAATAAGAAATCGCCTCAGAGAATATGATTCAAGGCCTCGTGTCGCGGCAAGAGGCCCAGCTCTTACTCCAGCCCATCGAAGGGCGCGTTTGGATTTTGCGAGAGAGCATATCAATTGAAAAGAGGCCGATTGGGAAAGAGTTCTCTTCGCAGATGAGTCTAGATTCTGCCTCTACCATTGTGATCGACGTTCCCTTGTATACAGACGTCCACATGAAAGATATGCTCAGTGCAATTTCCTGAATACAACTGGTTCCGGGGAGGATCGATTATGGTATGGAGTCTAATATCTTTGACTACTCGCACAGACTTAGTGTTCGTTGATAATGGAGCAATGAATGCTGATAAGTATATAAGGAACTTTCTTGAAGAGCATGTAGTGCCATTTGCTCCATGCATTGGTGAAAATTTCATTTTTATGGACGATAATGCCAGACCCCATCGTGCGCGAATCGTTCAGGAGTAATTTGAAGAGTCTCTCGAATGAAATGGCCAGCAAGAAGTCCAGAACTCAATCCGATTGAGCAGGTTTAGGACAACCTCAATAGAAGGCTGAGAAGTTCAGAAAATCATCCAGCTACTCTTAATCCATCTCGGAGAAATCTGGGAAGGATTAGATCAGAACATTTTAAGATCACTCATTTTGAGTATGAACCGTCGTTGCCGAGCTGTAATTAAAGCAAGGGGTGGAAATGGAAATACCAAGAATTAAATCACTTATCAGCATTTCAGTATTTTAAAATTTGTTCATTTCTCTTCTTTCATCTCTAACTTTCATCAAAATTGAGATTTTCAGAATGTGCGTTAACTTTTTTGCGCAGTGTAATTCAAATTTGCAAACATATCTTCAATTTAATATGGGAGCTTTTAGAGGTTTTTGTCTCAAATTGGTTGAACAACTTTACCAGGAAGTTTCAAGGCTATTTATTAAATTTTTTGCCCTTATTTTTAATTTTCAAGCAGGAGACTTCCTTCCAGTATTCGAAATTTTCTAATATAATTTCGTTCCAGAAATTAGGACAGTATATTCTTAAAAACATTCAGGAAAATCTCCTGTAATACATTTCTTTCGATGTCAGTGGGCAAGTTTTCAGCGCTGAATATGAAAATTCAAAATGAGAAAAGAGTTAACCTCTTATCGAAAAGTATACCATGAATAAAAACATGAATACTGTCACAATTCGGAATAATTAATTTCCGAACCGTGGACTGGCGTAGGCCCAGACTGAGAGTAAACCACTGAAATAGTGCCGTCGTCGAGAAGAGAACAACAACAGAATTTAATATAACCATATCGTTTCTTCTGGGATGAATCTAAAAGAGCGGTATCCGAAGAAAGTGTCTGGATCTGCCGATTTTCATTCTATCGAAAAGGATGGTTTGTAGGCAGTGAAAGGATTGTTTCCACAGTCTGGCAACGATGTCATCCTTCCTACTCGAAATCCCTCGCGCTTTCCGACTCGAATCAAACCCGGCCTTCATCCGAATCAACATAAACACTGCATTTACCCGTTCGCGAATCCCAATTAGCGATCTTCCCGAAAAAAAAAATAAATATTTACGCAGCAGCCTTCCGCCCCGCTTGTCTTTCCCGTCGGGAATTGCACTAATAAGCGCGGGGGGCCCAGGTACGCCTACGCGGCCCCCCCAGACGTCCCGAGCGCCCCGACGCCGAGATCAAAGGGAATATTTCCGATAACGACGCGCCTTCGGATGCTCGCGATACGTTTTCATTTCGGATTCCCTTTGTTCCGGAAAATTCGCGAGCGCGAAAATCGAATTATGAGACTCGGGCTCAAACTGACCGTGTCTTCGCGTTCAATATTCAAGAGGAGCAGCCGCCGTACCAGGGCCGCCGAGATGATGATTGATGCTGTTTACGGAGGCTGGAGCGTTTGTCTGCGCGGAATACCGCCGAGATAATCGCTGGAGATTTCTGGGTTCGTTTCGATGTGGTACGTGCTGGTGGAGGATTCTGCACAGCCGACTTAAGATGAAGGAAAGAGCGCGGTGGTCAGTGACGGCTGTAAAGAGGGGTTTTTAAGAAAAAGAAAAATTCTTTGCCATCACGGAGGCAACTCGAGAACATTTTTGAAACAAAGATGAATTCAAAATCATTCCCAGGCTCAGAGATCTTTTATATCATGAGGTTGGTGAAATGATATTAGATTTCGTCACTGAGATGAGAGATATAACGGTTTCGGCCTTGTTTGGCCTCATCAATATCCCATACATCTCAGAGACAAATAAAAATCTTCGATATTTGAAGCAATTAGTTGTACGAGTTAAATATTACAAAGTACTGATAGACCAAGTAAATTAGACTTCTGCCTGGAAATAATTGGTGGAGTTCTGGAAACTGTTTTAATCATTCATTTAGGCCTCTAATGTGATGCGTTTTAGTTTTGCCCCAATTTCCCAGTGGAGCGTATGCCGTGGCGTTCAAAAAACCTCAAAATTTTCGGACTATTTTAGGTTTTTCTCGAATAGCTCCTGAACTAAGCACTTTATCAAAAACTTTGTTATATCTAAGTGTTCAGCATGAAATTTTGCTTCTAAAAAATACCATGACATCATATTTCGATCAAGTAGTTTCATAGATATCATAAGTCGAAAAACGGAAAATTTTGACACTTGTTGAAAAAAAAACATTTTTTCCCTATGAAACGTGAAATATCTATCAAACTACGAGCTTGAGAACAAAATGTCATTGAATAAAAGTTGTGTTGTTTTGATTTCTTCTTCTTTCGTTGTCAGTCAGTATAGCGAAGGGATATTAAGCGTGTTGTTTGTGATCTCGCGTTAAGATTGTGCGGCAAAGTTTTCAGGTAAGGAAGGATATTGACTAGAAATTCTGATAAATACATTTTATCGAGAAGAATGGAAACGGAAATCATAATTGAAAGTAGCAATCTGAGGAGAGAACATCGGGAAACAGACTATATTGTTGATTTCATTCTGATTAACAAGTTCAGCCAAATGCCGTACGATGACAAAATTTTCGTAGCAATGAAGAACAATGAAGACACCTCAGCCCGCTATTCAAAATTTAATTCTCAATGCCAGACATAATCCTTCAGCGTCAATTGTACAATAAATGCGAGTGGCTGACAGAAATTATTTTGTTAGTTTTGCTCACTTATCTCCGAAAAGTCAGGAAGCAATGTTTCTCTAGTATGCATGTTGTTGGCTAAGTAGATACACTAGTGATAAACCTATATTTTTTGCTCGGCATCTGATGGCCTCCTCTGATTGAAAACTTACGAGTCGCCGAGTTGGGTAAAAATGATACCTAACGTTATCTAAACCATAACTCTCTTACCAAGCTAATATTGACAACTGCCACTCCTGCATAATAACCTACCCATTGTGCCTTTTATACATTGAATATTAATATTTCACCCTCTTGTACATATTCAGAATCGTTTGAAGAATTACCTACTATAGTCGATGATCCCACTGAATTCCAGGCATCCAGGTTGTGGGTACTTTCCTCCATTAGGATAGAAATCTATAGTTCCGCATTTTTTTCCATATCCAAACCTAAATGCATCTGTATGTACAACAAAAACGATATTCGCATCGTCTGGGCCAAGTCTTTCTAAAGGCTCACTGTTATAATATCCAGGACCTGCAGGATCTAGAGCTGTTATTTTCGCTATCTTCCTCCTATCAGGCTTCATTATATTTTTGCATGCCATACCTGCAATATGGCAGCCCATGCAATGGCAAATAATCTCTGTATTTTCATATTTTATTCTCTTACTGTCGAGAAAACAAGATAATATTTCACTTGTAGCGTTTGCTGGAAGAAATATTCAGCTGATATATGATAACTGTCATCCACCCTGACGAAAATTCGCTTACCAACAACAGAGTTGAAGTTCTTCGCTATCTCGTATTCGTTTCTAGCCAATTTCGACCAGTCGACAGTTACTATTACACTGTTCTCCTTCAATGCACGAAAAGTTAAATATTTGATGTCATTAACATAAAGTTCATTGCTGGATTCTAACCAACCATGAATGATGAAGAACACTTTCGTTGATTTGTTGAAAGGATAGAGCTCAAGACAGAATGGTCCAGGTCTCAGAGATATCTCGTTCACGTGGTTCTCAACATTATATAACGTAAATCTTACCGATTTAGCTCGTGATGCTGAAATAAAGTTCTGATGAAAAATTCCTCGATTCAACGAAATAAATTCACTACCAGTCGATGAGACAAGACATGTCAGGAAAAGTACAATCAATTTTGAAAGAATTAAGAACATGTCGTAATCTGTCAGAAATGACAACTTGAAATTGATAGATACCTATACAGGGTATCTTTCTAAATAAAAGAAGAAAGGCATCCGCATCCGCCTGTTGCCTTACAATGAAAAAAGAATACATGATGACCATCGATTCACATTAATAACTGTGATTGTGACATTTCTACTTTATTTCAAAATTCCCTGAAATTCGTTCTTTCCTGAACAAATCAATCCAATCGCTTATAAAAACACGAATCTTCGCATCTGTGAGCATATATATCAGCTCAACAGCACATGCAAAAGAGATTCATTAATACGTCTGTGAACGAAGCATATTGAATGCATAAAACAATGTTTAGTTTTCACTTCGAATTCTGTATATTTATCGGTGAGTTTATGTTTATTAAGCTGTAACTGACATGATTAATATTCATCGTCCAAATAACGTAGGAAATGGGTTGATACTTCAGTATGAAACTTCATCGTTTTATCGCAACGTCCATTCATCAATCAGTAATATTTATACAGGTACTATAATCAAATGGTAAATTTATATTATTCTCAGCTGTGAAAATATTTGATCGAACCGATATGATATGAACCTCTGCATTAGGCATGTGAATAAATGTAAACTGTATCAGCCCTTCAATAATGTTTGTTGTTTTCCATTCGATATTAGGTAAATGAATTATCAAAGAGATGGAGTATTTTGATTCGGTGGAATCTACAGGGTGAATCAGTCAATGGTGCTCGATCGGTAGATAACTCTTGGAAATTTTGTGGTGAGAGAATTTCTTATGAGAATTCATCTCATTGATTCGAAGAAATTAAGGTGGGGGTCAACCCCCTTTAACTCAATTGTAGTTGCGCCAATGGGAGATATACCGAGTATCTGTGTATCCACGTCTCATTTGACTTTTTTTCGATTTGATTCAATGTTGATATTGATTCCTTGATTCAGCATTGAATGTTTTTATTTTTTTCAGGACATAGAGCACTGTTACTACCACGGCACTGTGCAGGACTATCCTGGAGGAACTGCAGCCTTCCACACGTGCAATGGAGTCAGTGGAGTGATCCACGTTGGAAATGAAACTTTCGTCTTGCATCCCTTCTATGGGGGTGATCTTTCGGTCAGTAAATATATATTTCTATTTCTTATTTTCAAAACTTCATTTCACCAAATATTTTCACCTTATTTCATGAGAAGGAATCAGTTCCCAATTTTTTTAGCAACTATTTATTTACATCCTGTATATTATTTTAATCATTAGAAACATATTCATGTACTTTTTAAAGATCATTCGAAGAATATTTTTTTCATCGAATGAATATTGACAGAAACAGTTATATGAGTTGACTGATCATTAATAACTCATGTTTGATGTCTTCCTCAGGGCACCATAATATGAATAGTATTGATACATAATATAAAATAAACCTTAATAAATATATCAATTGATATATTCATCAATTAGTTTTCTTACATTCATTTCATAATTTTTCTTGATCTGAATCAAAGAAAAAGTTGTCATAGTGAAACAATATTAACTTGAACATAAAAAAGCCTACTTACAGACTTGTCACATTCGAACAAAAATAAATGATCGTCAAATTAACCATGCAGTACATATTTTTGTAAGGTATCTTATTTTTAAACGCCTAATAATAATGAGTCTTCGGTTATTCATGAGTAATTATAACGCTGAATGTATTGACATATACAGGTTTATTCACGAATATAGCTTCCGATTTTTCCGGATATCAACTTTCGTTTTTCAAATGTGAAGACCCAATTTTTATTGCATAAATAGATTCTCCATACTCCATTGAATTCTGAGTCTTTTTGATTCCAAAAGTTTGAATTTTCCCGAGGAAATTCCCTTCAAATGAGGAAATACGAAAAAAAATCACAAAATTGTTGGAATACTTCGAGGTTTTTTCATCAAAAATTCTCATTTTTGAGAATCTCCGAGAAGAAAGCCTGATGCTTCTTTTCTGATAGTGTGCTTTTCAGAATATGGTACAGGAGGTCACAAATTCTTTGTCAAAGTTAGAAAAGAAGAAAAGTCAAAAATCGTTTTTTTTTTCAAATTGGAACCCCATTTTTTCGAAGCAAAACCTCGAAGTCTGTATTTCAACAGGGTTCAATTTTGAGATTTTTTCTCGTATTTCCTCATCAAAAGATAATTTTCTCGAGAAAAGCCATATTCGTGAATAACCCTATATAAAGGGTTGCTCCTTATGATCTGGTTATTCGAAAAATCATCGAATTCATATGTTTTTCAAAAGAGTCTATGTGAATATTTGCACTTATTGGGAATCCCTGCAATTCTCTAAGTATGCAAATCTACATTTTTTATCACCTCCACACCATCCCAAATGTTTGTTCAGATTCCAACCCACCCATAAAGCTCCAATTCTGAATACAAAATCATAAAATCGACTCCGAATTTATTCATCTGGAGAAAAAAAAAGCTGAGCTGTAATAAAATCATAACCACGAAGAGCTACATTATGAATCCTGAGCTCTCTACTTCACGTTTGATTTGAAATTTTCAACATTTCCAATCTCCGGTCTCGAGTTCACTGTCTTTTTTTTATTCCTCCCGAACAAATAATGACTCCACTCCCTGAAGTTACATGTTGACTTTACCGTTCGTATCGTTGTGTTAAACCAGATTGAAAGCGCTGGTTAACGCAGGGGCGTCCGTACGGCAATTCTCCAGGGGCGACTCGGTTTTGCTATTGTTAAAAAGCACGAATTTCACTCTCTGGAACTGTTCTAGGCGGAATGAGATTCTCGAAACGCATTAAATTGATGAAAACTTTCGCCGTTCCCGAAGAATAGGTAATACCATTGGTGAATCAACCCCTTCACAAACAGAAAACATTTGGGTTACATAAGCAGGGAAAAAATCAAGAAGGAGTACATCGTGAAATTTATAATTTCATCGATAACTCAAATTGATATTGTATTGTTAGAAGTAGTTTCACGAACTTGCATTAAACTTTAACGATACATTAAATTTATAATCCTCCAGATTGTCAAATTCAAATGAAACTTCATGTGTCAAAATGAAAGTGACGTAACATTTTCTTCGAAGTTTCAAATTTTAAGCTCCTCTATTGAAATAAAGTCTCTGTTCTGTCTTACGACGCTTTAATACCGGCACGGTACCGGAATAACCGTAAGAAATGAAGGCCGTAGTCAGACTAAAGAGCTCTCGTAGCTGATCTCCCGATATATCATCATTTCCCCGGATATTTACGGCCACTAGGTGCATCAAAAATGAGGGGCTTAATTAAAGCTGGTGGAAGAAGTGGCGTTTATTTTGAGCATTTAATCATGACTGCTACGTCTGGTTTTATCGACCTGAGAGTCCGGAGCAGCTGCTGTTTTTCCTCCGGAGGGACTGTTATTACCCAAGAGATGCGCTAGGAGGTATTCGCTAGATTGGGACATCTAGGATCATTAATGACGTTTCCTCGATTGAGCTTATTCTGGCAGAGATGTCGCTGTCTCGTGCATTCGGGGAATTAAATGAAACGACGATTTCATTGTTGTGTTCTAGATTTCCTCGAATAATGAAGATCACATTTTTTGAAAAAGAGAAATCTCCTTCAATATCGAAGATTTCAACTTATATTGTGAGCAGTTTCTTCTCTTCAAGGTCATCATTTTATATTGTTTTGACAGTTTATCGTAATAAATACCTACTTAATGTTCTGTGAGAATTTCATGCTGGATGTTCTAGATCAGTTTTCTTCTGTTAGTTCAGTGTGATAATGTCTTAAGTTCCCTTATTTTTTCATTTCAATAAACGAGTGAATATTATTTAATGCAAAGAAATAATGAGACTCTTGAATTTCTTGCAAAAATTTACATGTTGCCTCAAATTTCAGTGCATGTCAACTCCGTTCAACTGATGAAAATTCTCGAGAACTTTGGTGAAATTTCAAGTAGACGTTATATAAAAAGAAATTTTAGTTGAGATTCGTATGAGATCGCGTTAGAGAAACTTAGATCTATTGAATAACTCTTGAATCAGGCTTCTGGACAATTACAAATAGAGTTTAATGATTTAAATAGTTTGTTCACCTCCCTGTACATCTTTAGATCAAATGAATTAATAATTCCTTCTTCAAGGAAAATAATGAAGCATATGTGCATCTGCCATGGCAAATGGCTTCATTCGTCTGCTTGGAGGCAATAGAAGTCCCATAAATTATACTCTGGAGCGAGGAAAAAATTCCTTTGTTCCCGAATTTTCTACATTTCAATATGAGTCAAGAAGCTTTTCGAAATGCTCCTTTCCCTGTCAGTTTATGAATGATTCAATGAATTCCGAATGCGACTTAAAACGGATATAGAAATCTCGGATTTTCATCAATCTGTCAATAGGTCGAGATTGGTATATATTATCCGATATCCAAAACATCCCCATTTTCGAATACCAGAACAAACCCGAGTATCCAGTGTTCCGGAAGTATCAGAAATGGGAGGCGATATATATATGTATATACCTATATATATCGAATGTCCCAGTTTTATGCAAGAGCGACTATCTCTTCGGCGCTCTCAATTGTCTTTTATACCGGCCTCTCCCACGATAAAACCTTTATCGGGGCCCCATTCTTTCGCCACTAAAGCTCTAGAGCTCTTGAAGAGGCATTTCCAGATGTTCCCCCGATATCCGAATCTACGCAGTCAATTACATGAAGGTAATTGATAATAACAGTCCATTCATACGGTATTATTCTTGGACTTTCCGAACCTTCCACTGATCTAACGTCGTAGGTGATTTCCGAGTGTAATTTGTCTAAATATTCAGTGAAAACAGGAGATTCCAGAAATGAAGTCTTTTCGTCGATAGGACGATATTCAAATTTTTTTATCGCGAGCTACCCCGACCTGGCAAGAAATTTTCGTCCTACTAGAGGAATGGGAGGTATCTTTTCTGGTAAATTCGGAGTCGTAGATACCCGAAACGAAAACCTTTTGTCGATAAATGTACAGGAGCCGACAATTTTCAATTTTTTGCCAGGTCAGGGTAGCTCGCGAAAAAAAAAATTTGGTCCTAGGTAATTTTTTCGTATATGGGATTAAAAAGTCGCATCAACGGTTCAAATTCATGCCAAGCATGCACCCAGCATTTTATAACTTCACTTCATATGACATCCGCATTCTCTAACGCATTTTTCACGGCTGCCCCCGTATTAAACTGTCACCCTTGACATCCAACGGACTTATCGTACGATTTCTCCGCTTGCTCCCATGCCGCATACCTGTCCTTCGGATTTGTTGTGAATAAATTGTGCTACAGATAAAGCTCCCTCTTGCCCCATGTTTTATACAATGTCCAACTATCTCGCAGCGAGACGCGTTGCAAAAATTTAAATGAAATTTATATTTCCTCCGAGAGTTGCGATAAAATCAGTCACGGTGAGCAACATAACGGATGAAAAGTGAGCTCTAAGGGTAGGAGGGATCTCTTCAATCTCCAGTCATTCTGAAACGCTTGGGGTGCGATATCCTGAAAAAAGAGCCCCCTTTTCGCGAACCAGTTTGCATGGCGATAGACGGATCTAAGTTTTAAAATTCTGTCACTTTTCAAAAGGGTGAGCTTCCCGAATGGTGCCGAATATCTTGTTATCTGATTTGGGCAATATCAATAAGGCGAAAAATTCAAGTTCTTTTTCCTTATTGGGAATCAGTTTAGTAGTTCTTGGTCGAACCGATACGACTATTTATAAGGTTGTGAAAAGGGCTGGGTATAAAACTGGGCCTTGGGGCACTCCAGCGTTCAGTTTGAAGCCACCACATTCCAATTATCCCGATAATGGGAAAATTCCTCATCTACTCGCAAAGAACAGTCCAGCCTAATGCCACGGTTAAAATAGAAAAATATATGGTGGATACAGTTAGATGATTAACTTGAATTTTGTGTACATTGAATAGACTTTCCCTGAGTTGCAGCAAGGTCCATTAAAATTTAATGCTCAGCGTTATTCAACTAAGACATTCATTTGTTTTTGTTTTTTTTTCTTATAGAATTTTCTCAAGTATCGTGAATGCGTATTGAACTTGGTATTTTTCTTTTTGAGTTTATAGGTGTTGAACCACAACTCTTGTAATTTTTATAATAATAATAATAATAATAATAATTCTTCTTTAAACGAAGTATCCATAGAAGGTAGCCATGGATACTCCGTTTAAAGCAGGGTTAAGGGGGCTTTAAATTTATTGAACCTTGCTGAAACTCAGGGATAGTAGGAAAGGTATTTTTGATTCTTGGTTATTACAATTCACTCATTGAATGGAGTTCGAATGGGAGCTGATTACAATGATTTCCTGATATTTGGCCAACCAAATAATACTCCGTTAGCTACATGTGTAATTCTTCATGAATGAATAACGCTCAACAATTCGCCTGATTGGAACTTCAATCTAATAATTCGTTTAATTTTGCCGTTGCTAATTGGGAGCTGAATCAGATGGATTCGATCGATTCGAATATGACTGATTAATTGGATGAATAAAGAATGCAGGGTTCACATGGTTCCCCTGGAAATGAAATCGAGTTTGGATAGTCAATTATGAATATTCTCGATTGATTCCGGGATTCGGTTATGGGGATATACGTATTTTATGGAATATTGGTGAATGTATGGAGTCGAATTTGTTGGGATCACAAAAAAACTCTGCATGTTCAATCTCAGTTGTCTTTGCATACTATAGAGAAAAAGGAATGATTCCCCCATAATTATTAAAACGATGACAGCTGCTGTCATACATAGTAGAAGGAAGTATTGCAAGTTTCACAGAGTTTTTCCTTTTGAAACATCTATTAACTTTTTTATAAAATTATTACATAGAAACAGACTTTTTATTAGCTTTATTTTCATTCTGATATCTGCAGAAATAAAATGTTTCAATATAAATTTTTTCTTCATAAAACCAGCTGTTTCTGATACAACTACACTTTGAATAGCATCTCAAGCTTGGTTTTTTTTTCGTTGCTGAATATTTACCGATAGCAAATTAGTATCTTTTTCAACATTAACTTCCTAAAAATTCCTTACGCCCTAGTTCGTAGTTACTGACATCAGATTGTGGAGTTTAGCATACCGAACCGGTAAACCGAAGGTCGCAGGTTCGAGTCCTGCTCGGGGAAGTCGCTTTTTCATATTTCAATTTCCGTCTGCATGCCGATAATTCCAACATATTGACTGAAAAACGTTCCGATACCGTTTTACAGAACGATATCATAAAACACGACTCCAAAAATGACAGTCACACGGAGTTCTGGGATGGCTTGTGATGTCATTGAGGTTTAATCCAGGCTTGTTATCGTCAGAGAATAAGAGGGGGAGTATTCGGGGGCCGGGGAGTAGCGCCAATGTTCGGTTAATTGGCTGTCAACCGTCACACGAGCGACGACATATGTAGTTACGTGTTCATTAAAACTTATTCCAATTAATTTTAATTAATCCGGATGTATCGGAGGACGATTCTGAAGATGACCGTGAGCATATTCGTCAGATATGCGCGCTGTGAAACTGGCGTAAATTGTTTGTGTCTATGCACGGACATAATCCAATAATGAACCTGCAACGGCCATTTATGCTGGTCGGATTCCGGGCAGAAATCCAATTCTTACTCAATTCCATTGCAACAGCTTTGCGTTGATTATGGACTAATAGCTTTGTCGGCTCATTTTGCATAACTAAATTGCGATATGCAGAAGAGGATTAAACAGGGAAATATCTTCATTTTGCTTGTTTTCAGCAAAAATTTCTCTATAGGATTAAACTATTTATCATATCTTCGATCCAAAAGGTGTTGAAGGTTTGTTCAACTCCCTCAAAAAAGGTGTTGAAGGTTTGTTCAACTCCCTCAAAAAAGGTTTTGAAGGTTTAGCTCCCTCCAAAGAGGTGTTGAAGGTTCAGCTCCCTCCAAAAAGGTGTAGAAGGTTTAACTCCCTCTAAAAAGGCTATTAAAAACACTTGCATCAGTTTTTTGTATCGGCAGGATCCCACAATTCCCCGAGATCTCTGATAATCCTCATTCGCATAAAGAAAATTCAAAAGAAGAAAAAATGTTAACGTGTTCAACGAAACACTGGCACAGATAAATCGATAAATGGAAAGTCAGAGGATCAAGGAATTGCGAAATGTTTAAATTCAATCAACAAATTATAATTTAGATAAACTGATCTAGAAGGAAAGTTGATTCATCAGATAATTGAGGAAATCAGATGAAAAGTTACATAATTCTCAAAATGGCAGAACACAAGCGTGCTACTCAAGTACTTCACCCACATGAAACAAACGAACTATCAGCAAAAATAAAACAGTGATTATCTGATCAACTTTGTACTCACCGATATTTATTAATCGCCACAGATAATTAAGTTTACTCGAGAATGAGGGAACGTACCACGACTTCTCAGATGTAGGAAGTGCAAAAACGAAAAGATCCTAATTAAAAATCCGTGCACAAGAAAGCAACTCAGAACTAGATTGCAGGACTACAATAGATCCCGAACTAATTATATTATATTGAAAATAATTTTCAAGTAAATATTGCCAAGACGAGGCCGTATTTCTTACATTATCAAAGAGTTATCAGATCTCATGTAGAGCCAAGCAGCTGACTCTACACTGTTCAGTTTCGCAAGTTCTTATTTCACAAACTTTATGCCGAAATATGTGACTTGGCAGTTTCTTTACTACAAGAACTGTTATATAATAGAAAAGCTATGAACAGCGACCTTACGCTCACGTGGCAGAAGAGAAACAGCCAAGTCACGTATTTCGACCAAGGCAGAGAGTTTGTGGGACAAGGACTTGTGAAGTTGAAGAGTGTAGAGATCGCAGCTTGGCTCAACATGAGATCTGATAACTTTTTGACAATGTGAGAAATACGGCCTTGCCTTGGCAATATTTTACATGAAAATGTTTTTGGTTGGATTCTCTTATATCTGAGAATACTTCATATTGAAACCCTGAAGGTGGGTTTCACAATACTTTGATTGCCCGATTAAGATCTGTTAAGTTGATTAGAGCCATCGAAATTCGTTGAAATTATGAATCTGGTAAGTTTTTTTGATCAGACAATGTTTTGTGAAACCCACCTTTAGTCATCTGACAGTATTGCCAGATCTCATTCTCCTCATTTCACCAATTCACCCCTGAGCCTCTTTGCCAGAGTCAAAATTGACTGCACAGCTTTCATCTTTTCAGCAGAAGCATCCTCACGTGATATTTGAGGCCCGCACCAAAGCCAACAAGGGATGCGCGAACTCCGGCAACATGGAGTGGAGGCACAACACGCACACAGGCTTCCTGCCCACCAGAGTCAGAAGAGACGTCAGGGAGGCCACCAAGTACATCGAGACGGCCTTGGTGATCGACAAGGCCATGTTCGAAAGGCGGAACGGCAGTACCAGGATAGACGTGGTGCACGACGCCATCCAGGTTGCCAACATCGCTGACCTGTACTTCAGGACGTTGAACACCAGGGTGTCGGTGGTGTACATCGAGACGTGGCAGGGTGGAAATCAGGCTCAGATAGATCGGAACCAAGACATCGGGAAGGCTTTAACGAATTTCAACGATTACACGTCGAGGAACCTTTTCAAGGTGGACAGGGACACCACGCAGCTGTTGACAGGGGAGATGTTCTCAGGGGGTGAAGCTGGGATGGCGGTACCTGCCACCGTTTGCACGAACAAGGCGGTGGGGATAAGCGTGGACATCAACACCTACGAGCCCCACCTGGTGGCGGGTACCATGGCGCATATGATCGGACACAACATTGGAATGGGACACGATGATGGAAGGGAGGAATGCTCTTGCAGGAACTGGCATGGTTGCATCATGGCTCAGTCGATTGTTGGACTGGACAACGTGCAGCCTTACGAGTTCTCGGAGTGCAGCCAGAAGGACTATATTGATAAGCTGAGGACTGGTAAGGCTCTGTGCCTGCTGAATAAGCCGAACGAACTGATGGTGAGTCATTTCGATTTAATTCTGGTTCTTTTCATTTTATTCGAGGTATCTGCAAGTTTTAACTGAATTCATGGTTTCTTATAGTTTTTCTAAAAGAGGTGAAGGATAATTTCTAACGCTTTTGAAGATAGGTATACAGGTGAGGGTCTGACTTGTACAAGGTGGTCAGATTTTGATGTTTTAGTACTACATCTCCTAAATCAAGCGAGATAGAAAAAAAGTAATATGTATGTCATATTCTCTTTTTTCGAGAAACATAAATTGCTGAAAACCTCAAGTCGCTAAGGTGTCTAGTTTCCATGATTTTTCAAAAGACTTTTCTTAGACAATTTCAATAATTTTCGGAATTTTCGATATTCAAGCTCGGAAGTATATCATAATATACTTTTGAAATTGTTTAAGAAAAGTCTATTGAATATCATCATAGCACACTATGGTTTTCATTTGAAAAAAATTTTTTTTATTTCTCTAAAATTTGAAGGGGCACTAAAATTTTGATAGCCTGATAAAAAGTACTTTATTTCGAGAGCGTAGCATCAACACTGGGGAAGTTATAGCCAATTAGAAGAAATGGCCAAATTTCAAAATCACCCTGTAGCATGGAAACTAGACAGCTCATCGAATTGAGGTTTTCAGCAATTTGAGTTTCTCGAAAGAAGAAAATATGACATGTATATAATTTTTTTTCTATCTCGCTTAATTAAGGAGACACATTTTGTTCCTTACAATTTTTTTTGCCAGTTCGGTTGAAAATATACAGGAAATTTCATTAAAAAATGGATTTTCGAATATATCTCGTGAATGCTTTCATAGAATGAAATGACTCTCGGAATAAAGGTTTTCATTGATGTAGTGAATCTTCTAAGAACACAAAATTCCATTCATCTGTTTAATTTTTTCATTTTATGACCATTATATACCGTTATAGTCCATGATTATAACAGAAATTCAAGGGAGCCTACTCATGTTAGTGATTAATGCTACTTATTGAAGATTTGGACATTTCCAAAAGTAAAAGAAATCTCGTTATATGCTCATGTTTTGAGTAATCATTTGAAAAATCTATATCAGCGAAAATTTAAATAATTTGTTACATTGGTTGAATGCAACTCTGTTCAGAAGATTCACAGTATTGCATTTCTGCTACATTTTTCAATCTGTAGATCTAATGTATCGACATGTTCCGAGGGGTGGCATAGCTCATTAAGTTTCAAATGGCTATATCTTTTTCTCTAGGCTGAATCGGAAAAAATGGTATTCGAAAAAGTTTTTCAAGTCAAGGACTAAACCTGTATACTTTTATGCTGACTTATGCAAGTTTTCTCAGACATTGTGAGATATTTATGGTATTCACACAAGTAACAATAGGATTCCTATAGGACCTTTTATATATTATGACACATATCACCAATGATGGAAATCCTAATTTGAAAGATTTTAATTACTTTGAAAGATCATCCACAAAGAAATCTAGTCAGCAAATTAACACAAAAAATTCATAAAAATTTCATTTCTGTAATTGAAAAAGCAGAATTATATCTAATGAAAGATGGAAAAAATCCTCAGATAGAAATAAGAAATACATTCATTTACATGGTATTCTCAATCATAATCCTAGGTTTCATGAATATCATTGTAAATCTGGTACAATAAGGTTTTAATTGTGATGAGGATTAGTTGATTGCATGTTATCACTTAGTCTCACTTTGTTTTTGAGAAACTGAATACCTTCAGTAGGTATATCTTTGACTCTAGCAAAAAATAATTGTAAAAAAATATCATTTTTTTTACAATGAAACATCTAGAATGGATATTGTACATCCAGAGTCAACATTTTCGATAGGATTTCGAAGATGTTGAAAATTGTGCTTGTACAGAAAGAATATGTCATTAGCTCATCATAGTTTGGCATTCTTATAGAAGCCAAAAATTTGACCATGCAATCGTGATTGACCCAAACAAATGTGATATTGAAAACAAAGTTCAAAATTCGTTAGGGAATTATTTTTTACAGAAAATTGAATTTTCATTTGTATAGTTTCTTTATTGAAGTTTCATGAATGTGTCAAAGTTTCAATAAAGAAATTATGCAACTTCTGGTCAATTCTTACGTTCAATCTTCTTCCACTTCTTGTAGTTACTATAACTAGCAATCTACGACCCACTTCCACCCCTAGAGTTCTTCAGGAATAAAAATCTGACTAGGGAACTAAAAACACCTTCGATCCAAGTATTTGAGCATCCATTCTCCAAAATTCGATTGAGGCTCCCAAAATTCGTTGAACGTTTCCAATTCATTCTAGGTTTGACGTGAACATGAGTTGATTTTTTTCGGATATGGAATACGTGGTAGCTTCCCCGGTTCCCCTCACATCATATTCATCACGAAATTCTTCAAATTTAATCAATTTCGACACGCCACCCAGTTCTCAGCGGGATGAGAGCTTCCAGCCCTTGCTCAACTTTCAATATCTCGACGATATATTTTTACCCTGTATCGATTCGGAATTCCGCGAGAGAAAAAGTTCCGATCCTTGGGCTCAGGAGGGGCAGAACGCCTCCGCAGAATGATTTACTAACAGCTCCACATCATATAACGTAGTTTGGGAAACATGTTGGAACAATTTGAATCATCTAAACTTTCAATAACAACCTCTTGC
Organism: Hippodamia convergens; assembly: GCA_038502775.1. NCBI lineage: Eukaryota > Metazoa > Arthropoda > Insecta > Coleoptera > Coccinellidae > Hippodamia > Hippodamia convergens. The sequence continues at coordinate 31,527,134 of CM076611.1, read as the reverse complement.
ACGTCTGGAGTTTGTTTTTCGCGAAGTGGGTGGCGTAATAGATGTTTGGAGTTTGGAGGAAAACAATTTCACGAGAGACTTTGGGGAAGTGTCGATAAGAAAGTGAATATATCCTTTCTGGTGTTGCTATTCAATGATACGTCATTCCTACGTTTTGAATGTTCTTTTTTCTTGGTCTTTTTTTCTCTTGAAATATGCATCTGAATGATTAAGAATTTGATTAGTCTTTCATTTTACTGCTTTTCAACATCGAACAGACAAGTGGACTATAGCTTCTTTGTATAGTGTTCATACAAGACAAATCCACATTTGAAATAGAAATAACTATAATCCATTTTAATCGATTGTGATAATTTTTATTATTCAGGGTTATTCATTATAGAATATTTTCAGGAAAGACACAAGATTCAGGATTGAAATTCTAAAGGTGAGCTTCAAGTAAGAAGACTACTTTTCGTATATTTTCTTAAGGGTCTAGGACTCCGGTTTTTCCGGAAGTGATATCAACTTTCATTTTTCAAATGGGAAGACCTATTTTTTTATTGCATAAATAGATTCTCCATTGAATTCTGAGTCTTTTTATTCCAAAAGTTTGAAATTTCTCGAGAAAATTCTCTTTAAATGAGGAAATACGAAAAAAGAATCTCAAAATTGAACTCTGTTGAAATAGAGACAACTTCGAGGATTTTTCATTTGAAATTCTCATTTTTGAGAATCTTCAAGAATAAAGGCTGATGCTTCTTTTCGATAGCGTGATTTTAACAATATGATACAGGAGATCACAAATTCTTTGTCAAAGTTAGAAGTGACGAAACATCAAAAAATTGTTTTTTTCAAATTAGAACCCAATTTATTCGAAGCATTTTTGAAATCTTCGTCAAAAATAATAGGAGCATTCCGAATGTGTTTTTTAATGGAAAATAATTAGCGGTCAAGTGAAATTTTCGGAAATCTCTGTTATCGGGAAAATATTTTCTGATAGTTCAGACGAGTTCAGTCATTCTTTATTTTTTAAAGCTTAGGATAATTTCTGCAAATTCTTCATTCTGGAGATTTTCGAAAAAGCTTCGAAAAAATGGAGTTCCAATTTCAAGAAAACGATTTTTTGATGTTTCGTCACTTTTAACTTTGACAAAGAATTCGTGACCTCCTGTATCATATTCTGAAAATCACGCTGTCGGAAATGAAGCATCAGCCTTTCTTCTCGAAGATTCTCAAAAATGACAATTTTTAATGAAAAAACCTCGAAGTTGTCTGTATTTCAACAGAGTTCAATTTTGAGATTTTTTTTCGTATTTCCTCATTTATAGAGAATTTTTTCGGGAAAATTAAAACTTTTGGAATCAAAAAGACTCAGAATTCAATGGAGAATCTATGCATGCAATAAAAAATGGGTCTTTCCATTTGAAAAACGAAAGTTGATGTCACACCGTCCTTGAACCTTCTAAAAATATGCGAAAAGTAGTCTTCTTACTTTATAATTTCAATCCTGAATTTGTGTCTTTCCTAAAAATATTGTAAAGAGCCATATTCGTGAATAACCCTGTATAGGAAGAGTCTACATTCTTCATAATCCGAAAATATTCAATCCATTATCAACTGAACTTTCTGAATAAACCATGTTTAAATTTTTTTCTTGAAAGTATATGCATTCAGCACTATTTTTGTTATGTACCACTGATTGATGATTTATTATTTGTCGAATTTATGATACAGGAAACAGTTCTGCCAACCAGCTTTTTTTCAATGCAAAAATCACTTCATGGAAATATTCTATTAATTTCAATGAAAATTCAGTAAATTAGAGACAATAGAGTTTAATACTCGCACAACAGAAGGTTCATTCTAACCCTTCTTTGAATTTTGAACTAGTGGAATTCCTTCTGCACTTGTATCAGAAATAACTACAATTCTAGCTTAATTAAAACTCACTGAATAAGATATGGCTCGTTGTTTTCTTGAGCTCATAAAATATACATTTAGAAATTCAATATTCATGAACCAAAATAATACAAAAAATGGAACATTCAGTAAGTGGTTCTGACAACTCTTTTTTACTTATCTTCATACTGAAAATTGAAGACAAAATTCTTTTCTATTTGATGTTTAGGAGTTATAAGAATTACACACAATAAAACATTATATTTCGTGAAACCATAAGAAATACTTGATATATTTTTTGATACAGAGCAAAACATAATATTCTACAATACAATATCCAAACAATACAGCATATGTTTGACAGTTTCAGCAGATGATAATCTGCATTATGAATATTTTAGTTTACAGCTTTAGCCACAAAACTTAATTTGATTCGATTTTCTCCAAGAAATTCCTGAAGAAACAAGTTTCCATCCTGAAATCTTCCGAAGTCAATTGTAGTCTTGCCTTCTTGATTCAATTTCAAAATTGGGGACCACCAATAATCCTGATCATCAGTTTATAGATGGGGGAGGATCATCAGTTACAGTATGCGATGTTCGAAGATTTAACATCTCAACATCTCTGATGTTTACTTACGATCGTCTTATCTGATCTGATAATTTTTTTCTTCTCGTATGGTCGGTAATTTATCTCACCAAGCATACATCTTGGTTTTTTCCATCAATTCATTCGAAACATTTTATTTCAATAAAGGTGTCTCTCTGAATTCCAGACTTTGGAAGAAATATAATAGTAGCTCTTGAAGTGGAGGTAGGTTTTCTGACTTTGGATGAGGATACGAAGGGTCCTTTTCCAATGAAGCTGAACTTCTTCCTGTAGACCAAGTTTGAGGTATTCTTTCTGTTCTAGGTACGGAAAAAATGCGGCAATCGCATCGTCGAAGACGGTGAAGACTGCGATTGCGGTACCTTCGAGGAATGCCCAAAGGTCGACCCCTGCTGTGACCCGTTCACCTGCAAGTTGACCACGGAGGCTGAATGTGCTTCGGGCCCTTGCTGCGATGACTGCAGGCTTAAGGAGAAGGGCATGGTTTGTCGCGAATCCGCCAACGAATGCGATCTACCGGAGCACTGCACTGGTGAAACTGGGGACTGTCCGAACGATATGTTCAAGAAGAACGGCAGTCCTTGCGGTGACAATTCCGGCCATTGCTTCAATGGTTACTGCAACACGGTCTCGCAACAGTGCGAGAAGATCTGGGGCTATGGTAAGTTGCACTACTGACATCATTTCTTTTGGGCGTCTCGTTATATACTCGCCGAGAAAAGACGAATTTTCACGAATTGAGGTAAGTGAAAAAAATATTCGGGTATGTTCGGAGCTGTACACCAATTTGGTGTGGGTTTTTGGCGCGAAACGAAGGATTATTTGTCTAGATTCATATCCAGGTGCTCCTTTATTCAAAGCCGTGAAATTACATGGTTAAAGTCTTTATAACATTTTTTTCGTGGTTTTCATTGCTCATTCATCAAATTTTAATTTTTATAAGGTGTATTCACCAACTAGCTCCGGAACTATATGAGGCGGAGATTGCTTATGGATCATTCATTCAAAGTCAAACAGTATATTAATTTTTTCACCGTTTTCGTTTTTCGATTCGATATTTGACCTCATAACATTTTCCCTATAGTATAGTGGCCATGTTCTCGACTGCAACATTTGATCCAGCTAATGTGAGCAATCAATATAAATATTAAATCTTGAATCGAATGGGCCCATCAGATTGTTGGACCAAAAACAAACTCGTGCTTTTCATTGCAGATTTTTATTCAGCGGAAAAATTTCCAACCGAATTTGTTGAAACCAAAAATTGTCTCGACCATGTTTGGGCCCTATATAGAATGTTTCGTTCAAAAATCCGCAGGATCATTCAGACCAGGATGCGGAAATTCATATTCTAATCGTGAGGTCCTCAGTAATTTTTCTCGGGGAATCGATTGGGCCCTAACTTTGAATTTTCATCGAATTTTCATTATTGAGCCGAAAAATGGACTTGGTTTAACCAATTCGGATGTTAAATCTGCCACTGAATCAAAATTTGAAATTGAAGAGAAATATTTGCATTTGAAATTGCAAAATCTGATGGGTTCAATCGATTTATCGAGATAAATTACTAAGAATCTCAGTATCGGAATATGAATTTTTGCATGCTGATCCAAATGAACACCCCCGGATTTTTGAACTAATAACGCTGCATATTTGGACGAAAACATTTTTGGTTTTAACAAATTCGAATGAAAAATAAACCGAATCGGCAATAAAAAAAATTGGTTTGCATTTTAAATCCAAAATTCGGCCTCATATCTTATATAAGGGCTTCTTGGGCCCAAAAATCTGTTCAGCCTATTCGATTCTACAGGCGAAATTACTAAATTTTGATTTTCCACCTGTGCGCGAAATAAATACACCGTTTCCAGACTCTTGAACCATCATAATCTTCTACTATGACTATTAGCAAGTAAATAAAGAACACTTATCTGCCTCAAATTTCATTCAGGCATCCTTTCAAATCATTCAAAGTCGCCTTTTCGAATTATGGTACTTGGATAAAAAAAAAAACCAAAAAGATTCACCTACATTTCATATCAACTAGCGAAGAGAGCAATATACGTACATATTATCGTTTGAACGTGAAATCAGACGGTTGAAATTTTTTAAACCGCTCCTACGAATGAAAATTCTGAATCCTGATTGGCAAACTGAAAATAGAAATCACTTCTAAATTATCCTTCTGCTGGTATTATTCTGGGTTTAATTGAAGTTTTATTCAGTTGTTTGTATACCAATGTAAATGGATTGGTCGAGCAAGGTCAAGAAGCCTTCCAAAGTCTTGGCGACTTTTCGATTTTGAAGAAGAAAAATTTTAGTATGAAAAAGATTATTTGTCGCTCCTAGAATTTTAATGAAGACAAACTTTTTCTTCTAATTTGTTGTTTTGTTTTCACTAAACAAACAAATACCCCACACCCTGTACTCTACTATCTTCTACTCCCTTAAAAACGTTTCTCTATTTCAGTATCGTAATGAGTTCATTACAGTACTAGAAGTAGTGCTGTAATGAAACCCATTACATCATTGTTTTCAGTTATAGTTTTCGTTTTGTAGTTGTCGGTACTGACCTCAGATCTTCTCAATTTTCAAATCAAATCAATTCAAATTCCGTAAACTGCCAAATTTCGTCACACCAACTTCCAAGATACAGTACAAAAGTCACTAATCTGAATTTTTATTTGAATTTCGAGAGTATTTCACAAAACTTGACTGAAATAAAAAAAATATCGTCTAATACTCGTTGCAGAAGGCAATTCCAACACTCATGCTTTCGAAAACTCGCTCCTTCGTCGATCGTTTTCGAATTTCGCATTCGTGTTGGAATAGGAGCTCATTCTGCAACTTGTTTTAGAATATACTATTATTGAATCGGCACAGTGAAACATTTTCTCATAGATTGTGAAAAATATACATCATCTCGTATTAAATACAAATTACCTCAGGACCTTAAGTCACTACTAGGAAAATCATGTGATTTCATCAACCTCAAAAACTATTTGAAGGAAATTAATTTGTTGAATGAAATATGAATTGTTTCAAATTTAGACACTACTGTAAATGTACGATATAATTAAATAGTTGCTTACTGTAAAGTCGCTAATAACCCCAGGGTAGATGCGACTTTTTTCCTAAATAAAAAGAAAAGTTCTCAGCAGCACCTGAAATCTTTTCCAGGCGGGAAGGCGGCGGACAACCAGTGCTTCGAGCAGTTCAACTCCAAGGGTTCCATCAACGGTCACTGCGGCAGCGATTCCAGCGGAAGATTCATTAAATGCGCTCCAGAAAACCTAAAATGCGGTTCGTTGCAATGCCAGTTGGGAGCACGCTCTCCGGTGATAAAGGGTCTGGACCAGCTCTTCTCCAGGACAATTATATCAATCAAGGGCGTAGAATACGAATGCAAGTAAGTGTCATTTCTCGAATATCTCTGGATGTTGTTCGTTCTTCTCCAAACACCACACGCACTGTTAATATATGCAGGGTGCTCCAAAGAAATTGAACTGAAGAACAGGTGTGGTAGAAGCTCTTCTGCCTTGGCTTCCTTCTGTCGTTTGATGTCGATGTTTCTTTCTCATATTAATAAGCAATTAATCCAATTGGTAGTTGAAAAAAAATATCAGGCATTCAAGAAGTGCTTTGCCAACAGCACTGTATACCTACAGGGTTATTCACGAATATGGATCTATAGAATATTTTCAGGAAAGACACAAGATTCAGGATTGAAATTCTAAAGGTGAGCATCAAGTAGGAAGACGATATCGCGTATATTTTTTTCAAGGTTCTAGGAAGTGTTTTCCGGAAGTGACATCAACTTTCGTTTTTCAAATGTGAAGACCCATTTTTCATTGCATAAATAGATTCTCCATTGAATTCTGAGTCTTTTTAATTCCGAAAGTTTAAATTTTAAATGAGGAAATACGAAAAAAAAATCTCAAAATTGAACTCTGTTGAAATACAGACAACTTCAAGGTTTTTTCATTAAAAATTCTCATTTTTGAGAATCTCCGAGAAGAAAGTCAATTTTGAGATTTTTTTTTTCGTTTTTCCTCATTCAAAGAGAATTTTCTCGGAAAATTCAAACTCTTGGAATCAAAAAGAAAGAATTCAATGGAGAATCTATTTATGCAATAAAAATTCTTTCCATTTGGAAAACAAAAGTTGATGTCAATTCCGGGAAAACCGGAAGTCCTAGAACCTTAAAAAAATATACGAGTAGTCGCCTTCTTACTTGAAGATCACCTTCAGAATTTCAATCCTGAATCTTGTGTCTTTCCTAAAAATATTCTATAGAGCCATATTCGTGAATAACCCTGTATAATAAGAGTTATCACCATTATTACAATCGATTAAAATAGAGTATAGTTATTTCTATTTCCAATGTCTAGAATTTGTTTTGTATGAACCCTAAAGGAAGATGTTAGTACCCCTGCCTGATTGATTTTGAAAAGATGTAAAATGAAAGACAAATCAAATTCTTAATCAGTCAGATGCAGATTTCAAGAGAAAAAAGAACAAGAAAAAAACAAATTCGTGCCCATACAAAAATTGTTAAAAGAAATCACTAAAGCCGTAATTTCTAGTCAAATTTTTTCTCCTATCAAATCTGATCTTTATGCCACATTCATTTCTATAACAATTCAACGAATTGAAGAAAATATTGTATGATACACGTACAAAAGATTCATTCTAACACTTGTTCATTCAAAGTCGAGCCACTTCATGGCTAGATTTTGAATTTGGAACTCGAGTAAGAATATCTGCACTTGTTTCACAAGCAACTACCTATTTTATCATCAATGTGTAACTACTCTATGTTTATACAAACTGTCTTGCAAAATACGTATATCCACGTATAGATCACCCTGTATATCGTCCCTTTGTTCGGGTGCAGCACTGTTCGTCCTGCAAGCCTTTCTTCTTCTTCTGTGCAATCGATGTGTTGATGTAAGAAGTAGAGCGCACCAAATAGTTATAAGAAGTAGACTTGTTTACAGAACAACGACTGGAAATGGTGAAAAGTCCGATCTTCCCCAACACGGACTGGTTCGAGACGGGACACCCTGTGGAGATAACCTCATATGCCTTAACCAAACGTGCACTAGTATTTTTCCGTATATCGATCAGCTCAAGTGCCCTACCAACAACAATAACCAAGAGTGTTCTGGGAGAGGGGTGAGTAGAAAGGCTTCAGGCATGCAAATTGCGTCAAGATCGTTGATATTCATACCGCAGAGTTGTTCTAATTCTAACTTATAACCAGAGTTCACTGTTTGATTATTTTGGAGAAGTTCATCTCATTTGGGATTATAATATACCTTAGAGTTGAGCTTCTAAGATATTCCGACAGTAACTTCTTGAAGCTAACTCTTCTCATATCGCCTTATTCACACTTTTCAAAGTAAAAAAGTTCATCTATTTCGAAATCTTTGTAGTTTTAGCATGAAAATAACTCTTGATAACATCACCTCATCTCCATTTCAACTTCTGTTTTGATTTGGGTTCTTACAGCAGTTATACAAGAGAAGTTAATTCTGTTTTAAAATTTTTTCATACGTATATTTAATAGTTTTCAATTCCCAAAACTCAATCGATGATTTTTAAACCTAATTTTTCATTCATTGTCACATAATGAATGCTTATTTCATCACTTGAGTGTAGTGTTCAATACAGCCACGATTAACAGTTGAAGTTTCTGAAGCTTCGTTCTTATGTGGGTTTCAAGAATTTCATGATCATATCCTCACCCATTTGCTGTCACGAAACAATTTCAATAGATCTTCTGATATTCTCGCATGTCCTCTCCACTTGCTCTAAAATTTTGTTTCGATTTGTTCTTTTTCTTCTATTCTTTTTCATACATTTTTTAACGTTATTGCTTTTCAGTTCTGTACCAACACGAATCGTTGCTATTGCAACCCTGGATGGACTGGATCAGATTGTTCGATAGAAGATGAAATTGTCCCGTCCCCACCCCTTCCAACAAGGCCTACGTTGGAGAGGAAAAGCACCAATTTGTCCAGCGTAATGAAAAAAAAGGAGACCCCCTACGGTAGGTATCAGGAGGACGTGTGATGACATTTACTCTACGTATATACTTAATTTAAATATTGTATCAATGCGACCAATATTGATCATTTCCCAGTCGTCAGTCATCATCTATAAATTGTTTGGATGAATGAAATGCTCAACTTCATATTGGCATTGTAGAAAATGTTAGAACCATGTTGAATATTCTGGAAAAATTTTCATCCCTTCACTTGACTGTCTCGGCATCGATTGAATGGAGCCTACTTCAAAGATATCATGAAAAACAGAATTCGACCAATCTGAAGCTGAACTTTTGGGCCAGAATGTGTTGTAGTCATTGCCCCTGAAGTAGATCCAAGCCCACATAAAATCCGGGATACCGTTTCAGCTGAATATATAAAAGATCCGTTCCTTTCAAGTGGGTTAGGGAAATGGTCATTTAAAAGATTACAATTGAAAGTTTACAGGCTGGAGCATTAATATGGATCTGCGAAATTACCACCAGAATGGCTTTTTTCGGAATTGTGTACAATGGGGTAGAAGATCTTTGAATTTATAAGAATGGGGAACGATCCTTTCCTAATGGGAATATGCAAAAAAAAATCGAGCAAGAATAGCGGGGAATGCTGAAATAATATTCGACAATGGTTCTACTTTTTCTTTCAGGACAGACTAAAATTGTCTCATATAAACGTATCTAGGATATCCACTGATTTACTTGTGTTTCTAGAGCTACTAGTGGATGTTGAAATCAATCAAGTCTATAATCATTTGGTTTACAACAACATTTTGATATGAAAAAAATCCCTGTAGATATTAAGGAAGCAATCTTTCAAATTCAGTTCCGCTTTTTGGAATTCTGGTACTTGGGATATTAATATGATGACTGTTGACAAAGCGATAGTTGAAATGATCAGTATTGGCTGCCTTGCCATTGAATGTACGTACACAGAGCAAAATCGACCGAAGGGTATACGAATTCAATTTCCAGGAGACAAGAACATTGATAACTTAAGCACCTTATCCCTGGTTTTCATCTTGGTAGGCGCGGTCCTCGGTGTCTTCATTTGTTTTACTTTTATGGCAGTTTGCTACAGGTAGAAAGTGAACCATCGTGGTCGTGTTTTAAATGGACGTATTTGTGTCGCATTGTCCTGTATATAGGCTTTCGTAATTCGTATTGACCGTGAATCTCGTATGATGTAATGCCCTTGAGTACCTCAGAACTTAATCTGCCAGCAATGGACCACTTGCAACTCACCCCTTTCTTCACTCGTACTGGCTAAGAGAGGCACCGAAGAGATCGTTCGAATCCACCATTTGCATGCAACTGTGATACCTTCTCTCTGTCAAAGTAAACTCTGCTTCAATATGCACGCTGAACATTTCTGTTTCTTCTTGTATCCACTTGTCGCTCCACTCTTCTTCTTCTCTCTAGTCCTCACGGGGGTAAAGAGCTGTGTTTGATGTTCAAGACTTAATAAATAACTGGTTGTAGCTGTAGAGGATGGAAAATCAATCATTGCAGAAGAAATATTTCTTGGGGGTAGAAGGAGGAAGGAAAAGAAGGGTCTTGATGACCAGTAACATCAATCAAGCCAATGATAAGAGCACTCAAATTGTCTGATGAGTAGGCAGGGAAAGCTAAGATATTTCCTTTTTGGGCTATGCCTCTGTTTCATTGTCACAAAAGCTTGATGGTCTTGGTAAATTCCTCATAGCCTCAAGGGAGAAGAGCCATGATGATTTGCTCATGGATAAAGCACCTTCAGTGATTGGGAAAAGACACTTAAAGATTACTACAGCTTTTACGAAGTCTGCATCGAACGTTTCTTGGTGTTCACCATTTGGAGGAATTTCTAACTAAAAACAGCTTTCTCAGTTGGATCTCAGGGCTCAGGAGCTTATTGGAGACAGGTTGATGAAGATGAGGAATGTTTCCTTGATCAACAGACTGATACTGAGGTTGAAAGAGTCGTACAGCATGCGTTCTATGTTTTCTAACTGTAAATCTGTTGTTTCTAACTTCTTATAAATGGTGGAAGGATGATGCCCTCTTCTTGAAGTCACCAAAAAATAAATGTGAAGAAAGTATACAGGAAGCAGGGATCTTCGATTGAGGAGAACTTATTGCTTCTCATATTGAGCAATACTGATTGCTGCTACAACCTCAAAAATAGTTTTTGGTATTAGAGGGAGCTTTAAGTTCTCTTCTCCATATCAAGCAGGAGCTTGATATGACTGCTATATCGATGGCCTTTCTGTTGCAAGTTGTGTGTTGCCGGTTAGGTTCTGATGTATCGTAATTTGTGTACTGTACATACTAATATTTATTTCGATATTGTGAAATTGTCTCATTGGTGCTTTCCTTCTCTCTTTACGCCTGTGTATTGCTGTTGATGCATGATGACGTCACGGTGCCGTCGCTTCCCACATCCACAATGCTGTTCGACTGACCTCAGAGAGCTATCACGGTTCCAACACTGTATTTCTCGTTGGTACCCTCATGTCGGTGGTAGGGGGTGTGTTCATTGTGTTCGCAACTATGGCCCTATGCTACAGGTCAGTCGTAGTACACAAAAATTTCTGGCTCTGTCTCAGGTTAGTGATCGAGCAGACCTCAATCAGGTAGCGATCCACGTACTCAGCATCCGCTCGTGCTTTCCGTTTGTTCGATTTTGATGCGATGCGATCTTTATCTTTTTTACGACTGATGACTTGGTATTGTTCGTGCCCCAAAGCTTGCGACGCCGCTGTCAAGGCCTGAGAACACACGGATTTCGAAAATTAGACCGTTAAACATCCAAGTGACACACATAAATTCAAAACTGGAAGTAGAGAATGCCCTTTTGAGGACATGTGAAATGAAAATTCTAATTTCTTGCCTCAATCTATTCGCAAAGACTGATTACTAGTAAGTTCTTGTATTTAAATACGGAGGATTTTTACTCCACAGTACACTTACTCTTCATGAATAAATGTACATACTTTTCGGCAGTTTGGCATATATACTCCCGTGAATAAATTCCGGACAGGCAAAATTTTTGTTAAATTCAACACCCTGTATCTTTTTTCGTGGTTCCCCGATTTTGTTTAAATTTTCATCAGGTATAGTATTAGGTCTTGTTATATTAACCTGAAATTTACTTCGCGAAAATACCTGTAGTTCATCCGTTCTACAGGGTGAAACAAAATCTTGTTTTATACCCTTCATATCTAAACACCCTGTGGTCAATTTGAGGCGGAAAATTTGACTTCATTCAGTTTTAATTTAAAGAGTGACCCTTTCTTAACAAAATGTTTTTTGATTTACGTCAGTATCTGCTTTAAAAAAGAAGATACACATTTTCAAAGAAAGTGTTGCATTTTTTCAATTTTTATAACAATTTAAAACATTACAATACCTTATCGACTAGTAAACATAAACAAACATCTGAAAATTAATAGCGTGTATTTCCACCTCGCTTTCTGATCACTTCTACCATACGACGTGGCATACTTTCAATGCATTTACGAATTGCTTCTGGGGGAAACAACAATTTCTGTTAATGCAGAACAATGCTAGGCTTCACGTTGCAAGGGTTGTAACAGAATACTTTGAAGAGGCGAATATTCAACGATTTGTGTGGCCAGCCAGAAGGCCGCATTTAAATCCAATTGAACATGTATGGGATATACTAGGTGGACATGTTCGAAATTGGCAGCCCAACACCTTGCCCGATTTACGAACAGCCCTTCTTGAAGAACGGGAAAATATTCCCCCAGAAGCAATTCGGAAATGCATTGAAAGTATGCCACTTCGTATGGTAGAAGTGATGAGAAAGCAAGGTGGAAATACACGCTTTTAATTTTCAGATGTTTGTTTATGTGTACTAGTCGATAAGGTCTTGTAATGTTTCAAACTGTTATAAAAATTGAAAAAATGCAACACTTTCTTTGAAATTGGTTTTTTTCTTTTTAAGCAGACGTAAATCAAGAAATTTCTTGTTGAGAAAGGGTCACACTTCAAATTAAAACTAAATGATATTAAATTTTCCGCCTCAAATTCACCACAGGGGTGAAGGGTATAAAATGAGGTTTTGTTTCACCCTGTAAAACGGATGAACCACAGGTATTTTCGCAAAGTTAATTTCAGGTTAATATAACAAGACCCAATACTATAACTTGTGAAAATTTGAACAAAATCTGAGAACCACGAAAAAAGATACAGGGTGTTGAATTTGACAAAAATTTTGCCTGGGAATTTATTGACGGGGAGTGTATCTAGGTTTCTATATTAACTTTTTTGGAGAGCGTCAATTAATCGTTTTCTCTGCTTTCCTACGTCTGTTTTGAAAAACCTCGTGTAGAAAAGTATCACCAAGTATATAGAATCTTGAGTTTACAACAAATCACATGATCTCACACAACCTGAATATTGGAAAATGTTCTCTTTATCCTTGAGGCAAAAATTTAACCTGACAAATTTTCGCCATGATTTCAAGCTCTAGAGCGTAAAACCATCTTAAATTCTCACATTCGTAAAACAGATACTACCTTGTTGAAGAAATTCTAAATGGAGGAATTCAATGGGATAGAAGAAGCTTACAAGGTCGTTTTCGAAGTCCGGTCTCAGTTGACTGAGATTGCCGCTTGCTTTGGGGTAGTTCGTGATGAAGCTTTACATGTTTTGCCTTTCTCTTCTCTTTTTTTAGAAACTGTAGCCAATGTTTGCTTTCAATTTCACAATAGAAATCGTGCATGACGAGGAAAGTTCAACCTTCACCCCATCGTTCCAAAGCTGAAGCAGATCTTTAAAAACCTTCATGCTACCTGCAAATCACTCAATCACCAACTACAACCCGGACATGCCCTTTTCATTGTTACATTTTTTCGACCTCACATATCCCCAGACATGAAACAGTTTTCCGTGAGAATAGTTTGCTTTATCCAACCTGTTCATTAGTTTTTTTCTTGGAGAATGATTTATGATAGTTCTTAAGTTGTTGAAGGCCAAGAAAACGGTTTTGGGTAAGTAGAATGCCTCTAGAAATCCTGAAAGTAGTTCCTTCATTGGGGATGAAGATTCTATCAACCACACAGGATGTGTCTAGGATGATGAAGAAAAACATAGCACAACCGATAATTACTAGTAAAATAAAATCCAATAGTATTTTAGAATGAAAAAAAACGTTACTTTCTTCAGTCCTGAGTTAGAATATGGCAAATATTGGCTACAAACCTTCATATCCGTAAGGCTTGCAAAATCTTTCTTGAATTGAATGATATTTTCTAGAAATCTGAAAATTTCTTTTGAATTCCTTCTCATAATTATTGTTAAAACCCTTTTTCCAACAACAAGCTAATGAGTTCAAAGCTGTGGCAGCTGAAATTGTTTCTCAGTGTCAATTCCTCACCAAGCTGCAGTTCTTAAACAAAAAAAGTTAGCGATATTCAGAAGGAACCAGATGAGAAATTGAAATTTTCAGATCTCAAGGAGGTATCAGCCCCCCTGAATAAAAATTTCCGTCAGTCGCGGATCGGAATATGTACAAAGAGACGCAGAGCGAGTTGGATAATGCCTCTGATTGAAGAATTTCTCACCCTTCGAAATAACCTTGTTCCCCCTTCTTTCTTATACCGTGGTTGAACACATCAAAGGTCCACAATAGGCCTTACGTTCTGATTATTGTCGCACCGTGCACGCTCCTTTAGGAAAAGCGAACTCAAATTTCTCACGCAATATTGAATTCAATTTTTTCGGTCTGAGCTCAGTTGGCGCGAAAAATTTTAATAGTTGCTTCGGGTCTGGATGTAACAGAGCGAAGAAGCAGGTTTTTCCAGCTAACCTATTATAACAGAAGCGGGAAATATCCCACTGAAGTTAGCAAGGTTTTCCACCCTTCAGTTTACCTCAAAATTTAAACATTTTAAAACTGAATGAAGAACACTATAAAATTGAATGACAATTCCACAAGCATGATAATTTGAGTTCGCTTGAACACTGAGAACATCAGGGTCAATAAAAAAAATCATATGATAACCCCCTCCCACCGTTTCGAATACTGGGATGCTACGGTAATATCTAGGAATAACCCACTTTCAAGCATGTGCATGTCCAAGTTTGTAGCATGAATTAAGAATACTCGGTAGCTAAATGTGTGTATTTGATTGTGCATCTTTACAAGAATCTGCCTCGAAAGTAATTGACATCGAGATAAAAAGTGTTAATGTAGGAAATTCGAAAATTGTTGTCAAAATTATTAATTAGCCTATTTATACTGCTTTGATATAACACGATTTGTACTGATGTTTTGGACTCCATTGTAAAATTCAAATATATGAAACAACATTTACATTTCTTTTTTACTCTTCACATCCAACCTGATTCTCTCCTCATAAGAGATTTTCGGTACAGATGCAACGTCACAAGTTGTGCTTTTAGATGTGTATATGATTAGTTACGTAAGCTCCCAAAACAATTTTCACCTAACACACGCACTGATTGTACATAATCAACCACTAAATCAATTCACTACCTCCATACATTATTATATCGGAGCACGAACCAGTAGCACACTTCAAATTAAACATGGGATGCCAATCAATAATTGAGCTTAACTTCCTCTGAATAATCAAACAGCAAATACAGACCCAATGTCCATCAGCCATCGGCCAGCTCGCTAGGCTCTAACTCGTAGAGATCAGTCGAAGATTTCAACCGAAAGACCAGGGTTGATAAGTATTCAAACCAACAAAAAAATAGCAGGATGAAACACATTAGTAAAAAAACAGAGTATCACAAAAAAAAATTAATTCGCCTGTAATTAATTTTTCCTTTAATTTTTGTTATATTCTTCTCCTTTTCCAATGGGTTTCATCCTACTATTATCTTTTTTTCACTTTTTATCAACCCTGGTCTGAGACGTGCCGTAGTCAGTAGAGAATAATTCCCTTTTGGCATATTTGACTGATTTAGTAGATATGAATGGTTCTCGAATATATGGAGTCAGCTTATCTCATGAGATTCTTTCTCTCATGGATATTCGTTAAGACTCTGTAAAGCTCATTGTTCTGGAGAAGTTATGTTGCTTTCTGCTGCTTTTACATGATCCTCAACCATTCAGCTCTGGATAAATTCATCCCAAAAGATGAACATAAAAGGCGTATATCTTGCAAAGCTCTTGGTAACTTATGACTGAAGAAAAAAGTGAAGCCTACATTAAGGATGGGTGATGGACACAAGACCAAATTTCCTGATGGTGAAGACATATTTAACTCAACACGTATCGTTGAATCGAAGCAACCAATCCAGCTAAGTACAACCAAGAATCCTCTGAAGATCTACAACAGTTTCAAGCGAAACGTGGAAAACCTGGAATTATTCTCTACTGACAAAGTCTGGCCTGGAAGGAATGAGCCCGAAAAAAAACGTCTAAGTTTGACCCTTGCTCATATACTGCCCACAAGGAACTAGGAGTCACTGGAAGTTATCTTACCAAACTGGATTTACTTTAGTACCAGAGTAATCCTATAGTAAAGAAGATTCTTTTGTGTAAAATCTCAATGATATTTTCAAAATGAATGTTAAGAAACGCCGAAGTATTTAGTAAAATCTCTCTGCAGTCTCCTTTACTCTTCAATTCTGCAACAGTTGTTCACTCTCGAAGTGACCCCTAGTTCTTTTGTGCAGTTGTCTATAACACATCTCTTTACATATTCAAAATTCAACAAAATTTCTCGAGCTCGCCGTTCAAGGTTCTTCACCTCAAATTCGCTAAATGAATGTTACTGCAAAGCTGTATTGCTGTGTTCCAATAATACTTTGATGGGCATGATTTCCATTCATTATTTGTGAAAGAGATTGCCTTGATGTCCAGAAGCTTTATTCGTGTCTTCAATTGGAGCAAATCCACCCGCTTAGACTCAACAGCTCGGATACACCGAAGAACTGTTCTCAGGACATGAATAAACCTTTCAATCCTTTGAGTAACACCTAATAATTAGCTTTGCTTTCGTGGCGTGTTTTTTTTTATAATCGCGATGGAAAGGAGGACAACTGTTAGCAAATACGAGCGTGCTTACAAAAAACCCATGACCAAAAATTACGTCCTGGCGGGCAATCATGCCCATGATGGCTCTAACAAGATGATCAATCTGAGTGGACAAACACTAGGGTAAGTCACATCTTCATTTACCATTCATGACGAACTATCGATGCTGAAAAGAAACACACTTCACAAAACTCATTCTAATCATTCTCATCTAATCGAGCGAACGTCACCTTAGGATGAATGTGTGAAAAAATGGGTATATAGTGCTTTCTGCATTATGATTATATAGTTATCTGCTGGGTGTTAGTGATCTCTTAAAGATGCTCCCACAAATCGCATGAAAATGCAAGCGACCAATACTTCAATTCTAGCAATTTGCTAGTGACAATACTTTTCCAAATTTGAATCGACATATTTGATCATCATTTCATGCCATTCCATAGAAGATTTTGCCCTCAAACCTATAAAAATTTCTTCATACTGCAGTCTTTCCTGATCATCTTTAATCGACCATCTTACATACCTAAAACTTTCTTCACTAACTAAGAACCTCTAATATTCAGTGACATAACACATACTCGCCTCTCTTCTAATAATAATCTCCATAACTTCATCTTCATCATTCATCAATCCTCATTCTAAATCTTCATTGGAAGTTACAACTAAAGATAGAAGACCTAAAAGACCCATTTTTCTCGCAAATGTTCAGTATTTTCAGAACACTAGCGAATTGCTGGAATCCCAACATGAAATGATGCGTTTTGAGTGTGTAACTTTTTCCAGCCGTGCGGATTCCCAAAGGGTTCTATTTCGATCCTCCAATCATATGGGCCCAGGACAAGCACAGCAGCAATTTCAGTTAGTAGCTCAATTTGCAATCGAAATACACTGCGCAAAAAAATTAATGCACATTCTGAAAATCTCAATTTTAATGAAAGTTAACTCTACATTGACTTTATAACTTATTTTTTATGTTCTCTCGGGAAAATTTTGAACGAAACAAGACACATTAAATGGAAGAAAAATTCAGGATTTCACCGAATCTTATGTGAAAGAAGAGAAATGAACAATTTTCAAAATACTGAAATGGTGATAAGTGATTCAATACTTGGTATTTCCACCCCTTGCGTTAATTATAGCTTCGAAACGACAGTTCATACTCAAAATGAGTGATCTTAAAATGTTCTGATATAATCCTTCCCAGATTTCTCCGAGTTGGATTCCTAAGTCATTAAGAGTAGCTGGATGATTTTCTGAACTTCTCAGCCTTCTATTGAGGTTGCCCCAAACCTGCTCAACCGGATTGAGATTCCATTCGAGAGACTTCAACCTCTTCAAGGTACTCCTGAACGATGCGTGCTCGATGGGGTCTGGAATTATCGTCCATAAAAATGAAATTTTCACCAATGTATGGGGCAAATGGCACTACATGCTCTTCAAGAATGTTCCTTATATACTTATCAGCATTCATAGCTCCATTATCAACAACCACTAGGTCTGTGCGAGCAGTCAAAGATATTCCACCCCACACCATAAACGATCCTCCCCCGAAACCAGTAGTATTCAGGAAATTGCACTGAGCATATCTTTCATGTGGACGTCTGTATACAAGGGAACGTCGATCACAATGGTAGAAGGCAGAATCTAGACTCATTTGTGAAGAGAACTTTTTCCGAATCGGCCTCTTCCCAATGGATATGCTCTCTCGCAAAATCCAAACACGCCCTTCGATGGGCTGGGGTAAGAGCTGGGCCTCTTCTTAAATGGCAGTTGTTACCCGTGGTCTAACCTGTCCTGGTCTTCGGACATTCATACCTCTCCCTGAATCGCTGCAACATTCTGGACACACTTGTATGGGAAACTCCAAACTTTTCTGCAATTCTTGTGTATGTCCACCCTTCTTCTCGCAAAACTACCGCTTGGGCACATTCCTCTTGTGTCAAATTGCGTGTTTCGCGTTGCATAGCGATCGAGTGTAGAAAATCAAACGAAAGAAAAACTATTGATCGCTAGAATTGATCGAGAACAACTGATTTCAGAATGGAGCCAATACATTCAAAATCTGATAATATCATCTTTTTTCAGTCCTGCTGGGAAAAAACATCTGTATTGAAGAAAAAGGTTGAAAGTGGATAACATATGCATGCATAATTCTGATAAAAATAATTATCATTGAGAACACCTTCAGTTGTAGAATAAATTTGAGATTTCTATAATGTGCGTTAATTTTTTTGTGCAGTGTATTACAAATGGGGTGAACTGTTTCCAAATAATCCAATAACAATCATTTGCAGGGATATTAAGATTCAACAGTTGAAGAGGATGGGGGTGGGAGCAGCCAAGAACGACGAGCAAGGTTTGTATTCTTGAGGAAGGTCAAGCTGAAACTCTACACTCTTATTCTAAAACCGAATTCAGATGATTCTCTTGTTAAAACTTTCGGTTGACATCAAAATGAACATTGCCAAATCATGAGTTGTTTCAGGAGAAGAAGAGACAGTCTCCTTTATAGATCTCCAGCACAACAACCTCAAAATCCCGGAGAAGAAAGGAATCCTGAAGAAGCACGACTACGGAATGATGATGACAGACGGCAAGGGCAACTGGAACGAAGATGTCCATAACGAAGAGCTGATGATGCAGGCTGAAGCCAACATAGCGCAGCTGATGAGCAATGCTGGGGCATCGGACGTCGAGAGAACGTTGAAGACTCTGAACGGATACCACGAGGATATCATCAAGGCCCTTAGGAACGCAGCATCTCATCGGGGGAGCTCCTCCCTGCCTTCTGGGAGCACTACCGAGTTGAGCGAGGAGAGATTGAGGCGGAGCCTAGAGCAGTGTACAGAGAATTATGGGCAGTACAAGAGTAGGTCTAGGTCTGCAAGTAGCGAGAAAATTTGCGAACCCCAAGTAAGTCATATTCCAGATTGATAAAAGTCACCAAATGATCTCAGAGTGTCTTCATTTCTCTTTCTTTTTTCACGTTGTTGATTGAACACTTACCATTTTCTGTTTTGCCTCTGTCCTCTCTGTTCCTTTCAGTCGAATCTTCACATAGCATGAAGCCTTCTTTGTTATATTTTACTAGACCAGCATAAGTTTTATAACAAAAGCATCAATTTTAATTTCACTTCCATTTTGCATTAGACAACTGCCATTGCTAAAGTTCAAACAGGCAGCTAGGGAAGCTAAGTATCTAGGATATCCTATGTTTTATTCATTGGAATGAAGCTATTCAAATTGTGAAATGAAGTCTGAAGAGGGATTGATTTCTTAAGACACTAACTTGTCACACAACATGTTTTTTCTTGCACGATAGAACGAATTTTGTTAATAACCGCGTTTGTTGCTAGATCGGTAGATCATTTTTACTGGTTGATAGAGTGATTCACTTACCGGTAAGTGAAAATGACTGAATATTCTTTGAAATAATGAAATAACACAAGTAGTAGGCGAATTCACAGAAATCTCTGCTGAATTCAACAATTCATGTTGCAACTCGCTACGTTCCGTAGTATGCAAAATTTTTTCAGCAAAGTCTAGTTTATTTTCCAGGGAATCCTCGACGTAACTTTCAGCGACAGTCGAAGACCGCCATCCACCGTGTTTTTTCAGTCCTAATACATATACTCCCTTATTAGGTAAAAATGTGGCCGAAGTGCGTCTAAAAGAGTAGCCAGTATAGGCATTTTGATTTTCTGAATTAAAAAAAGTTGCAATTTCTGACGGCCATTTTCCAATTGTTCCTTTGCCTATTACTTGATTACTGCATTTTCCGTTTTGATATCTCAAAAATAAATGCTCGCATTTTGTGGGCGCAGACGGAAATATTTTCTATATATTTCCGAGTAATTGATATCATTATCTGAATCGATGACTGTGAATGTTCTCTGAATGTTGGTTTTTGTGTTGGGAATTTTCACGATCAAAAATGATTCCCGATCTTCTATGTCCCTGACGCTCATGTTATACAACTCTTCTCTTCTACATGCCCCTGATATACCTAATATCATTCCCACCTGAAAGCACATAATTAGTTTATAAAGCACTATTATATTAATAAAAGCACACCTTAATAATTAAAAACATATCATCTGGTGCTTCTTTCAAGATTTTATTCATTTCTCCTCTTGTAAAAACAGCAGATTTTTTGGGTTCGTAACCAATAGATTTTCTTTTGAGGAATGCTATAAGCGTTGCAAACTTGGATATGTCAATACCGTCGTTCAAAAATATTGTGCTCTTCGGCATTGAATATTCCGCCCAAGGACTTCAAGGCGATCTCAGCTTTTCTATTCTTCGAACAAAATAGGCCAGTCACACTTTTTCATTGATTTGGCTGCCTTTAGTCTGAATCCATTCCTTGAAAGTTTTGTATGTACTCTCGTAGCGAATTTTAGATTTCTCAGGAATAACTGAAGAATAGCCGATTTCCCAGGCTGTTTGAATTTCATTATCTTCCGAAGATTCTATATCGCTCATTTTTCAACGCTAGTAAATTCAATTGATTATTGTCACTTTGACAATCTACTAAGTTTTCATCACCAAGACAGCGCCTTATATTATATTCGTACACAGCATTGATAAAGCCACGAATAAATGAATTTGTCAGATGATTATTTTGTACATTGAGTAAGAATTGTGTCTATCGTGCAAAAAACGCTATAAGTATCTCGATCGTTAAGGACTACCGATCTCAGGCAATAACTATTGTCTTTGATCGGTAAAATGCCCCTGCCGTTCTCTATACTTAATAAACTATAGTTCACAATAGACCATAAGGTCGCAGTAGACTGTAACCGCTTTGAGACTATGGCTATAACTATCACCACTATCATAAAGTAATGTAGTTTCTCAAGACTTTGTTGTATTACACAATATATTGCACACTATTGTTGATTTATCCGAAAGATCCTTTTCTGATATTATTATTATTGCAAATGAAACAGAGAAGAGGCCTTAGCCTATAAATCTCATACAAAGAGAAAAGAAATAACACTTCAGAGGAAAATATAACAGAAAAAAAAGAAACAAGAATTCAGCATAATAAACACATAAAACTACAATTTGTCTAATTGGCTTTTAAAAGAGTTTACACTAAATTTGAACGCTACCAAATCTTTGTTCAATGTACCATTGTTTTCTGTTTTACTTTGCTTGTGTTAAACATCTTTACCGAACTGCAAGGCTATGGAATACCCTACCACAAGATGTATTCCCTTCTGGTTACAACTTTCAGCGGTTCAAGACGCGCACTAGCCAATTTTTGCTGAATTCATCTCGGGACGCTTGAAAACGCGCTATAAGCTCAGCCTTTTCCCGAAAGTTGCTTATTTAAAAAAAAAAAAAAAAAAAAAAAAAAAAAAAAAAAAAAAAAAAAAAAAAAAAAAAAATTATTTCTTATTCTTCTAGACCGTATTGGAGGCGGAAGACGAGGAGGAAGACGAAGTACCGCCGTGTGGACCAATCCGCATCAGGAACCTGGAGGACCTGATCCGGCAGCTCGAACATCATTCCCGCCATATGAGTCCTAGCGGATCGGAGGACATCAGGATGTCGGAGACCGAAGCCGATCGCCATTACAGGCAGGAATCGTCTTCTGCTTGCAGCGAGAGCTCGCATCAAAGCCACCGCGACGCGCGCTTCCTTTACGGACGCTATCGTCAGCCTTCCGGAAGATTGCCGTACCCGTCGCACCACATGCACCCCGCGGAAGAAGAGAGTATTTACGAAAGTGCCGACCACGACAGAGGGGAGCCCTGCGGGGAGACTCCAGATAGTGAAAGGTGAAAATTTTGAGAAAAATTTAGGCCAGATCCGCTAATATTGCATGGTCATTATGCAGGTTCTAGATTTAGTTGATGTTCGTTTAGACTATGGCTTATAGGCAGTACCATTGCAGAGGCACCAACAGTATAGTTCCTGAGTTTTCTGATTGATTTTTATATTAGTTGTGTTCTCATACTCTTCCAGACGTAGAACATACGAGAGAGTTTTGTTCCAATATGAATCTTGATATTCCCAAGATGTATTTCATTGGACTCGAGTGACTTCACTCTGATTTTTGTCCAGAAATCCAGTACATTGCAAGAGAGGGACCACTTATAATCCTCTGTCTGATCAATTGAATGGTTAAGAATCTAATAATCTAAAACCAAACAGACAAATGGTTTTCCAACACTCCTAGTATCTGCATGAGTACTTCTTCTAAATATTCTTTTAAATCATGTATCCAGTTCTCACTTGTCTTAATGAAAGGTATTTTAGAACTACATACATAACTTGTCCATAATAATAGAGCACAAAAATAGCCTCAATCATCTTCAAAATTGCTAATGTCACTTCGACTCGTTCTTGTCTTCTGAGCCTTTGCTAGCGGAGTAACCCAAAAATGGCAAAAATTGAATTCCAAATCAACTTTCACTCACCTCTACAATTTTATATCATTGTTAAGCTTCAGTAAAATCAAGCTATTCTCAGCATGTGTGCAGAGTTCGAAATATGATGGGATTCTTTCTAAACTGCTCCACATGAGTTAGGGATATTGACTTAAATTTGAATGAGATTTCGTGATGAAAATTCATATTAATATGATTTCAAGTTGCAAAAAATAAAATTAATTTTAGCCTGTAGGTCTGCAGCGTATACAGGATGGTTAAGCAAATTAACGAAATTTTATTCCCAGAGAATTCAAGCATTTCAAGACTATCAATACAATGTATGGCCTCCACGGGCATCAATAACAGCTTGACATCTTCTTTGCATACTACACACGAGGTTGTTGAACATTTCTTAAGGAATTTGGTTCCATAAACGGGGCAGAAGCTCTCTCAGATCATTTGAGGATTCTGGGGTAGGTGGATGATTATCTAGTCTTCTCTGGAGCATATCCCATATGTTCTATGCAATTCAAATCTGGTGATTGCGGAGGTATTGGTAAATGTGGAATACCAAGCTCCTCGCTCACATTCTCAACTATGGCTGCACATAGCGGTCTAGCGTTATCGTCTAGAAATTGGCAAAACATTGTCAATGACTTGCTCCCTATAGTGTAAGGCGGTCATATTCCCAAGACAAATGTCTAGATCTCTGCGCCCGTTGAAACATATTCGGGCCCATACCATAACACTACCCCCTCGGAATGGATGGACTTCTTGGACATAGCCATGATTACGGGGTATGCGTGGGATTGTCCATACCCTTATTCTTCGAGAATCTGAAAATTGTCCATATCTGGATTCATCAGTGCAAAGGACACCACGTCATTGATCGTTCCAATTAATATGTTGCCTTGCCCATTCCAGTCTTTGACGCTTACGGTCACGTGTTAATGGAAGTCTAGAACCTAGATTCAGCTCTCTCAAACGTCGTCTGATGGTTTCGATGGAAACTTGGACCCCATCTGCATTTTGAAAAGTATTCCGTAGCATTCTACACGTAGATGTAGGTTTTCTTCTTTCCAAAACGGTGATGAAACGATCCTGAGCAGTTGTTGTTTTTCGTCGGCCACCAAGCCTTGGTCTTTCTTACACGGGACCTGTCTCCCTGATCCTGTTCCAAAGTCGAGATACCACACTTTGGCTGACTTGGAGCCTTTCCGCTACAACAACCTGAGTTAGGCCACCCTGTAGCATTCCGATAGCCCTATTAGCCCCAACGTTTGTTCATTTACGTCTTGGCATTTTCAGAAAACTCGTTTCGAATCGAAGTCGTTGATAAACTGACTCCATTTCGAAATAAGAACATTCATGAAGCAAAGAACCAAACTTCAGAAAAAAGGCGACCAGTTTGACGAAATGTCTCATACTGATTTTTATTGGATCGATTCAAGTTGTTATTGAGTTTTAAATGATTTTACAGCGATTTTCTTGAAGATTACATGCATTTCAAAACGATTGAATACGATATCCCTAACTCTTGTGCAGCACTATATTTCCTCTCATCTCATTGTTATCTATTTTTCGCCGCCAATTTGGTTGAAACCTTTCAGTCATTTTCATGTGGCTACGGACAAGTGTTTGAAAATTTAAAAACTAAAACTGCGTAATATTAGTAAGCCTTGAAGCTGGCTACCAGCTTCCATAGTCTCCCGAATTCGTAAGTATTACAGACGGTGATTGCTGAGTTATAGAGGTAGTTGTATTGGTGTTCTTCAGTTACTCTCCCAAATGCTCCACGATTGTTATTTCTTAATAGTGATGAATTCATGCAAGCGCAGCAACAGTTAGCCAGATGGGCCAGCGAAGATGGAATGGGTCAGCCAGGTCCTAGTGGAAGTGTTGGGGGCGTGCCTAGGGAATATTTCCCATCACCTAGCAGTTCTACTAGCGAAGAGCCCCCAAGTATCGCAAGGGCGCCCGTTCCTACACCTGGGGTACCTACTTGTCCACCTCATCCTGAACACGCCACCATCCATCGACCTAAGAGATATCCTGAGTATAAACACTGATAGTGGCTGAAACAGGTATGTACCTCTTTCTTAAATACTAAGAATAAAACACTAGAAGAAAACAACGTTTCTCGCCCATAAATAATGAAAACGTCAATCACCAAACAAATAAACACCATGCGAAACAAGCTCAAATCACAGTGACCAATTACCGAAGGAAAAATTTGAAGAGACGAACAAAATCTTCACGATTTCGTGAAACTAACGTCTCATGGTGTTCTTACACGTGGATCAGAGTACAGTGAAGAGATATTACTGGTGAAAATTGATGTGGCTATAACAAATAAGAACAATATATATGAAACTCAAGCAAAGTCTATTAGAATAAAATACAGATCAAGAGGAAATGGATTTAAGTCTGGCTGAACTGGGGCAGTGCATGCATAATTTGTCACCTTATGTTTTGAGTAACTGAAGATTAGGTCAAGCTTAAACACTGTCGTAGACTGCTAGTTTTTTTATATTCATAGATTTTTCCTTCTTCTATCTCAACATCAATGTATTGACTGCTCAAGTGATTGTGTTAAGTATTTACAGTTAGTCCCAACATTTTTATTTATTTTATTAGGCAATCTATGAAATATCACTTTCGATTCATTTCATGCTCCAAAGATATCTCAAAAATCTTCATTGCATCGTCAAGTTGAAAAATGTGTAAAACGACAAGAACGTTTATATCTGGGAATTGGAAATAAAAGGAGAAACTACTAAATTGGATAGAATCACAGATCTTGTTCCTTCACTTCACAAATAGTCATTTTTGTAAGCTTATAAGTAGATGTGAATGCATTGGATTTAGGGCAGTCAATGAGTACAATGTAAGAATTAGTGCGTTAGCGAAACGCGCATCCAAGCGCCTGATGACCATATTAGACCGGGTGTACACATATGCGTTTCAAAACGCGCGTTGTGTTAGCGCGCGTTTCAAAGAACAAGAGCTCTAATGATTCTGTACACATGCAAAAGTGCGTTTGCTGGATCTAAAAGGGGCGTTTGCATGTTTGCGCTATCATTGGAGCACTTGTATTTTGCTAAAGCGCGTTTTCAAACGCCTTAGTGTAGGAATTTGGTGGTTTTTTGTGTTCGATTGAAGCAGCACATATTTCCTAAAGCTGCGAACTTGGACTCGCATTACTAGCAAACATAAAAGAAATACAACTTTTTTGTTCATGTTCATGTAGGTACTCATTGACTGGTCTACATATTAATGACTATTTTCATAACAGATCTTGAATATAATTTTTTTTTCAGGGTAACGCCGCATCGTCAGCGACAGCGAACCCTGGTCTCTACCAAAGAACGCGTTATCAGGATAATAAAGAATTAACGGTGGCAAACGAACAATTTAGTGATTATTAAAATATCGTCTACGAATGACATGCAGGTTTTGATCGATGCTCGCGATCTCTGTTGTTTTACATATTTGTAAATATAGCTGTACATAAAAAGGAATAGTAATAGTCGACGAGACATTATGCAAGACACCATTACCTAGGTACATGTTCTGAAATTCATTATTAATCACAGGATTATTCTTTTTTGGGGTCATAGGTAGTATCCTGTTGGTTGTGCCGTTAAGTAGAGCCTTGTCTGATTTTTCTTAGAAATAATACGTTCAAATCGAGAATTAATAGCATCTTCATCGTTCAAAATAAAGAAAAATTCAGGGTATTTTGAAATGATGAAGACAAATCAACACCCCACAAAATCTGCACGAAGTTTTGAAGGTTGAACCTTAAGTGAAACTAGATAATAGAACAGAAAATTAACTTAAAATTTGCAGTCGAACTTAGCTATTGATGGTCTTCAACAATTCCCAGGCTGTTTTGGCTAGTTCAGACAAATTAAATAAGGATTAATCGACATTCATCGTAAAAGAGCCATAACTGACGGTTCTCTCTCAAGGAGTTCAGTTATTTTCAACTCACTTCTATAAGTTTATGCATATTTTCCTAATAAATCAAAAACAGAGATCTTATGTTTATATTTTGAATGAAATAACCCAAAGAACATACGAATTCAAAACCGTCTTACCAGAGTAGTTGTTAATTTTTCAAAATTCAATATCTGAGTTCGACTCGTCGCGTTCTAAATTCAGACGGAAGGTACTCACAAAGGCTGAAATCTATATCAACGAATGGATATTTCTCCTAAAAGAAGTTTGGTGAAATTATTAAAATGCTAGCTCAGAAAACTAAACCACATAAACATGTAAATAACATTGCATCGAAAATGATATCTGTTTCTGAATCGTCAGCATCATCAAAAACCTGCGCAAAACGAACAATGGTTAGTTTCTTAATCGACGAATATAGAGGACCCGGTGTGCGTATGAAGTAATGGTACTTACAATCGAGTTAAAAAAAAAAGGAAAATGAAGCAAATGTGTTAAGTGTTACAGCCGTCGTTCCGACTGACTTTTATAGTTGTTGACATTTATTACAAGAACAAATTGACGTTATGTGCCATACTGCGCATTCATAATTCTAAACATGTAGTGTGCGATGTTTGAGGAGTTCAGATTTTGCCTTAGTTGTGGGCAGCACTCGCTTGGGAGCCAGACGGAAAAAGAGATCAGTAACCCTTCAAATTTTTTCAACCCCATCACCACCCAATTGGACAAATCACCATCTAATGAAGGAAACATTATAGCTTGCTTATTCCACTCTCAATCGTTATGCTGCAAGTAAATTAATAAAATATTTCGGCACCTTCTCTGTGAGCTCTCATCAGTGACATCTGCCTGCATTTAAAACTTTGTGAAACACAATGATGCCATTTTACATTTCATACAGAAATCTTCAAGTAGTGCGGAATAGAATTATCCACAACAGAAACTGGAAGTGAAGTCACTCCTAAAATGGCAACATCGTGCAAAATGCCTACTTTCATTTCCTTAAAATTACAATGTAGCTGATACAATTCTCTGGCCTAAGTTAGGAATGAATTATTATAATTTCGAGTAATTCTATTTATACTGCTTTGTATATTGATTCAGCAATACTGGCAAGCAAACTGGTCCAGTCACGTTGGCACAAAATAGGGTTCAACCTCGGAATGAGAGATAAAAAGCTATTAACTCGAATACACCTCCATGTTCTTGTCTAAAAGATTTATTTATTCTCATGAGATCTGGTGTCTGAATCGTGAATTATTCAAGGTCGAAAATTAGGATTCTTCTGCACTAAAACTGTGATGATATAAATTTTAACATCATAACGAGATAATCGAGAAAAACAAAATTTTTCTACCTGACCTTGAATAACTTACCACGAAGATACGAGTTTCCTAAAGACTTCTAAGAGAACTTCTTCAACACCAAAATGAAGTTAGGTGTAAACGATTTTCCAGTTTATTATCCCTCACTCCTAATATGACTGGACTAAACCATAAACAGGGTATAAATAATAAATCTCTGTCAATGTAGATGTTGAATTTTGCTCAGGTATTTCAAGCCATGCTAGTGAAAGTAAGTACCTGTTAGATTTGTACATCGCACTTATATCACTTTCATGAAATATACGAAAAAATACTCATCATCAATCAGGTGTAAATAAACTATCGAGGCATATTCCTGATGATATGTTTTTGGTTTTGAAAACTTCTTCAATTTTTTTGCCATCTTTAACTGAATGGCAGCGATCCCTCATATAAAAATTAGATACTCTAACAACATGAATAAAGAAAAATTGATAGAAGTTATTTACACCTTTTTGGTATTGATCATATTACGCAGATTTCGCAATCTGACTCAGGAATCTCGAAATGACTTTTCCAACACGTCTAACCGCATTCATCGACATAACGAATCATCAAAATTATTTAACTGTTAACACAATATCACATTAGTTGAAAGTCCCGGATGAATCATTATTGGAGTTATGCAATTAGCAAAATATTCTGAGTCATTTTTTGTAGGAATTTCATCAAGTTTTTAAAAACGTCATTCCAATTAGCTCTAGCAGCCATTTCACAATTATGAGGTTTGACACAAACGGGTTTCCACAAGGCTCTGTTCGATATGAGAAAGGATTCAGTTGTTGGCCATGTGAAGATTGTGACAAGAATTAAAACGAACCTCATAAGCATGTGGAAAACCGCTGTACAGAGTTGATTTTCAATCATTCTACTCTGGAGGCTTTTGAAAAAGAAAACGTAGGTATAAATAGAGTTACAGTGGACGTCCCAAAGGTCATTGTTCAAAATTTGTTGTAATATTGAGCTGTTATAATATATTATATATAAAATACTTAATTCTATGTCCATCCGCATCAAGAAATATTTGTACAGCAAAATTTTCATTATAATCTGTTTGAAACTTATATGTAGTTATAAAAGAACTGAAAACGATTATGATGAACAAACAAATCAGAGTCGTTTTTCACGAGAATTAGCTCTTACGATTAAGTGAAAAAATTCCATAATGAGACGAAACTTAATTGCTTTCAATTAGCCACTGAGAACGCTTAGGTTATTCAACCAAATAAAAAAAATTGAAGTAATAACGAAAATTGAAAATTTTGCTTTTCGACTACTCCAGTACCTATCATCTTAATCGAAGGGTTGACTCTGATTCTCAGAAGGACTAAGACAATTCTAAATGCTCATGTAGAAAGTTACACAGAATTAAAAAAAAGACATATGAATTTAGTCCAAGCGTAAGTAGTGTGTATGTGTATATAATGGTGTGTGGAAAACTTATGATACCGAAAAATATATAAAGATGATTTTATATTCACTCGAAAATTCTCAACTGTGTGTTCGAACGAAACTGTCGAGTCACAAAAATTTCAGTAATAAAGTCATAACGGAATTGTCGCATTTCATTTTTATTCAATCAAAATTAAATAAACGTCTGTTATAGTGAATAACAGTGAGGAAGAAACACAGTTGACGCTTTTTCGTTGATTTGTGAACCTTCAAAAATCTGACTTAGTTTTTAATCCGAAATTTAACCCGCATTTGTTCCCAATTTCTTTGTACGAGAATAAATGTCAATTAAAAAATATATGTTCAGCGGTAAATTTCAAATTCAAAATTTGTTATATTGTTACAAATGTAGTCTTCCTTGTAATTTGGACGATCAAATGAAAATAGAAAAGGAATACACATCAAATGGAATTCTAACATTCTTTTTCTTAAATATATAATAATATCAACGGAAATTTTTAAATTCCATCATGTTCTCGTTCTAGCATTGATCAAAAATTTTTCGAAATTTTGAAGCCTTATTGCATCATTGTTTTCATTTTCATGGCACTATTTTAATGGTTTTGACCTTGATTCATATAGATCCTTACTGGAACTGTTAAAAACTGTGTTGTATCATATTTTCACAGTAAAAATTCATTACTGGAATGTTGGAATTATAAGGCATCTCATTCTAAATTCATGTTTGTTCGAAGACTCGAATCACAATAAAAAAGCATTATTGCGAAAATTGGTGTGTATTCCTTTGAAAAGATAAGTTAGATTCGTTGTAATATACAATTTGCCTAATTATTGAATCAGATAAGTCTTTACCACACAACTAGAGAGAAATTATATATTACAGCACCAAATGTTGATTTGGAGCACCAGCACTCTTACCGTTTCATTTCGACAATTGCTCATTGTTATTATGTTCTGAAATTTTGTACTCTTCCACCAATGCCCGCACATCAAATCATATACCAAGCGAAGAAGAAGAATGTAACTAGGCTCAAGCTGTGGTTTAGTACTAAATTTGAAGGAGATACGTAAAACAAATTTTGAAAATATAAGAAGAAATACGTCATTTTCTAAAGAGTCAGATACTTGTAAATATAGTGTTATGGACGATATACACTGCCTAAAATAAATTACTTATTACCGAAGCAATTTTATTCGAAAACCTCAACCTCGATTCCACTTTTTCCACAGATGAACCACAGCTTTTTTTATTTAAAATTTTGATGATTCAGCTCACCACAATTATGAAAAGAGTATACTGGTACCTCCTCAACCAAATTTTCTGCAAGACCTCATAATATTAACTATTCGGTTGTCTACTTTACCTACCCTTATGTAAATTGACTTCAAACTTCCCTCACAGACTATAAAATCATCTCCATTCCTTGGCACTTAGTTAAAAATTGGTCTGAGTTAGTGAGGAAGAACCAATCAACTCATGAGTGCAACATTAGGAGTTGTTACAGGCTATGGATGAGAAGAAGCATGAATCAGCGTTGTTCTAGAATTCTTTTAATATTAAAATAAAAAAGAATGTTTTAATAAGAATCATTATTAAGAACATAATAAAAATCTTCAAATCTCAGGTGCTCCATCATCTTATGGTAGAAAAGAGTGATTGCAGAACCAACGCTCTAGGATCAATCCACTATTTCGGCTTCAGAATAAATTCGAAATAGTCATCATTGATGCAGTCGAATTTACTTTCCACAGCCTCAATTCCCTTCAGTTTCTCCCTCAAACTCTCAGCGTATTCCTGCAAATTCTGATCCCTGTGGGACAAAACGTATCTTTGATTCTCCACTACGAGTATTGCGTTGTCTGCCGCCACATTCTGGATGGCCTCCTTCTCAAAGAACTGCAAGTACGTACTCGCGAAATAAATCAAATTGAAGCAGCTTTTGTAATCGTCCTTGTACGACATTGCCTTCAGTTGAGAGAGAGAAAGGAACTTTATCGCCACGTTATCAATGTCCAAGGACTTGTAGCGCTTCGGCCTTGCTATGAGTTGATCTGCGCTTATGTCCACCATTTGGTCCACCTCTTGTAACCTTAGAGCGCCCATCAAGTAGTCGTTCAATGAGCTGTGCTCGTACTCTTCCCTGAATTCTACCTCGTGGAATATCTGTCTTAGGTTCCTCTCCGTGACATCAGTGGCCCTGAATTTGTTTTGGCCGTTGGTGGACTTCAAGAACTCCTCGTCCTCGCATTGCAAGCCGAAAGAGACGAAAGGACCGGTTTGTATGTCCCCGAGGTACCCGTAATGGAAGAATTTTTCGCCGTTTGGAACTGTCGCGCAGATCAGAGATCTGTTGGGCTTTGATACCTCCGATTCTAGCCAGGTGAACGACACTCCTTTGTTCCTGAAACTCTTGTATTCCTGTGAATTGACCTGTCTGCCGCCCACGGAGTGGAAACGCATGTGGAGGTCCCAATCGAAGGCTCCGAATTTGGCATCGTACCTCATACCTGCGAAAAACGTTTCTATTGAATCGTGCAATATTGTTTACAGTTTTCGTAAGTTTATAGTCATTTCTTTAACTTTTCTTTGAAATAATAATACATCGGGAGCTAGCAATAAAATTCCAACTACTCAAATCAACTAAAATCCCCTATGACCTGCACTCTAGAAGTTGATTCAGAAAATGAGCAATGCACACTATTCCCAACCACCACTAAAAGGGCTTCAAAAGCTGGAAAGGGCACCATAGATATCTGAGATGACTGAATGATCCTTTGGGGAGGTTTCTGCAAGCTGCCAGACTGAAGTCATAATAATATTAATCTCATTTGACTCCGAAAATGTTAGCTGTGAATGGGTATCTGCCTAAAAATTTCCAAAGGATCCAAATATCTTACAGTTATCGTGTTTTTGATAGGGTCTCTCTAATGATCTTCCAAACGAAGTTTCAGCCTCAAAGGTCAAAAGAATTTTGAGATGGTTGAAAATATAATACCTTTCTGGAGGGAAGGAAACAAAGAATTAACACAAATTGTAAATGAAATAACAGAGGGAAAGCGAAGAAAATTAGTTAGGAAGAAAGTATTAGGTTCAGATGGTGAAATTCATAGGATTGTGGCTATCCATTTGAAAATCAAACCAAGAAAGTTCTACTGTAACGAACTTTTGATGAGCCTGCAGTCTCTTATTCCACTTTCAGTCGACTTACCCAGCATTTTTCTAACTCTCCTATCCCAACTATCAAGTATGTCAAAATCGTCGCTGCTACACCAAAATTTTATCAGATTCTCCAGATAGTCCCTCTCCTTGTATTTCACATCGAGACTGACAAAAGGCATGAGTTCACCAAGATAATCGTAGTCGGTGATCGCTGACAACAATTCCTTGGCAGTTGTTGCCAAAAATCTTCCAACATAGGGGCGCACTAAAGTGTTGCCGTAAAGCTCCATAAAAATTCTAGTTTTCTGTACTTCCCCTAATTCTTTCTGCGGCATGAAGGCTATCAGTAACAGTAGTAATTCTCTAGCTACGAGTTCCATGCAACCTTCCATGATATAAAAATTCATTTGCACTTTTGAATGTCTGTATTTTCTTGCTATTGTCTTCAGGATGTGCCTACAATCTGATGCTCCAACAATGAGAAAATTAAGGGTCCCTTCATTTTTCTTTATGTAAGTCGACTGAAAATCTAAGGCTGGTGTTAGGCCCCAAAACATCTTGAGCGATACAAAGTTACTCTCAAATCTAATTGATAACTAGCTATTGATAAAACGCTTCCATAGCAACATTATTTCTGAAGGTTTCTCGAGCCTATTCGTTTTGTATCTACCTCATGCACTGAGAAAAAAGAAGTTGAAGTTCAGTTGGAGACCACCCTATCAGACATTTTTGAATTCGAATAGTAAACCGCCACTTCCTTTGACCTTGAATGGAATTCGTGGATTTCATATGCCAAAAGAAATTGAATTTCGAATCTATGTTCCGAATAGTTGGAGTTCTGTGCTCCGAACCCTAACCTTAAATTATTCTTCATTTCTGTTTCTGAAAATAATTTCTATTTATTATAAGGTATACATAGGTTTATGAATTATATGGAGGTATATAATAAGAGGGACAAAAGGGTTTCGATGTTGTCAAAGTAATCAATGAATAATCATCAAGATGAACCACCAATGGAATCCCAACTTTAATTATCCTCCTCCGGTGGTTCCAACAGCAGACTATAACGTATACCAAAATCTACCGCCACCCCAATATTATGCACCCCCTTATTCGACGCCACCTCCAAATTTCAGGTTGCCTCCACCGCATTTTATACCGAACACCGATACTTCGCAATACAATTTTCCACCGCCTAGTGTTAATCCCCATTATATAGCCCCCTCACCCTACTTGAATGCAACAAATCAAAGTTTATGTGCAAGTAATGGTGATGCCAGTAGCCGAAAATATCGAGCTGAGTTCAATGATGTTCACACAAGAACCAACAGTGGGCCCTTTTCTCAAGAAGGTAGACATAGAACTTCTTCGAGGTTCAGAAGGGAAAGTCCATCTAGGTCGACAACTCGGAGTCCCACTTATAGATCTAGGTCCCCTTCGAGGAGTTCAAGATATCGAGAGGATAGATTTAGTCATAGAAATAGAAGTATAACTAAATCGAGGTACAGGAGCAAGTCACCTCCATACAAAAGCCCTTCTGGAAGTAGAAATCATTCTCCTAAAACTCATGTGGAAATCGATAATTCCTTAACTGATGAAAGGAAGCAAATCCTACAAAAATGGAGAAAGAATTACTGCTCTACGAAAGAAGAAGTAAGCAACAAACTCGAAGAACTCAATTCATTTAATCAAGATGAAGCAATTGAAAAGGAAAAAAATATTTGGACGAGAAGCACTCCAGCTGATTTATATTATGAGAGGGATGAAACTATGCCCAAGGTAATAATTTGTTAATATATTCTAATATTTAAAACATTTCTTCACCTTCATATCAAGTAATGGTTTTTCACTTTCAAGGTTATGAGAAGTACTCCAAAGTTGAGACAATTATGTGACCGTTTCAATGAAGAACTTGTTTTACGTGCAAAGAAAATAAATGCCTTGAAGCCACCTTACGAACCACCACCAAGAAAAAATAGGGCTAGAATTTGTAAGCACAAAACTGAAGTCAGCAGTGGAAGTAGCTGCTCTGATGAAGATCTGACAGATGAAGAAGATTGTACTATGGAAGAACTTCAAAGAAAGCAGAAACATCCTGACTGTTTACACCCGGAGATGTGGTACAATGATCCAGGCGAAATGAATGATGGTCCACTTTGCCGATGCTCTAATAAATCAAGGAAATCTGGTATTAGACATGGTATTTATCCAGGAGAAACACATCTGAAACAATGTGAGCTAGAATCAAATAATGCAGATAAACTTTATCATTATAAAATAACTATATCACCGCCGACAAACTTCTTGATTAAAACACCCACAATCATTCATTTTGATGAACATGAGTTTATATTTGAAGGTTTTTCAATGCTCTCACATTCTCCTTTGGAGAAACTTCCCACCTGTAAAGTTATCAGATTCAACATAGAATACACCATACTTTACATTGAGGAAAAAATCCCAGAGAATTTTACCGTTCGAGAACTCAACTTATTATATGATTACTTATTCAAGGAGATTCTAGAATTGGTCGACCTCGACATTGGAGTTTCAGATTCCAGAGAAGGTTGTACTCAATTTCATTTCATGCCTAGATTTGTGAGGGAATTACCAGACAATGGTAAAGAAATTTTATCGATGAAAGAAGTATTGAACTATTTATTATGCAGCTCTGTACCTCTTATAGAAAAGCAAGATTTAGAAAAAATGGTCAACATGACTCAATATGAATGGCAGGCCTATGCAGACGAGATAAAAGGAATGGTTGTGACTTATCCCGGTAAAAAGCCTTGTTCCGTTAGAGTTGATCAGTTAGACAGAAATATCGACTTACAGAAAAAAGACGATTATATGTTCCCTGAAATTGTACATTTCGGGATAAGGCCCCCTCAATTGAGTTACGCTGGCAATCCAGAATATCAAAAGGCTTGGAGGGACTACGTTAAGTTCAGACATCTCCTCGCAAATATGTCAAAACCGACGTTTGAAGACAAGAGAAAACTAGAAGCAAAAGAAAACAGATTGCAAGAAATGAGAACTCAAGGCAAAATGAAACGGGATGTAACCGTAGCAATTAGCGCAGAAGGTTTCTATAGAACAGGAATAATGTGTGACATCATACAGCATGCCATGCTTTTGCCGGTTTTGGTTTGCCATTTACGATTTCACAATTCCTTGAATGTACTTGAGAGTTCCATTGGTTACAAATTCAGTAACCGTGCTTTGTTGCAACTTGCACTTACTCACCCCTCATATCGTGAGAATTTCGGGACTAATCCTGACCATGCCAGAAACAGTTTAACAAATTGTGGAATCAGGCAGCCGGAGTATGGGGATAGAAGAATTCATTACATGAATACAAGAAAAAGAGGCATCAACACATTAATCAACATAATGTCTCGTTTTGGAAAACAGCAAGAGACTGAATCTAACATCACCCATAATGAGAGGCTGGAATTCCTGGGAGATGCCGTGGTTGAATTTTTATCCTCGATTCATTTGTTCTTCACTTTTCCTGAACTAGAAGAAGGAGGATTGGCTACTTACAGAGCAGCTATAGTACAGAACCAACATCTTGCCGTTTTAGCAAAAACCTTGAAACTTGATCAATTTATGTTGTACGCCCACGGTTCTGATCTATGTCACGATTTGGAGTTAAGGCACGCAATGGCTAACTGTTTCGAGGCTGTTATGGGGGCGCTATTTCTAGACGGAGGCATTGAAGTAGCCGATAAAGTGTTTTCTGACACCTTATTCAAGGATTCCGATTTGTTGGAGGTGTGGATCAACCTTCCCTTGCATCCCTTGCAACAACAAGAACCAGAAGGTGACAGAGAATGGATTCCGAAGTTTGAACTTCTGCAGAAACTCACCAAATTCGAAGATTCCATTGGTGTTGAGTTCAATCATATCCGCTTACTCGCTAGAGCATTTACTGATAGAAGTGTGGGATATACGAACCTCACAATGGGCTCAAACCAAAGATTGGAGTTCCTCGGGGACACTGTGTTACAGCTTATTGCTTCTGAATACCTTTATAAGTTCTTCCAGAACATCACGAAGGTCATTTGTCACTTCTAAGAAGTTCCCTAGTAAATAACAGAACTCAAGCTGTTGTTTGTGATGATTTAGGCATGGCAAACTATGCGGTCTACAATAATCCCAAAGCAGAATTGAAAACCAAGGATAGAGCAGATTTACTTGAAGCTTTCATCGGAGCTCTTTATGTCGATCAAGGATTAGAATATTGCGAAACATTCTGCCAAGTGACGCTATTTCCCAGGTTGCAAGATTTCATCATGAATCAAGACTGGAACGACCCTAAATCGAAATTGCAACAATGCTGTCTAACTCTTCGAACAATGGACGGTTCAGAACCAGACATCCCTGTTTATAAAGTGATAGAATGTAAAGGACCAACAAATACTAGAGTATACACTGTAGCGGTGTATTTTAGGGGAAAACGCTTAGCACATGCTGTTGGACATAGCATCCAGCAGGCTGAAATGAATGCTGCCAAAAAAGCTTTAAAAATATCTGAAAACTTGTTTCCTCAGCTGGATCATCAGAAGAGAGTTATAGCAAAGAGCTTGAAGAAGCAGAAGACGAAAAAACGTGAGAGTAGATCAAGGAGTGTGAGATCGCCGGAACAGTATTCAAGGAAGAGATATCGATCAAGGAGCATCTCGTCTAGTAGATCCCGAAGTAAATCCACAGAGTCCAGAAATAAATATGGTGAAAGGGAATCGCCCAACCGTTCATCAATCAGATCTGAAAAGAGTAAATCAAGCAAATATAGTGGAAGTTCAAGTGATGATGGATCAAACCCTAGATCATCCAAAGTTTCTTCAGATTCAGATGGTTCATATAAAAGACGATCCAAAGCCAAAAGGAAACGTAAGGTAAAAAATGGTAGTTATGACAGTTCTTCTTCTTCATCCTCAATTGACAGTGATAGTTCTGTCAGCCCTATATCAAGGTCAAATTCATCTGACAACGATAGCTCTTTGGACTAACAAAATATGTGCATTCAATGCATGCCTTTTTTTTGACGCCATTTTTGTATATACCATTTTGTCAAAGATTGATTTAGGCATTTAAAAAAAACAAAAATATAATATTATATTTTTTCCAAACCGGAGATGCTGGAAATATGGGTTGTCAGGATTTTATTGAAAAATCTAGATCAGAAAAGCAAGCATACGGCACTTCTATTTACATAATAATAGTTACAATAAATTTCGCCGTAATATACATTTAGTGGCTTGTTTTACTATTCAATATGGCAATTTCTCTTTACAAGATCTACAATAATGTAACTCAGTCCATCTACATTTATCTTGTTGATGTATAATAATGTACCTGGTATATTTTTAGTCCATAGTATTTTATATCCACTTTTTGGAAAATTCAATATATTAGAAACTGAATCATTTTTCAGTGTAATTGATCAATAAATTCATTTTTGATTGGATGTATGTTGATTTTTTTCACCTTGAAGCTGTCCAAATATTTATAATTATACTTCTACTTTTATTTAAATGAAAAAATACAGAAAGATATGAGCAATAAAAAAACATTTTAATTTAATGAGATGCCAACCCATGGCTGAAGCCTAGCCATAGGCAACCCAACCCTAAAGGTAAAGTATAACACATGACCTAAAATATATCCACAAATAACCAACAAGTTAAATGGTAATTATTTGTATAGCCATAGGTATCTTCATGCCTTTCTTTGTAAATTTAATTCTTAAGATAACCCTTGATTATTATTCCCCCAAACACTGAAAGGTAAAATGGGAACAGATTATATATATATATATTGTTTTTTCCGGTCACAGCTTCTTCACAATGTTGAGAATATGAAATTAGAAAATCTGATAAGATTTTTCCACAAATAATAGATTAGATCTACATAACATAACCGTTTAACTCAATCCCATCAAACCTTTGAATTCCTAATATTACTCTATTAACTGAATTAGATTTGAAAAATCAATTACTTCCCTATGATAAGTTCTTTTAGAACACCTGTATTTTTGGCACCCGGAAAAATGGATTAGCATCATAAAAGTTTTATATCGTCTACTGAAAGAGAAATTATTTCATTTTCATGAAACAATCACACGAACCAACTATTCGTTTTATTTTAAATTCAAAGTAATATAGGCGATTCAACTTCATCTCGAAACCACCTAGCGGCAAAAATTTCAAACTAATTGTGAGTATCCCTTACTTTGAGATTGTACTGATTTCACAGTGATTGTTCGTGTATTTACTTTTTCTACAGTTGTTGGTGAGAGTTGAAAGCTTCAAAGTTCATTTTCTACTTCTCGTTGATTTATTTGTGTTTGAAAATGAATGATATAAGAAGCAATATTCCGAAAATCGGAGTTTAATGTTGTATTTATGGATGTAAACGTCGTGCTAACAAGGACCATGTTAAATGCTGAAAAGAAATGCAGTTCCTACAAAAAAACTTCCTAAGGGATCTCATGAAACCACTACCATACAGAAAAGACATTGTAATAATTTTTATTTGCATAATGTTCTTTTCAATTAAAAGTAATTCATTTTCTGTTGAAAACCAATTATGGATCAATGGGAGATCCAGAAATTGACAAAGGGCTCCCTACACAGGTAAAGAACTGAAATATTCTCATAGTCATTATATTTAAGTTATAATTTCAGGAAATATCCAGAACAACCGACGAACGGTTGGCTGCGGAAGCTTAATGTGGTTTGGCAAAAGTTAAGTATGAAGATGTTGCAGTTGATAGTTTGAAAATTCGGAAAATATGTGACAATACAATAACTGACAAAAACTTAAACAGCATAACAGGGATGAATTCTTTTCATATGCTAGACACAAGCTAGAAATTCTGCAGAAGTGAATATGTCAACTTCGATTTTTTCAGATGATACGTTTTGAAAGTAGTTCCTTATCAGTATGTACTGTCCAAATATCTTTTGATTACTTTGTTCATGAATTTTACTTTATAGTGTCCAAATTATATATACCAAGTGAGCCCAAGGTGTGTACCAAGCTTTCTGGGGTTAATAGTACATTGAAAAATAAGTAAAGTTTGTTAAACTCATGGACCAAAATGCATATTGAGGGAGATATATCCTTTCAAAGTTGATGAAATTAAAAAATTCTCTGCATAACTTCTGAACGGTGAATGCCACCAGATTAAAATTTCGTGTATAAATGTCCCTGAATACATTTTTTTATTACACTTCTACATTTCTGATACTTTCACCCTCAGAAAGCTTGGAATACATTTTTGACTCACCTTGTATACAAATGTCTTCTAGTTCTTTAAAAAAATTGAAAGTATGAAGGTATGTCAGAATAGAAACCTGGATGGTTGTAATTGTTTAACATATGTTATTTCATTGGCAATTGTTCAATTATGGGAATAAATTTATTGTTTATTTGTTTTGAAAATTTGTTTCATCTTCATGTTAACAAGGATTTATTAGTATCTTCAGTTACTTGACGAAAGTTTTCATGAAATTTGATACAGATATAAAATCCCAATTACATGTTTCTTATTTTGCATTATGACCATTACATCCCATAATAACACCAGCAATTTACGGGACCCAAGCCTTTGTGATTGCTTCTCCTATAATGTTAAGTAAATGAAAACTATTTTCATAATTTATTTGTACCCATCTTCTAAGACACTCCTACTTTTTGGAACGGCTCCCAAATATGTGAATTATTCACTTAAAGTAAGGAATACTCTAGTTTCGTATGAATCCATCATTCAACTTAAGAATATATTATATTATAATATATTAACTCGCTCAAAGATCTTCATAAACAAGAAAGTACAACACAAAGTGTTTCAGCAAACTCAATGTTTACAGAGGGCGCAACCTACCCTTGAATCGTATATAGTTATCCGCCAGGTGGCGTTCATTTATTTGGAATCGCCAAGAGGAAGAAAGAACAAGAATTCTTATATCTATGTTTCACCGGTATCTGTTCTGTGGTTTTGGCTAGCGTCTTGTACTGTTTTTGATTTGAGGTTACATTACAAGTTTTTCTCCCTGTGAGTGAGTACTGACTAGTGAATAGTGAGTGAATTTTAAGTCTGAAGTGTGATCTGCTTACTGTGTGTTAACATAAGGACTATCGAGTCTATTTAACGATCCAAATAATTTAATTATATATTGGATACGATTATATAGTTCATCAAATATTTTGCTTTTGTAATTGTTGAAAAGCAGACAACAAAATGTCTCTAGCTGATGAACTTTTAGCTGATCTAGAAGAAAATGATGATCAATTCGATCAAGATATGCAAGTTGATGAGGTAGATGACTTTGAAGAAAAAAAACCTGACGTCAAGGAACTAGAGAAGTTTGAGCAGGATACTACACAAAATCAGTTCGAGAATTATGTACTTTGAGAGATTCCACAAGACTATTAGAAGTGATACAACAGATTGAACAATATCAACTTAAACCCAGGAAAAGCAACGATGTTATTGGTCCAGTGGAGTCAGATCCAGAATATCAGCTGATAGTTGAAGCTAATAATGTAGCTGCAGAGATTGATAATGAAATCATTACAATCCACAAGTTTGTGAGAGATAAGTATCAGAAAAGATTTCCTGAGTTGGATTCACTTGTGGTTGGTCCATTAGAATATGTTCGAACTGTGAAAGAATTGGGTAATGATCTTGATCAAGCAAAGAACAACGAGATATTACTACAGTTTTTAACCCAAGCCACCATAATGGTTGTGTCTGTTACTGCCTCGACAACACAAGGAAGTCTATTGACTGATGAGGAGAAAAGACAAATTGATGAAGCATGTGATATGGCAATTGAACTGAACAACATAAAACTGAAAATATATGAGTATGTTGAGAGCAGAATGGCTTTCATTGCACCAAACATGTCAATAATCCTCGGAGCTTCCATTGCTGCAAAAATTATGGGTATAGCTGGAGGTTTGACAAAGTTATCGAAAATACCATCTTGTAACGTCCTATTATTAGGACAACAAAAAAAGACTTTATCTGGATTTTCTCAGGTTAACATGCTACCTCATACCGGGTTTGTTTATTACACAGAAATTGTGCAAAATACTCCCCCAGATCTCAGAAGGAAGGCAGCTGTATTAGTTTCAAACAAATGCACCCTGGCTGCAAGAGTAGATGCTTGTCATGGATTTCCTGATGGATCTGTTGGCCGACAGCTGAGGGATGAAATCGAACGTAAATTAGATAAACTTTTGGAACCGCCCCCAGTTAAATTCATCAAACCTCTTCCAAAACCAATTGATAACTCTAGAAAAAAGAGGGGAGGTAAAAGAGTAAGAAAAATGAAAGAAAGGTATGCAATGACAGAGTTTAGAAAACATGCAAACAGAATGAACTTTGCTGATATTGAAGAAGACGCATATCAAGAAGATCTGGGCTACACAAGGGGAACAATTGGCAAAACTGGCACTGGAAGAATTAGATTACCCCAAGTTGATGAAAAAACCAAAGTAAGAATTTCGAAAACTCTGCAAAAGAATCTACAAAAGCAGCAAATCTGGGGTGGAAATACGACAGTTAAGAAGACAATATCTGGTACTGCTTCCAGTGTCGCCTTCACACCGTTACAAGGCCTGGAAATTGTGAATCCTCAAGCAGCAGAGGTGAAAGTGAATGAAGCGAAATATTTCTCGAATACTTCGGGATTTTTGAAAATAGAAAAAAATTAATATAGTGTATATTATTTGTAATATATTGTAAATAAAATATTTATAATTCATTTGTCTTTACTCTTGAATATTGCAATTACACTG
Source organism: Hippodamia convergens (assembly GCA_038502775.1). Classification (NCBI taxonomy): domain Eukaryota; kingdom Metazoa; phylum Arthropoda; class Insecta; order Coleoptera; family Coccinellidae; genus Hippodamia; species Hippodamia convergens. The sequence goes on along the minus strand of CM076611.1, from coordinate 31,484,479 downwards.
ATCCCAAGGTTTTTTTGCTGATTGCAGTAAGTTATAAAATATATATACATGCATTTTCTTTTGATAGAGAGCAACACATAATATACAGGGTGGCCATTTGAAAACGAAATAGACGAGATTACAGACGAAATAAATTTTTTCGATAGAAATGCTCGGACAGGTCGATTTCTGTTTCGTGGGGGACAACTTAAGATGTAGGTTACGGACACATAGCGCTTCAACCCTTGCTACTACAACCCTCACCTCCAATTTTTGAATAGGGAAGATGGGGGTGAGTGATACCTCATTTGAAAGGTTTTTCACAAAAAAACACTACAAGTCCCATGAAAACACCACTTCATTTCCAAATGCTTAGTCAAGAATATTTCGAGAACTAATACATACATTACAAGGAAAGTGCAGCTGAGACCATTCTTTTTCTAAGAACATAGTTTCTAAACTGTGACTCGTGACAGCTGACAGTGACGTTTATTTTGACGTATCGTATTGACGTTAGTTTTTTCTATGCCTTTTAATTCCAATCCAAATTGAAATGTATGAATGTGAAGAGCAATATTGAGATATTATGTTTTCAATTTTTGATTAGAGGCATCTTATTAATTAGTGAATAAATTATTTGAAATTGTATATCGGCAGTGAATGTACTTTTCAGCCCGAAAATTAATCAGAATGTCGGGTAATAATGAATTTATTTCGTGATTCGTTAATCTGGAACGAACTGATGTTTATTAACATTTTTATTATAATTACTCAATAATTGGTGAGTAGATTAACATAATATTAATGTTAAAAGTTCACTTCATGTTTTTTCTGCAATGTTGGAGTTATCAGTTCTATTAGATGCTGAATTGATTAGAATTTTCCTGTTCTTTGAAGGCATTTTTAAATCGCATTCAAATGCGATGTTGTTTTCTGTTTTTCACCTGAAGCACATCCTGACAATTAAATTAGGTACCCATCACTTAATGGGCAATAAAAATGCTCACCAGAATGCAACTAATCGCAAATGGACGTTGAATATTTTCTTCATGTATATGAATTCTATTAGTACAGTAGACTTTTCAATAGCTTATTTTAAAACAGGTTCTAAAGTTCCATAATAAATTGAAGTACGAAAATATGTTCCTTAGAAGTATTTATTTCAATATATGTTCTAGGAAGTGATGTAGTAAACAAAAAATGAAAGTAGGTTTGGATAAGTCTATTTGAGATAAGATACTCCTTGAGATAACTGTATTAATTTAAACTTCTGATCTCGAATATCCTTCCTGTGTTTGAACTTTCCATTAAAATTAGAGACGAAATATCAATTATGGGGCTTTTTTAGAATTTATTTCGAACCAAAATTCGTCATTAATGCCAAAAAAGAGAAGTTATATGTTATTTGTTTACATTTAATAATTTTCTTGGTATGAATTTATCAGATTTTCTCTGGGAAATTTCAATAGAAATATCCATTTTTTTCAAGAATTTACATCCATCAGTTTTCAAGTAATTTTTTTCGTACTCGCATAGAATTTGAGATTATGGGAAAAAAGTGTAGTAAAAGTTTGAAATCTTTATTATATTACCTACAACTTTACCAATTAACTTTTTTCCATACGACTTGTAGTTTTACCGGTAATTTATTTTTCGATTCATTTTTGTTTCATTCTTTTCCTTTTCCAATGGATTTTATGCTACTATATTTTTTTCCATTTTTTACCATTTTCAAAGGCTCCGGCAATGATCTATTTGTACATATTATTAATATTCAAATCAGAGATTTAATAGTAGGTATATCCTTGAACGTTGAGGCTAGTCCAAAACAAAATTAAATCAGATAAGATCCAAAAGCGCATTGTCTTTAGTAATTTCACGTGCACACGAATTTTTCGCTGTGTCATCTCAATGACAACATCTTTCTCACCTGTTCTTGATGCGTGGTATGATGATTTATGTAGATTGTCCTAGAGGTGCGATAACATTTTCAACGCACGAGCTCAAAACCTACCCGAAATGAAATATTTAACGAGAAAAACGCTAAAATTGAAGAAATACTGAAAAGAATTCAGAAGGCTCGACATGGCAGAGAGCTACATATCTGAAATTCCAATAGACAAATTACAATTTGTAAAAAATCAAGTTTACGTCAAGAAAAACGAAAGTTGCAAGAGCAATTTTCGAAATGTGATAGTTTTCATGAAAACCAGAATAGAAGAAACACATTGGTTGTATTCGTTTCCTCACCATTCGACTGCGATTTTACTCAATGAATTCACTCCCCCTTCAGTTCAAGTTCTTTCCTTCTTGGATTCAATTCTGGTATATAAAATAAGTAACGATGTCATTCTAGACGTCGTGATTCTATGTCGATTGATTTCCTAACGCTTGACTGTGAATTTAAACTGGGGAACACCTCTAGACTGTTCAAATGAAATATTTCGGCTTATAGAAATTGCATTATCTTCGATGACCTTCAAAATTTGAACGGGATCAGCTCAAGTGGATGATGGCACCTTCGGGATAAAGATGCCTGCGACGAAATGTAGCAGTTTGGGGATACCAAACCTTGATTAAATAAATTGGAGAGTGACTTGCAGAATTTTATTAGCCGTTTCAGAATGAGTGGATAGAATATTTCTACTTTCTTAGCAGTCATTGAACGGTCGTGCAATAAATTGTTTCCTTCGAGGTGAAATGATTATTTCTTCTAAAGAACCTAGTATATTCGAAATAGAGGAAAATCTATAGGACCCTGTTCAATCATTGGGCAATAAAATTTACATATCTATTGAGCTCTCGTGAGCAGAATCGCTACAATCGTTTCATGTTGTTTATCAACAAGTTTCGTTGATTAATCAGGTATCTTCCCACAACGTTCTGTGTAACGAACTCTACCATTCAAGTGAGTATAAAGTAATGTGAATTTTTTTTAACAATTTTCGAGAAATGAATTTTTACATAATCTCCTTCTGAACTGTTTTGAATGTGAGTCTTATTGAACTTCGAATGCCTTTTGGTATTTTTCTCAATGAACCAAATTTAATGAACGAGAATATTTTCGGTCTCAACAAAAATGCTTAATTGTTGTTTGGACTACAGCCTTAAGATTTCATCCCAAAAAATGCCTAGAATTTCGAACAAATTCTATCCCATAGTTTACATTACGTCTTACATTAATATATAGGGCATTTCAATGAAATCTATCCACTTCACATTATTCGCCTAAATATAGTTATAATTTATAGGGTGTTCCATTTGAAAAATGGGGGGGGGGGTGGCCATAGGGGGTTGGAGTTATAAAGTCTACATATGAGCAAAAATATTTTCCCGTTTATATTATTTTTGACGTGTTTTTTCAATAAGTTGCGCTTTTAGAATTATGTGGCGTGGATATTCATTGAAATGCTCTGTATAAAAATTATTGTTTTTTATTCATACGCAATCCCACTTCGTCCATCTGATTGGACGGAAACTTTGAAAACTTATTTCCGCATTTCCAACATTCTACACATAAAAGAATTAAATTATTGGCCTCAACGGTTTCTGTAGCTGAAAATCGGACAGTTGAGCATCGACCAAATACAGCAAATGACACGATGACTTCGCTGTTCATCACAAAAAATACATGCATCGATCATTAAAGTTATTATCAACGATGCGATCAATGTCAATGCCATGAAATTGAATGTATTCATCGCAAGCGAGCATTTTCATTATCAGTATCACCTTTCGAATACTGCACTCCTAATTAAACATTTCCTCTCAGTATTCTGCCAGCCTCTGTACGAAACATGAAATGTAGGGCATTTTCAAAAGTATTCTTTTTAGGCACAACTTATCTCAACAAAAAATAAAGACTACCCATTTGGTTATCCAAGAGACAAAAAAAATATTAAGGCATGCCATTTGAATGAATGGACTTATTGCCATTTTTTTAAAGGTCGTATTAAAAAAATTGCAGTGTTCTCGAACCACCTGAAGATTTGAAAACTTTTCGGGAATTCAATATGATATGAGAATTGGGCATTCTTGTTTGAAAAAAGTTTGTGTTGGCAATTTTAACCTGCAGAAAAAGATTTTTGCTATCGGGGTTCTAATCAGATACCGAGATTTCTCTAAATATGCCTACCGCAGATGTAGCCGAAAAGTTGAGGGCAATACCTAGAAAACCCGTACTGATTTAATTGATAATCTTCACTGAAGTACAAATTCTTTTGTAGAATGAAAATGGACAACGAAGACAAATTTTTGGCACAATGTACGTCGCGACAATGCGATACCGCGGAACTAGAATTTCAAATGATAGAATATATAAAAGACGCCATGAAGGTAAACTGAAACTGATGTGACTTGAAAAAAAAATTACAAAAGACATTTTCCAGGCAATGGAATTGATGAGGTTTCACAAGATGCTCACAGATGTGGTTCTCGAAGTAGGAACCGAAAAATTTCACGCTCACAGAGTAATTTTAGCTGCTGCTAGTCCGTATTTCAAAGCGATGTTCACTGGCGGACTGAAAGAAAGTGAAAATAAAAATATCAAACTCGAAGGCGTCTCACCTACCGCCATGAAAATTTTAATACATTTCATATACACTGGCAAAATGAAAGTAACTGAAAACATTGTTTGTCAGTTGCTACCAGCTGCTGCAATGTTTCAAGTGAGTGAATCAATATTTTCTTACGTACTTTGTGGTAGCCGAAAAATCCATCTGTATTGTGGGTAAAATTTTAAATATGTTTAGGTAACTAATGTCATAGAAGCCTGCTGCGATTTTTTGGAAAAACAATTAGACCCAAGCAACGCCATAGGCATCGCTAACTTTGCAGAAAACCATGGGTGCCTCAGTCTCTACCGAAAAGCCAACCAGTATATCGAGAGGCATTTTCGTGAGGTTTGTCCCAACGGTTATCTTAATATCTGTGTCTATGACCCTTTCTTAGTAGGTAGCACAGGAAGAAGAATTTTTCCAACTGAGTTCAGCGGAATTGATCCAACTGATAAGAAAAGATGAGTTGAACGTCCAAGAGGAAAAAGAAGTTTATAACGCAGTTCTGAAATGGGTGGAATTCAATCCAAGCAGACAAAATGAAATGGAGAACATATTGAGTGCCGTTCGATGTCAATTCTTACCGCCAAAGTTTCTGAACGAACAAATGAAAAACTGTGAATTCATAAAAAAGGCTCCAGCTTGCAAGGAATACCTAGCTAAAATTTTCAAGGTAATATTGGTTAATTGACTTATTTTGTTGATTACGACAGAATATTTTTGAAGGATCTAACATTACATAAAAGTAATACCAAAGAAAAAGAGAGAACCCCGTGCATTCCAAGGGTGATTTATGTGGCAGGAGGTTACTTGAGGCAGTCTCTAGACATTGTCGAAGGCTTTAATGTCGACAGTAAAACATGGAAAAAAATGGATTCCCTAACTATACCAAGATCAGGACTTGGTGGAGCATTTTTGAAAGTAAAGATAAATTTATAATATTTATGAACAAATGGAAAATTTGCATCATTATTGCTCAATCAAACAATTTTTTATAGGGAATGTTTTTCGCTGTTGGAGGTAGAAACACATCGCCCACTCAAAGCTATGATTCTGATTGGGTTGAAAGGTATAATCCAGTCAAAGACCAGTGGAGGGTGTGCAGTCCAATGTCTGTACCTAGAAACAGGGTAGGAGTAGCAGTGATGGATGGACTTCTTTATGCTGTTGGAGGTAGTGAAGGATCCAAGTATCTGAACTCTGTTGAATGGTAAGTAGTTTTTTTAAAATTGAGCATAGTCGCTTCATTTTGATAGTTTTTAAACCTTCTTTTGAATATGGATTAATTACCAAATTATACACAGTGTTTTCAAGGAAAATATGTCGTTCGTTTTGATAAGTTTTAACACTTTTTAGAAATAAGAACTCCCTTTCGAAAACTTTCTGTGGTGTAAGAACTTATTGTTTCTTTTGTAATTTAAAAATTTTATTTTTTAAAGAATGTTTGGCATTTTTCTTCCTCAACTAAAAATTGTGCGAATTTTGATTTATCGTTTGAATTTCAGTTATGACCCTGATACCGATAAATGGACGCCGGTTAAATCAATGCATTATAAAAGATTAGCACTGGGTGTTGCTGTGGTCAATAGGCTGTTATACGCGATAGGAGGCTATGACGGTGAAAACCGGCATAATTCAATGGAATGCTATCATCCTGAAAATGATGAATGGACTATGTTAAACCCGATGACAATCCCTAGAAGTGGGGCAGGTGAGAATGGAAAATTCATTCTAGATATTCCTGCTGTTGAACTGAAATTGTTGAGTACAAAATGAAAACATTTTGTCCTGCTTTTGTAGGCGTAGCAGCTATCAATCAGTATATTTTTGTAATCGGTGGATATGATGGAGTGAGACAACTGGATCATGTTGAAAGATACGATACAGAAAAAGGGGAATGGGTGATTGTAGCGCCAATGAAAAAGGCACGGAGTGCCTTGAGTGTTACTGTACTTGACTGCAAAATTTATGCTATAGGTGAGTGAATTACACAAAAAAAAAATTAATGTGTATTAAAATATTTCGACATCAATATAATTTCAAAAACCGAATGGTAAATTAAAATTTATTTACATTATTCAAAAACGAAAGATTATCGAATTCTGAAATCGTTAAAAATTATGAAATTCTATTCCAGGAGGTTATGACGGTTCCAATTTTTCGAACAGTGTTGAAATATATGATCCTATCAGAAATGAATGGACTGATGGTGTATGTCTGACTGCTGGTAGATCTGGCCATGCTAGTGCAGTTTGTTATCAACCTCCGAGTATGAGTACGAGTTGTTGAATTAAAATGCGAAATCGATTCTAGTTCAAAAAACGGAAAGAGATCTTAATTGAATGATTTAGTGCATTGAGTACGTGGGAATGTTATGAAGAAGACGTTGGATATATGGAGCATTGTTTTTTCATCTTTGAAAATTCCAATTTCATATCGAGTTTAATTTTATTAAACTTTTATTTTTTTAAACTTTTTCAAAAACATTCCTGGATAAACATCTTGTCTCAATTCAACATTTTAACCAAAACAAATCTATTCAGGGTAAAATAGAACTCGAAGGACAATACCTGTATTTTCAATAATGCACATTCCGATTCCCTTCCAGAAAAAATATATATTATATAAATAATATGTTATAATATTATTCCTCGAAAATTATTTCCAAGGTGTAAAATGTAAATATATATAAATTATGTTCAAAATGTAGAAGGTACTGTTTTCATCAACAATCTGAAGCTGGGATTCAATAGTTGTTGGTCGAACAAAAATGGTGCTGACAGCAATTAAGTCATTTGATCTTATTTATAAAATCTTTTTTTAAGTTTTCCGACATTTGAAAGAGTATAATCACTTATCGTTAAATATTTATTTGTATTGTGTTAAAATTATGTTTATTCCTTTGTTTTATTTGATGAGTATAAAGTAGTATAAGTTTTTAAAAATTAAAGAAATTCCTTGACCACATTTGTTGGTTACTCTTTGATTCTGTAGAAATACTCCTTGCACTATTAGGAAATTTCTAATCAATTGGAGAAAAAACCTTTTTAATGAAATGTCCAAAATGAAATCCATACTTCTGTTAAGCCTTCCAAAAAGTTTAATATTTTTTTAACACATTCCACTTGTTGAGAATTGTTCTTACATTGAAGGAATGAATTTCAAATACTGTTGATTGTGATAAATTGTAATTTAATAAATGGTTCAACTTGATGTTTCTTCATATTATGTCCTAGATTTGAAAACAATATCAAAACCTGCCTTCCATACCAGCTTTTTGATAGACTAAAAGTTACGAAATTCAAAGTGTTTCTATACAACCAAATTCCATACTCTCCAAAAAAATATTAAATTGAAACATTTTACCTTGTCAAAGTCTTGGGGCTTGCGGTAAAAATATATAAGTATTTGACAAATTTATTTGTGAAAAATACAGAATAAATACTGATCAATATATATCGAATTGAGCAATTTTTTTCAAAAAGCAATGATATATAAAAATATTTCGTTTCAAATTGGAAGCATTTATAAAAAAGCTATTGGCAAAACATCTAAATCAAGAACTAGCACCAAAATTTTCGAAAAAAAACAGTTCAAATCCAATCAAAATCTTTTTTAAAATTGATCATACGAACATACATTTTTGAACATCCATTTTTCTACTCTAAACCTAATTTGATTATTGCTGTTGAGGTTTAGTCATCCTTCTGGGCCCACGATTAGGAGGCCCCTTTGGTTTGGCGAATTTTGGGGCATTGGATGTTTTGGTGGGGTGAACTTCATCATATAAATAAGACGCTGTAAGTTCTGAACCAGAATCAATTTCAATCTGGAAATTAAGATGATGTAACATTTCAAAAACTCCTCATTCAACTTATTGAAGCTTCATTTATCTTCTGCTGTGACTATTATTAATATAAAATTGTTTTCAAACTCACCTTTTTGGCTATATCTAAACCTAAACTAGAGATTGTATTGATGAGTGGATTTTTACAACTAGAATATAACATTCTTTCTCTAATTGGGCAATTGTATCCTGGCATGGAATAAATAAATACTGTAAAAAATAAAAAGAACATATAGATTGGAACAAAATACACACATTCAGATAAACTACCAAAATTTATGTCAATCAGTATATTGTCATGTAATGCAAAGCATCCATCTGTTTTCAAATACTGTCCTGCATATATTTTTTCACAAGAACATATTTAGATAAGTTATGGAAATGGTGAAATATCATTCTCAACTCTCACTTACTGATACTTTCAAGGCAAGACCCTAGGTAGTTATGCTTATAATTGAACAAGTGATAACGGGCATTATCTTGTGGAACTTTAGAAGGTAAATCATCAACTGGTATTCTTCCGGCAAAACTTATATCTATTTCTTCATTAGCCATATCTGAAAGTAGAAAAATTTTTTTCATGAAAGCAATCTCATATTTATCAACCTAAACTACAAACCAATTTCGAACTGTAAATAATCGTATAATCCTTTCAGCATGCCTTCGATTGCTTTTTTGGCAGATTCTGTTACAGGAAATGAAACTCCCCCTAAAGTTTGCTGTTTACTATCAACACTATAATCAGTATGAACTTCAGACTTTTTTAGTTCCTGTAATTCTTCTTCCCTTGAAGTCAGAGGTGCAGGAGCAATGGCATTTTTTTTGTGCTTGATATATCCATTCAAAGTTATTTCATTCTAAAATAGGAATCACATAACTTTTCTTTCCATCTCACTTCGTGTTTGTTACCTTTACAGTACCATGTAAATCTTCTTTAATTTGGGCAGATCCAAATTCTTGTTTCAAGGTAGCTTTAGTGGAAGCGTAAAGCATCTTCTGTCTGATATGAGCTGTGTCTGGTGACCAACTTATGAATAACCATTCATAATTTTTATCGACTTTCGAATCAAGCCTATATGAAAAATGAAGATGAATACAGAGAATCATGAAATTTCAAATGGAAACATGTACAGCGCCATTTATTCATTCATGAAATCAGTCTTGTAATAATTTACCTATACAAAATATAGCAAGGTTGATCCTCCTCAATTAAGGGTAAAACAGATTGATCATAGTCATTTTCCCAATCACTTTTCACAGAATGGTGTCCATCAAGAATTAACTCCTCTAAAATTTACATAATGTAAATATAAAGCGCAAGAAATTTTACTGTGCACTAACCATTTTTTATTGATACTTTTATTACCCTGACATTGCCATTTCTTGATTTTGCAAAGTATTTCTTTAATTCTTCATTTGCTGAAACGCAATAATAATTTAAACGTGCTTACAAATATACTTTCACTCATAATACCATGTATTCCAGTTTGATGGGACATAATTTATTGATTATTGATAGTAAATTTATCCAAATTCGATTACGTTGAATACACCTATCAACAATTTTCCAACCTAACTTTAAGCTGTCACTTTGACAACCTCCTTGATATTTCTATGTTTCCACAATCAGCTGCAGCCTGCAGCCATAAATTTCTAGTTGTAGATGAAGACTGGGAAATTTTAAAAAGAACTTTTGGCTGCCATTTTTTCAGTATCAAGAAAACTTCCCACATATTTTATTTCGAATGATTTTCAATAAAATAGAATTAGAGATTTTCTGTTGATTTCTATTTGAAACGGAAAAAGGAAACTGTCGATGTCCAAATAATTACTTTTCTTCCTCTTGACAGTTCATAGATACTGGAAAATTTTTGGAAAATCAAAACAGATTTTCCAGCCAAGGGTGTTAGGGTGGGTTATAAAATGTTCAATATGGGGTCGATAATTTTCATACAAAACTCCGCATCTTGTATTTGCAGTGAAAGATGAAAGGAAGTTTTAAAACTCAATATTTTAATCTGAAAATGGATGAAAAGTGCACAATGAATTTTGTTTCTTCAGATTTATCTTCTACCTTGTTCCAAAAATTATATGACCAGAAGAAATCTAGTCGCTTTTGTGACATAACATTATACGTGAACAATAAGATTATTAAAGCTCATCGTATTGTCTTAGCATGTAGCTCGCCCTATTTCGACTCAATACTGAAACATCATAAAATAATGAGAGAACAGCTAACAATAAACTGCTTAAATAGTGAAATATTCAATTCCATAGTAAATTACATGTATACTGGAGAATTAACAGTTGAACATTCAAATGTGGAAGAGCTTTTGAAGTTGGCTGACCATTTCATCATTCACAAAATTGTTGAATATTGTATCGAATTCTTAGGAACAAAACTGAATATAGATAATTGTCTCTTCACATACTTTTTGAGCAAGAGGTTCAAATTAAAACATCTAGGAAATATAGTGGAGAACTGGATTGCAGGTCATATGGATGAGGTTTGTAAGGGTGATGAAATTATGCAACTTACATCTTTTCAGCTGAAAGATTTTTTGAGAATAAGGTAAGTTACAACATTTCGACCTATTCAACTAATTATTCGATAATTTTTCAGTGTTTTATGTTATCAACTTCAAAAGCTCTTAATGTTCTTTCACAATGGGTGTTAGTTGATGTAGAGAAGAGGGAAAAGGAGTTTGACAGACTCATAAAATGCTTCCCAACACATGTTCTGGAACCAGTAGAGGTTTTCAAACATTTAGATACATGCATTCTATACAACAGAAGTGATGTTTGTACTTTTCGATTTTTGGATTATTTGTTTCAAAACAATTGGATGTTGTCAAATTTTAAGGCTAGATATGATGCTTTACATCCCAGATTTGGTCAAGTAAGAAAAAAATTATTTCATAACAAATAATTATCTTATTCAATTTTATTATGTAGACACCTCCAGAAAAGTCAAATGAGCAGGATCCAAAAGCAGATAAAATAAATGTGAGTGAGAAAATGGATGCATTTCCTCAAAACCAAGTTATGCCAGTTAGAGTGAAAGTGAGATTAAAAAATCGAAAACAATTAATACTTAAGAAATTGATGCTCTTTGGATTAAGGCCTAGCTTACGAATGGCAGCATTGAAAATGCTTAACTGCAAGAAGAATAAGTATATTTTAAAAGAATTAGAAGAAGAGGCTGAAGGTTTATATAAAATAGAAATGTTTATTCATGAATAATTATTGAATTTTTCAGAAAACTCGGAGGAGAAAATTGGAATAAAATGTCCTATATGTTTTGCTTCCATTAATGATAGTTTGTTGTTAGAACAACATTTGGCCTTGAGTCATTCCAAAGATGTAACATATAAGTGTGGTATTTGTTCTTTTGTATGTCAATATCATGGGGATTATCTTAATCACATGAAAACCCACTTTAGTGGACCTCCATTCAAATGTGATTATTGTAAGTATTCTTCATCCTTATATTTTAAAATAGCTTTTGTATCAAACAACTTTTCAAGGTGAAACTACTACAGATCAAATCTCAAAGCTGATAGCCCATCGTTCTCAGCATCTCGAGGAATCAATATTTCAGTGTACTTTCTGTTCCTTCAAATGTCGTCAGAAACAGAACTTTGTTGCTCACCTTAAAGTTCATACTCCTGAAAAATCCTATAAATGTGACAGTTGCACAAAAACCTTCCGTTTTAAACAGAGTTTGGACACTCATATGCTTACCCATTCTAATGAAAAGACCCTTACATGTGATAGTTGTGGCTTCCATACCAAATTTCTAAGCCATATGATAGCACATAAAAGAATTCATGCAGGTACCAACTATTGTTCACATTGATTTTTGTTTTCAGTTTCTTTATTTTATTTCAGTTCCTATCAAGGATTGTCCTTTTTTGTTGGAATGAGTTAATTGTTTGGAAGTAAGCTTCTTATTTTTTTCAGTTGCTAAATGAAGGAAATATCAAGTATTTCTCATTCTGAACAAATATATTAAAGGCTCTGAAATTAATTTCAAAATATTTTGATCTTCTTTTTCTAAAGAATGTCATTCTTGATATTTTCTTTCGAGGTATAGATGAATTTTGGGTTGAATATGTATTTTTAGGAGACTTATATCGTTGCTCTTATCTTCATTGCAAATACTCAACATCTAAAAAAAATCAATTAGCTAGTCATGTTAAGAGTCATAACGGAGTTAGACCACATTCCTGTGGTATCTGTGGACGTGGATTTATGGAGAAATCACATCTTGTTCGACATGAAAGAATCCATTTGGAGGAGAAGCCATTCAAATGTTCCAACTGTGACTATGCCAGTTCAAGAAGGGACAAATTGAAAGAACATTTTACAAGACATCACGGGGAAAATGCATCTGCTAAAGTTCCTTACAAAGCTCGTCCTATGAGAAATAATAATAGCATAAACTCTGCTAGGCCTAAATCACAGGTACGTTGAAAACTAATTATTATTTTTTTTTAATTCAAAATTTTCAGGCAAATTCTGATTCTCCTACATCCACCCATTCGAATGGAATAAACTTTTCTCAATCGACAAATACAACATCTTCTACTGGGTCTCAACCTTTGAATAGTGAAATTCAAGACCTGATAATGCACCATCAAACTCATCCATCTTCCTCTGCAGGTAAGCGGTGCGTTAAAAATTACGAGAATAATATTTGATGATAATTTTTTTCTTAGGTAATAACCTTGCGACGCTAAATTCAAACTACCACCATTTCGCAGACCCAACAGATTTCCATCATCATAACCATACTCACAATTTGCACAATCAAATTTTGAACACTGGACATAACCAAAGAGGATCTCAGCATCACAATAACAATCTTGTTAATCATCATATGCTTACCAGAGGCAATCATTCCACTGCTACTTCTACCGCAGCTGCTGTTGCTGCTGCTATGATGTTGGATCCACGATTTCATCATAACTCTTCTGTAAGTTTCATCAGCAGATTTCTAGATAAAGTCTACAGACTTAAGCGATTCTACCAATGAAACATGCTGCATATCAAATGTTAGTTTGGTGTTGGTGATCAATTTGGAAAAATATTTTGCAGGTACCTTATCACCCATCCAGTACCCCAGTTTCAATGGCGATGGCTGCAGTTCAGTCTTCTCAACAAATTCAAGCCTCTGGACAACATGCAGACTATCCTCCATCTCTTCAGAATTGTATGACTTTATTCTAGAATTCTAATAAGATAATTTTCTGTTATACATGCTGAAACTAATATTGTCTTTGTTGAATATTTTCTCTAGATAATTCTTACCTTTGTTACTGTTCTTACTATAAAAATACCATGTTTAAAATTTATGTTGAACTATACGATTTTTTCCTAATGAATTTTTGTGCACACCAATTTTTCCTTTTCCCCTTTCAAGTTGAAGATTGAAGATGCAGAATAAACTAGATTGCAGAATGCTTGGTCTATTCTGACCACCTATTTTCATTGTGGAAAAGGTAGGTATAGAATAATGCATTCAGAAAAATGCTTCAAATTTCTTATCCAAAAACGTTTGCAGCTCATAACTATCCAGGAGAAATCTTCTTCGAGTAGAAAAAAAAATATTAACAATTTATTCAGTAGTTTCTGAGTACAGACGTCCCTAAACAAAATGTAAATCTTTATACAGGGTTATTCACGAATATGGCTCTATAGAATATTTTTAGGAAAGACACAAGATTCAGGATTGAAATTCTTAAGGTGAGCTTCAAGTAAGGTTATAGGAATTCCGGTTTTTCAAATGGGAAGACCCATTTTTTATTGCATAAATAGATTCTCCATTGAATTCTGATTTTTTTAATTCCAAAGTTTGAATTTTCCTGAGAAATTTATTTTTAAATGAGGAAATACAAAAAAAATCTCAAAATTGAACTCTGTTGAAATACAGACATCTTCGAGGTTTTTTCATTAGAAATTCTCATTTTTGAGAATCTCCGAGAAAAAAGGCTGATGCTTCTTTCCGATAACGTGATTTTCACAATATGATACAGGAGGTTACAAATTCTTTGTCAAAATTAGAAGTGTCGAAACACCAGATAATCGTTTTTTTCAAATTGGGACCCCATTTTTTCGAAGCATTTTCGAAATTTTCGTCAAAAAATAATCGGAGCATCAACCTTTCTTCTCGGATATTCTCAAAAATGAGAATTTTCAATGAAAAAACCTCGAAGTTGTCTGTATTTCAACAGAGTTCAATTTTGAGATTTTTTTTCGTATTTCCTCATTTAAAGAGAATTTTCTAGGGAAAATTAAAACTTTTGGAATCAAAAAGACTCAGAATTCAATGGAGAATCTATTCATGCAATAAAAAATGGGTCTTCCCATTTGAAAAACGAAAGTTGATGTCACTTCCGGAAAAACCGGAAGTCCTAGAATCTTCAAAAAAAATACGAGAAGTCGTCTTCTTACTTGAAGCTCACCTTTAGAATTTCAATCTTGAATCTTGTGTCTTTCCTAAAAATATTCTATAGAGCCATTCGTGAATTATCCTGTATAATAGTAAAAATTCATCTGATTCCATCAAGAAAAGTTAGTGCCATTTCAAATCCATTCAGAGAAATTATATAAAGTGCAATATCTCCGTTATTTATATGCGGTCTAAACTTCATTATTTAGTTGTGTTTCTTCAAAAAACTACTTTGAAGTGAAGAGTAAAGATAAAGCAATAAATTCATTGCAGAAACCTTCATGAGTGGAATATAAATGATGGATTCTGAGTTTTATAAGAACAATTTTGAAGAGTAGTTCAGAAAAAATAACAATTTTTAAGTCATTGTAATGAAAATAATTGCACATTATGATATTTCCAACAAAAACACTTTAATATCATTATTACTTTATTACAAAATTTACCAAAAACCAGTAATTATGACTCCGAGTTTGAGTTTATTTATACCTTCAAGCAACCACAACTATAATTAGGGCAGCGTACTTACGTAATGTTTTCAAACTGTAATACGCATTTATAACTGACAAAGAAAAAATGCAACAGGGATGTTGGAAAGTGGACGAGAACGATGAAGGTATTGAAGAAATATGAACTAGTTTGGCCTTTAGTGATGTCGATATAACAATAGTCCAGGTATTTAATACGTAATTAATTTGAATTCGCAGGTCCTACTAACACTTTTTACAAGCGTGAGAAGCACCATCATTTCTCGCACGAGTTATGGACAGAGTTATACAAATCAAAAGATACCGGAACGAAAGGTACCTACTTTTCGTGTTAAGTCTTCACCCCAACATCAGATCACGACCTGATGATTTCTCATTGCGAATTAACAAGCATCTAATTTTTTTGTTTTGTTCGGCACATTTTGGGAAATGTTGCAATATAAAATACGAATACCTATTCCAAATAAACTTGCCAGAATCGTATTTTGAACTTGAATGCGTTTAATAATTTTTAACCCCCATCGTTTTAGGAAACATAATTTCATCTAATTTTCTTAATTTACTTTTTTCCGAGGTGCCGATCAGATTGGGGAAATGTAACTATCCAGAGTCAACCCGAATATACCCATCTGTTTTTAGTGGAAGCTGTCATACTCATTTTTTTTAAATCCTCATACGCACTTTGTGTGTATTATTTGTTTTTGCATAATTTATCATCATTTGAATTCAGCAATTACTTGAGGGTTACTGCTTACTTAAAAATGAATCAATTCATTAATGAAAATAGATATTTTACATGTGAAAAAGTCTGAGAATGCTCTTTCTTACTATGAATAATGAAAGTGCCAAACCTGTATGTTTTTCATTAGGAAACTATGAATTTGAAATAAACTGGAAATCACATAGGTCCTTTGCGTTGACATTAAATATACTTGTTTTGCTTGGTATTCCCCACAAACAATTTATCCAAGTAATAAGAGCTCATTCCAAGTATACCCACATATAAATTCCCTATTTTTCAATTTCAGCGGTTTATATAGACATTGAAGAAGATAATCATGAAGACGATGCTAACCACGAGTATTCTAAATGGAATGAGCTTCCCGACTTAGTGCTGGAAGAAATTTTCTCCCATCTCTCTATTAGAGAAAAATACTATGCCAGCCTTGTTTGTAGATCATGGTATCGAGCCTTTTATCTACCTCGCGCTTGGTCCGAGTTTGTTTTGGAAGACAACACATTGACAAGAGGACGATTCAACTATTACTCTGGATGGCAGGTAAAAGGCAACTAAACTTAATAAAGATATTAGAGCAATCTGAAAAAAGGAAAATTTAGCAAATATCTAACTTTTTTGGTTGTTTCCAAGTTAGAATAATTGTTTCTGTGGATGCTCTATTATATCACTGTATGAATGCAGCTTGAAGACTCTACTAATAGAAATGATTAGTATGTTTTAGACCATGTTCGGACCCAAATGTGTCTATGTGCGGTTGGAAAAAATTTCAAACGACTCCGAATTGAGCCAATGATAAATTTCTTCAATCTATACGAATTCATAAACATAGTCTCTTGGTACATTGAAAACAGTGAAAATAAAGCTGAAAATATCAAGAAAGGAATAGCAAGTAACATAAAATCATTGAAATATACGTTTCCCTGCAATTTGATTAGTAAGGATGAAACAAAAAGTTGTGGAACTGGAGGAAAGCTCTTAGCTGCATTAAAGAGACTGATGAACAACCTCACAAAACTAAAAAGCCTTGAGCTCACCGATCTGTTGTTGGATCCAGGAGAAGCTCAATATTTGTTGGACGAAGTGTGTCAGAACTGCTATAACAAACTGGAATATCTATCTGTTGTGAATGCTACTAAAGTACAGTATACACTATTGCATGTAGGAGTATTCATAAACTTAAAAGTAAGTTTTAAAAAACGTTTGAACGGTAATATATCCAAAATTTTCAGGTTCTCATAATAAGTCCTCAAAACCTAGGAGATGACAGTGTTGAACTATTAGGTTATACGAATTTGAAGCATCTACACATTCTTCAAAATAGATACACACCTAATGATGTCAATATACTATCTGTATCGCAAAAAATATGGAAAAGTTGCCAACAAAACAATCCTTCTCTAAGGGTACATTTACGGTTAGAATCCATGAAAGCAAAGCCACTGATTTGGCAACAAGGCGCTCCAGTGAAATCCATTCTTTACAATTCTCCACATATTGGGGTGAAATTGGTCATATTATCCGATATATAAGATTCGATAACTAGGTTTTTTCAGGTCAACATTAACCAGTTAGTTTTAGCTATAGAATTTTATAAGAATACACTAAAAACATATGGACATATGAATATACCTAGGTTCTGGTCGGACAAATCTTTCTTTCACAGAATAGATGCCAGTTTGATGTTGTTATTGAGGGAATGTCCTTATATCTCAACTTTAGTAAGTAAATGAAATTTTCTCTTCTCTACCTACCGGACCACAGTATAACGTTCATGTTTTTTTAGGTTGTTACAGAAAGAATTTCCACATCAACAGTACTTCTTCTGGCATTCACGGGAAAAAACTTGAGAAATCTCTACATTAGAGGTAAAGCAGTAATTATTCGATATGATTGGCCGAGAAATCAAGAATGGAGCGATGAATTCTGCGAATGGTTGAAGATGAATAGTAGATCTTATGAATTAGTCGAAAAAGAAGTCTCACAAATATTGGGATATAAATGGTGTTTCTTATCGGATAAGGAATTCATGAAAGTGAAAGTTAACTTGCACAACTGTTAAACATCAGTTGATAAGAGATTTGTATAAGGAAAAACATGTTTTCAAATATATACTCTAAATATTTATTTACTAACAAAAAAAAATCGGGTAATGAAAAATGAATACCTTGATTTTTGCAGAATTTCAAAATTCAGTTTGATAATTACATATTTACATCGCCATACAAAACTTCAAAGTTCTCTTAATTCACAACCTCATTTTGCTATGTTTATGAACATTTGGGAATAGATGTTACCCAAGGACTTTATATTCCTTTGAAGAATAATTCTGAGGGAATTAGTATACACATCCTGAGGTCTCGCAACTGAAGGATCTCTCCAATAAATTCCATTACTATCCAATGTAAATAACGCAGGAGATGGGACATGATCTCTCATATAAAACCATATACCGTCCTTCAGTATCGCAACAATCTAAGAAAAATGTAATTCAAATAAAAGATAAGAACTCATTTTTCTCGAATTATCAAAGCTGATTGAAATTAGTTCAAAAGCTCACCTCAAATGATTTCAAATGCGGCAAAACATCCCTTATGCTTGACAAAGGTGGAGGAAGTAATTGTCCTAGGGCCATAGTATCAACAACTTTAATGGTGGTTTCTAAGAGACTATTATAGTGATGAGTAGCATTTGATCTACTCTTATCACCCATACTCCGCCACTGATGAATCAGAATGGCGGTAAGCGCTCTAAGCAGCACAGAACAGTAACACAAAGCTGGACGATAAACTGCCACAAAATTCAAGAGCTCCCAGAGCAAGGGCATCATCTTGAAGAATTTCGTTATTATGAGGTCTCGTTCAACTGTGACCTGAAATTTGAAAAAACCGAAATCATAGTAGGCTTTCAATAATTTAGGTGTAACTAACCTTTGAGAATTCTTCTTCTGGCCAAGGGAGACCATTGTACATTACATCTGGACTGACAAATTGTACTAAAAGCAGTGAAACTAAAGTAACACTATCCAGGGACAAATCACAGTATTTAGCCTCGGCTTCATTTTGCACTGAGCAGCAGGCTCTGATTGTATTTATGAGTTCAGAAGTATTAGAAGAAATTACTTTGGCTGGTAGTTCTTCTGGCTTTTCGAATTTTCTCTTTCCCCCACCGATAATTCCGCCATTAAAAACAGAAGAATGTTTAGTTAAGGGGATAGTTTTACTCTGAAAAATTTAAATAAATATAGATTGAATCAACTTGGTTTCAAATTTTTTACATACAATTTTTTTATTTTGTTTCAGAAGTAGTTTTTTCGAGTTTTCGCTAGTGTAGTTCTCTGTGTTAATCGCACCAAACAGAATATTATCAGATCTGAACAGGGCTCTTTCTAATAATTCTCTCAGCGCCAAAACTTTCGCAACTTTTGAAAATGCGCACAGTCTTTTCAATATCGAACAAACCTTTTTGAATCCCCTTATTTTGTTTCCACCATCTGAAATAATTCAAAAATTTAGGTTCAATATCATAATACCTCGGGAATAGAAAGCCTAGCACACTAAAAAAAACTGTCTTTATAAATCCCTTTGAATTTCTTACCATTACTCGCACAGCAGGCAAAGAAATAGTCCACGGTAGATTGTGTTAAATTTAGAATGATTGGTATATTCAATGTAAGAGGAGTATTAGTTGACGGAATCTCCAATTTATCAAGCAGTTCTGCGATCACATGCATATGATGTATTTCACTTCCGAAGACAGAAGTTATTGTTTCCAGGTTTGCATAGATTGCTCTCGATATCATTTGGCCTTTGAGCATTGGAACTTTTTCACTTTTCTCCCATCTGAAAAAGGAAACCTTCAAATATTCAGGTTGTTTTAAAACGTGAGTTTTTATTTTTAAGAGGTCTTTCATCCAGATATTTTCAGTGAAACGATTAATTCTACCATAAAAAAGTAAAAAATCACCTTCTAAAACAACCTATCTGTTGAAATGTTTAAAATTTGCAAACTACTCACTTCAGTAACAACAGTAAATTCTCCCACATTTGCGATAAATCAATGGTTTCCTGGTTGGATATAAAAAACTTCTGAATATCTTTGCAGAGTATTTGGTTCAGTACCATCCCCAAGTGACCGCCATCATCACAATATGGGGCCCTTGTCTTATCAACAAACTCATGCGTCAAAATTTTTATCAGAAGAGCCAGGTGGTCAGGAGTTTGAGAGTTGAGCATAATGAATGTCACTGATTTGATGAGAATTGATGGATCATTCCGACCTTAAAGTTTCAGTTCAATTATAAATATTTCAGTTGGACACAGGTTAATAAGATATTTTTACCTAAAAATACTATGAGACGAGCAGCAGTCATATATTCGATTTTATTCTTGCTCAACAATAGTTTGTTGATTTCATTAAGGTCTTGAGTAAAAGAATCAACTATATTTATCGGATTCTTAAATCTTAATGACATGTCTATTTCCACCAAAAGAGTTGCTGGAATTACATGAAAATTAAACAATCTATTCAATAAAACAATGGAGGGATCAGAAAATAATTTAAATCTCAAGAAAGTATGAAAAAAGATAAGTTGGAGAGAGGTAGAGCCTGTGGAATAGGGTCAGGTAAATAAATGGACTTTCTAAGGCCTACACAGACCTAATGATGGTAATAATTTATATAAATCTGTCATTCTTCTTATCAAAAGAGATTTCTCCTTGAGCTTATCATAGTGAACTACACAAATTTCTCCACTGTTACCAACCAAGAAACCATCACCTCAGCCTGGTTCATTTTTGGTTACTTGAGAGGTTAAAATAACACTCATAATTTACCTCTAAGGTTATCATGACATCTTTAAGTTGACTAGCTCGAGGAAAAATCCCTAAAGTAAAATATGACTAAAATTTTGGAAATTCTACATACATAAGAGTTTTCTGCATTTTTCTTTGATACCTCCAACCAAACTACTAGCTAATGTCCATTCTTCATTTGATATACATTCAAGAAATAGTTTGATGATTTGTATGCCTCCTGTGTTACATTGTAAAATAAGGGTCATTACAAGTTCCTAAAAGTATGGACCAAATTTCGAAGATTTAAAATTTACCTATTCATAAGTTTTCAAGATTTTATACACATACCTCTATAACTTCTGGGGTTCCAAAATACTTACACCAATCTTCAATGAACACGTGAAATCTTTCAATAACATCAATATTAACTGAAATTAAACAAATAAGTAGAATTATCGTCAGAGAGGCAATATTCGGCAACCTACTTATTTCCTTCAAATTACTGCAAATCGACGATAATAATGTAGAAGATAAATAAGACAGTTGTAGAATAAATGGGACTGTACTCTTTTTCAATGGTTTCTCATCTACTTGTTTACAAGGCAACAAACTCCACTGAAAAAAAAATTCAATGAAGCATTTTTTGTCATACCAGAGGTATGTCTGAAAGAAAACTTTCAAAAAAGCATCAATGCCCAACTTTAGTATGCAGTTTCGAATTATTTATCCCAGAATGATCATTCACCTGATACATACAAAATATTAGGTACAAAACTATAAATCCATTCGTTAGAATCATAGTAACATTGGTAATATTCATTGAAGATATATCCGAGGCAACCATACACAATTTTGACATTTCACCAACAAAATATTTTTTGAGAAACCTCCGTTCAAAACAGAAAGAAATGTCTCTTCTGCAGCCTTCTCGAAGAATATTAAATGCCCTCACTAGAATGTTCTTGCCCCAAACAAGAAACATTTGTCATATTGTTGCAAATAGTGAAACTCCTGAAGAATACATTTGTAAGTACGTTTGTTATTTCAATCGACACGATATTGACGGCTGGGATATAAGGCAAGGCATGAACGATCTGGCCGGATATGACGCAGTCCCTGACCCTAAGATAATAATTGCTGCGCTCATGGCCTGTAGGAGAGTCAACGATTATGCACTGACGGTGCGATTTTTGGAAATGGTGAAAAATAAATGTGGGGATAAAGTGAAGGAATTCTATCCCTACATATGTCAGGAAGTAGGGCCAGTGGTTTTAGAGCTAGGATGTGATTTTCCAGAAGATCTAGGTTATGATAAGCCAGAGTTGTGGTGTAAATCTGTTTATGATTATTACTCAAAGGACGATAAAGATTAGTTGACTTTGAATTATTTGAAATTAATTATGTTCATTATTTTCAGTTATGTATATCAACCACGAATAATTTCATTTTTCCAATAAAAAGCAGTTAGGAAAGTCTTTATTCCAATTTTTTTACAGGATAAAATATTCATCCTTTCAAAATTTCAAATTCTTATGGGACAAAAATATAATTTTTTTTTACCTGAAACATTTCCACAATGGCAGTTCTTATATCATTAGCATGACTACCAGCCAAATGTCCCAATATACCGACAACAGATTTGAGTTTTGGAGAATTACAACTCTGTACATAAAATTTGTTCTTGCAAAAATCTTTCAAGCCACATGAAAGTACTCTTGTTATTACAGTATTAGGAAAACAGCTGCCTACATGGGCAACCACCCAGTCAAAATTTGGTGAATGTTTAACAGAAGTTTCTAGAAGAAAAAAAATTAACTTTCATTGTAGGATATTCGATCAAAAAAATTACCTAGTAATGCATTAATGCAAGCTTCTGTGTCAGAGTACATCAAACTGGAGAGGCATTTTGTATTAATATCAACTAAGGTTCTCGTGGCTCGACACCCCATCCAAAGTTGCAAGGTTTCATTAAGCACTGAAAAACACAAACTTGTAATTTGTTTAAACGTAACTTGTGTAGTTGCATAGATTGTGAATGTAGGATCATAAAATTACCTGCACCAGAACTAATATGAGTTCTAGCAGAAAAATTTGAAGATATTATCCCCAATAATTCTAAAGACCATGTACTTATAATTGGGGACCATGCTTCGGGTACCTCACAAATTAAATTGGCCAGGAATGAATGTATTTCAGAAATAATGGTTTCATCTATTTCTGATGGTGTTGCTACTTGTCCAGTTTTAATTTCATTCTGGAAGACATAATGATCAACATTTTCAGTGATTTAGTTCAAAAATTAATAAATCGAAAGGAATACCCACTTCTATTCCTACTATATATCTTGAAGCAGCCAAGGTAAATATTTTACTAAAATATTCAAACACAGATCCCCGAGTGGAAGGCAGAGTCTTGAGTAGAGACAAGGCAGTTTTTGTTAATTCAATTAAATTACATTGGTCCAATTTCTGAACATTACTCAAGAAAGCATTCACTTCATTTATATCTTGTTGAAGCTTTATTGCCGACTGTTGGGAAATCATAATGAATTTCGAGTTCTTGGTATATGGGATCAATTTAATAATTCTTCATCAAATTCACGTTGTTATTCGTTCAATATTGTATTCAATAATTTTTCAACTTTATTTCAGAGTAAAATGCAGCTATCTCTCCTTCATTTCAAACATCCAAACAAATAATAATAAATAAATAGGAAATAGGTTAGGTTGGCAGTGACAGTCTCTGGCCACAGAGTTATTTGGGAATGTTCCACTACTGCAGTAGTTCATTCGAATCTAGAGTGTGCTGTCTCTGCTGTCCAATCATTGAAATGTTTTCAGTTTCCAGGAGTTTTAGGGGCCGGTAAACCCCCATAGAACATAGAAGATAGTCTATAGAATAAAATTTTCATGTTTAATTTTGTACTCTAT
This sequence comes from Hippodamia convergens, assembly GCA_038502775.1. Taxonomy (NCBI): domain Eukaryota; kingdom Metazoa; phylum Arthropoda; class Insecta; order Coleoptera; family Coccinellidae; genus Hippodamia; species Hippodamia convergens. The sequence goes on along the minus strand of CM076611.1, from coordinate 31,460,693 downwards.
CTATTTGAATGTTTTCAGGAAGTTTACATGCGTGCAAACTATTTCAAGAAATGATTTAATGAAGTTCAATCTCAATTACATCTTTTTTCGAAAAAAGACAGCACACTAGCACACATCTAATTTTTGGTCAAATAAGACTGCACTTCCTTTGTGTACAAACTGAAGGGAATATCGTATATTCTGAGAATACAATAAATTTATATTGAAATACACCACTTTCATGAGTTTAGAGTTTCAAGGAAGTGGATCCAACAACTCTCTTACTACAAACATCATTTTTGATTCTGATTTCTTGCGTAATGAATGGAGCTTGTCTACAGGGAAAATAAAATCTGGGATCTTTTCTATCGAAAGGTACAAGGGGATCTGAAAACCATCCATAGCTGAAATATAAGATTCATTAGGTGTTTAACCAATCATCATTAATTTTTAGTTTTCCAACGGCGGTGCTTTCCAATTTACTTTTTCTGGATTAGAGACACATTAAAAAAGTAGCGTTGAATAACAAGAAGAAAGATTTTTTGCATTCTTCTCTGATATTCCTCTCCAGCATGAAATATCTTTGTGCGCACACCTTTGGTTAACAGTTTCTGGATAGGGTTTTCTATCTTTAGGTTTACTCTCCTTTGCTTCATTTATATTCGTCACAATAATTGGATCGGCTTTTGACAAATCAATAACTTCATACTTTGAGTAGAATTTATTTGTTATAATTTGTTCTGAAAAGATTCGATTGGAATTTCTTCCTCAAAATTTTATATAACTCACTGTTATAGTTTGGCGTGTATGTATCATATACTTTAAAAAGTTCGTCTTCTTTGGAATAACGCTCTTTTAGAAATTTTTCATATCCCACACTTTTCATCATCTTGCTAAACAAACAGATTGCACATGAAACTCAAATTTGGATTGATTTACCCCAAGTTAAATTTTTCTCCACACAATTAAAATTTGAAAACAAATCAAATCATGTCTAAATATGAAAACTGAAATGTCCAAAAATCAATTTATTGACATAAAAATAATAGATAACACGTTTGATTCTTAAGCAAAAAATAAATCATAGAAAAAAATTTAACTGAGGGTAGATATTTTGTAATGCGCATTTAGAACTAAATCCTTGATGATGTGTTTATGACCTAAATATTTTAGGCACAAAACATTTTAGGTCTACGTTAGGAAATGTTGGGGTTTGTTTGGATTGTTGAAGAGGAAAACCTGGAAAATTGTAATTTGTGTTATAATATGTGAAATTGCAAAGTTATAAGAAGTTTGGTGAATATATTGATGATATTGTACCGAGAAACGTTTTGAACTTTTGAAGCAAATAATGCAAATCGCAAATAATCTACAATTAATTCATTTGCATTCAGAGAACTCTGTATTTGCATAAATAAATACTGCACTAATTGATTTAAATCTTAGTCACCTAATATGTCTAATCTACGGAAATCTGTATTGAATAAGAATCCTAAAGGTTTTGGATTAGTGAGAAATCCTGTAGACTTCACACCATTGGATCCCTCAGAATATTTTGATAATGAGGAGGATATTGTTACTGGTAATGGAAGTTTCCATGTCTATAAAAAAGGAAACACTGGTCCCATTTTATGTTGCCTCCATGGAGGTGGTTACTCTGGACTCACTTGGGCACTATTTGCCGTTGAAATTTGTAAAAATATAGAATGCCAAGTTATAGCAATAGACTTGAGGGGTCATGGATCATCATCAACTGCAGATGATTCAAACTTGGCCCTCTCAACATTGTCAAGGGTAAAAATTATTCTCATAAAGAGTTATGGAACAAAATAAATTAATTTTTTTCAGGATGTTGTGGATGTACTGGCAAAAATATGTGAAAGCAATGATGTACCTATAATTCTCATTGGTCACAGTATGGGAGGTGCTGTGGCGGTAGATGCAGCCCATTACATAGACTCCATTGCAGGTCTTTGTGTTATCGATGTAGTTGAGGGTACAGCATTAGAAGCTCTGTCTTCTATGCAAAATATTCTTAGAGGCAGACCATCCAGTTTCAAAAGCTTGGAAAATGCTATACAATGGTGTTTCAAAAGTGGGCAAACTAGGAATATCGAAGCTGCACGTATCTCTATGCCTGGGCAAGTTACTAAAGTTGAAAACAAAGATGTTTTGGTTAATGGTGAGTTGACAGTGAAAAAATTGTAATATTTTTTTTACCATATGTTTTTGAAGATACATCGAATAACTTGGCAATTCAAGAAGAAGCTGATGAATGTGATGAGATGAAAGAAGAACATTTCCCCAAGCCTCCTCTACCTATGAAAGTATCATCCCCCCCTGTTGTCAGCTCTGTATCATCCGTTCCATCAAGCGTTTATGCTTGGAGAATTGACCTAAAAAAAACTGAATCATTTTGGACTGGTTGGTTTCAAGGTTTATCCCAGAAATTTCTGGATGTTCATGTACCTAAAATATTACTTTTGGCTAACGTGAATGGTTTGGACACTGCTCTCACTGTAGGTCAAATGCAAGGTAAATTTCAGTTCAGAGTACTGAACAAATCTGGTCATGCAATTCATGAGGATCAACCCCATCAAGTTGCTGAGATCATTTCTATTTATCTGGTTAAACATAAGTTGGCTAATCCAAAAGAAGATTTTGAAGTACCACTCCCGAAAATGTTTGCTTGATAATGATGATTCTCATTCACGAAAAAGTTTTTAATGTGGTGAAAGTCTCAATGTGATTACTGTAAATAATAAAGTTACATGTGAATAATTAGTTCTTTTTTCCTATTTTTTATTTTGAAAAGACGTGTGCTGATCTTAAAATTCTCTCCTAGAATATATGTATTTTAAAGGAAAGGTCTCAAAGTCGTGTTTCACCAGTTTTTATTTGATATTTACATGTTTTATATAATTGAAGATAGATTTATGAGCAAGTATATGAAATATGAACTTGGCAAAGAAAGTACTAGTAAAGAGTTTATACAAAATAAAAGAGTACAAATGAAATTTATTCAAATCATTTAAAATAGGACAGATTACGTGATATTCTCTGGAAAACAACTCAAATCAAATAAATTTACTATTATGAAAATATTGTGCATCAAAAATTTGATGTTTCCTCATATCAAATATTTTAGTAAATGAAACAAATAAAAGAAAAGTTAAATCCAAATCTAACAGATGGTTTTCTAATTTTGTACAATTTGAATTTAAAAAATCATTGTAGTCATGAAATCAATTTTTGGAATTGTATCGATTGCTACATACTGTCTTGTTCATTTTCCCATGCTAGTATTTTATTCATATTGGTGATTTTTCTTGTGCTCCACGGTTCTAGTGGGTCTGGAGATTCAGATCTGTCGGAATTTAACTTTTCACAAGCTGATTTGGGAGTTTTCTTATCTACTGGGGTTACTCTGAAATGAAATTTTCATTTTTTTTTGTGAACATCTCTGACTTTATTACATCCTACTTATTGTGTTTAACCCCTGTTTTTGGACGCTTTTTCTTGGTCGATGTGATGTTGCCTGATTGGCTCGGAAGTCCTTCTCCTAATTCTTGAATCAGTCCTGTTTCGGAGATAACTGTAGACCTAAAATTTTAGAACTATTTTGAAAATCCATGAACAGTTTCAAAACTTACAATGGTTCTTCATGTATTGCCACTTCTGCAGGCTTTGTTTCCGCAATACATTGTTCAGTTTGATCAAGTTGCTCCACTGTATAATTCAAGACAAATGGTGCTGTACTATCTTCTATATTTAATGTGTCAACTGAGCTTGAATCTGAACTGTTCATTAGCTTTTGTTTATCTTCTTTTAATTTTGCAGACAGTCTCTTATTAGCGGATTTAGCTCTTCTACTTCTAGATATCTGTCCAAGTATTTTTGTTCCTTGAAATTTCATGATTTTTCATTAAAAAGAATATAGATAACCGATGGGGACTTACCTCCAATACCATCACTATCACTAGCATCAAGAATAGAATACGTCTTTTTGATTGTTTGTTCCACTTTTTTGACAAAATCCTCTGTTCCAGCAAATATACCTGCTAACATTTTAACACCCACTTCTTGCTTTGTGGACACTTTGTTGATATCTTTCAAGTTTGCTGCTGCAGAGGCAAGTTGTTTTAGTACCTCCGGATCACATTCAGGATCTTCCGAGAATATAACAAGCAATCTAAGAGGATCGTTGTTTTTCTTTGAAACAAGTGTTGTACTGGTATTAATTTCAGGAATTGTCTGCAGCATGGTTTTTTCCTTGTCTTTGGTGTTTATTTTTGGACCTTGGACTTGATCAAAAGTTGGAAATACTGATGCTCCTGTGGGAAAAGATAACATACTCAAATTTTCTATAAATTTGAATAATGAAGACAAAAATTGGTGCTCTAGTTCCTGATCAAACTATGTCTACCTGTTGGCTGCAATGCATTCTCCATCAATTTTTTATCTATGCCCTCTTTATTCTGCAACTGAAAACATTAGTTAGTACCTGAATATCTTTTAATGTATCTAACACTACCTGCTGCTCAAGTTGAATAGACGAAGATTTGACATCATTCTGCATGTTCAACCCTGTTGTGCTGTCAGTTATATTCAAATCATTCGTGAACGCCATTACATCTAACGCAGAAGATAAAGCTACCCCAAATGTGCCTAAATTGGCAGCCCGATTGCTTTGTACTGCTTGTTTCGTCCTTCAAATAAATTCCATGTTAACATTTCATTTCTATAATTCAGTTCTGAAACTCACTTTTTCAATTTTATTGGTGTATTTATGGATTCTCTACCCCACATTAGGTTCCTCATTTCCTCTCCTGTAAGACCCTTCTTCTTCAGCGCATTTATAGTTACTTTCCCAACTCTCTTCATAAAAAAAATATTGTTTTCACTTTTAAAAAAACATGAATCAATTTTACTTTACCTTCCAATTGGCTACAGCGCCTTTTCTTTGCTTGGCTCTTGTTTTACTTTTCGATTTGATTACCATGACTCCACGTTGTTCAGTTCCAGGTATTTCACTAGGTCCTAATGATATACTGTATTCTTGTAAATAATGGTGGGCATCCGCTTGAGGAATGGCTCTTTCCAAGGCAATAACGATTTTAGCCCACTTAAAAAATAAAAGACAGAAAAGTTGGTACCTACAATCATAACTCAAACTTACTTGCTTCATCCATTCCTTTTCACTTTGTTCTATAACATGGGCATAAGTATTTCCCATCATAGCAATAAGCATGTTCAATAGCAAGATAGGGACAAATACCATGAATAGAGCGAATACCGTTTTGCTTATGCCAGGATAAGTTGTTAGAGACAACTCTTGGTACTAAAACATAGATATAACACATTTTTCTGAATACTGGCGGAAGTTATATATGAAACTCACATCATAATTGCCCAAAGTAATTTGAAATAAAGCCATCCATGTTGTAGCATATGTCTCGTAAAGAGTCGATTTAACACCAGGAAATCCTTTGTACAAGAAATAAAACGACTGTGAAAATCCGAAAAGAACAATGCTATAAATTATTCCAAAAGTTAACATGTCTCCAGTGATCATGCTATAAATCATTGTCACAAAAGGACCTGTTAAACGCACTGCTCTAAAAAATCAAACACCAATAATCTAATAATTTAAATAAAAAAAATTTATATTGTCAAGATTACCCTGCAAAAAACATGAGAAGAAACCAAGACCCTGGTACTGCAAAACCTAGAATTGCTTCTTCAGTATTTTTATCCCCATATATTCTCAACGGGATGCATGCCAGAATAGCCAGATTGGATATCAAAAATATTATTTTTGGTGGTGAATTGGACTGAAAATGTGTTCGTGAATTTTGGATAACTTCGACCAAGACAACTCACTTGTTGTTTCAAAAAAGTCCAGAAACCTTGGTTTCTAATTTCGTCACCTTGCTGCAGAATTACGTAGCTCAAAACTCCCAAAATTGTACCTATTTCACACACATACCTGAAAAATAACAAAACATAAAATTTTAGAATTAGTCAACAACATGAGTGAGTTACCTCGATATTACTTGAGGTTCATCACTCCACACTAGCAAAGGTTCATCAGGATCATCGGGTCTCAAATAAACCGCCAATGACAATAATACAAGATGCAGAATCAATATAAGTAATCTCTTCAAGAATTGGTTCTAAAAATGAATCAAGTTAGATATTATTTTAAAGAGTAAACTTCCTTCATACTCTCGCAAACGTTTTCCATTTTTCTTCTAACAATCTTTGAATGATTCCACCATCCAACATATCTAAATGCTCTTCTTTAGTCCCATTCAAAATTATGAAAAGAGCAGAATTCCAATCTGAAGAATACAAGCTTGATATTGCAGTGTTATGTATAGTAACAAGGTATTCAAGTGAACTTACTTGTGGAACCATTTGGTAGTAAGGTATCTAGTGCATTTAAGGTATATGCTGAGCATGTGATGTTACTATATCTCCAGAATTCTTTAGCACTCAATTCCAACATTTCCCTGAATACTTCTGCTCTACCTGGAAATTTACAAAGAAATCAAAATGAATGAAGATTGGTTATCAATTTTGTCACCTAGTTTACAAGCTAAAGTTAATGGAGTGAGTCCAGCATTATTCAAAATACCATTACTAGCAGGTAACTTTGGATGTCGCAGAGCATATCCAAACATATCCTGTAAAAGCATCATCATCATTTATCAATGCAAATCCAATGAAAAGCATATTGTAGCTACGCACCAACTTATCACAAACCACAACCATATGGAGTATCATGTTTCCAAAGTTGTCTTGTAAATCAGGATTTGCCCCATTATCTAAAAGCAAATTATATACACTTTCATTGGCACAGCATGCTGCCCACGCTAAGGGATACTCTCCAAGATAAGCCAATCCTTCATACTCAGTGTTTTTGGCAGGTTTAGGTTTCTGCTGATCTCTAGGGAGGAAAAAACTTCCTAAAAACAACAAAAGAGCAGAGATGGTGAAAGTTTTATATTTGTTACGAACCTATAGCCCTTTGGTTCACATTGGCACCAGCTTCAACTAAGTCTTGTACCAACTCGTTGTTACTATAAGCTATAGCTAGATGCAGCGCACTGGCCCCTATGTCAATTGAAACAAAATTTACTGAGAAATATAATAACCTATGAATAGCAACAGTGATTTTGATTCATCTCATTCACGAATTTACTGTACTTTTTCGTTTATCTGAATTATCTTGTGTCTTCATATGACTTTTACTTACCTAAGTATTCCTCTCCTTCTACTACATCAACAGCTAGCTTCGGAAAGCATCTAATGAGCGTCCTGGCGAGTCTTGTGTGAATTTTTGTATCGCATATTATCAGAACATGCAATAAAGTTTCTCCCAGAGATCCTCTGTATTGCATTTGCCAGCAAGCATCATGATCTGTCCATTTACCCAAAGGATCGAATCTACTCAAAGATGCCTCAATTGGCAAAATAACTTGTTCGTGATCTCTGAATTTCCATCTTAAATATTCGGATCTATTTATGATTTGTCCCTTTCCATCTTGGTACATCAATTGACCGAATTGGTCTCTTATCAGTTTCTCTACCTCTACCAATCCTCCGATATTATACGCATCTATAAGTTCGCCACCTACAATGTTATTATTGGTTCTTGTTAGAAAACTTTCAATTTTTTAATCGCTTCACCTTTCTTGTAATTAGCTAGTTTGTACAACAAACACTGATCTTCATTTGAAGACTGACTGATTACTCTATCTAGAGTTGATCCAACTTGTTCATTACTCTTCTTTTTTTTACATCTGTATTTTAATTTACAGTTACATGCTCCCATGATATTTTACATCTTCAAGTATCTGGGTAAACTGAATCAATATCAGGTCAGGGTAGTTCATGAAATGTGTCAAGGTTTGGTGCCAGGTACCAAATGATATTCAATGCAGGAATAACCTGTTGAATACTTTTTATGCATCCAGTTGGGTGTTTATTTCATTCTCAAGAGCGAAGAAATACTTTATTTTCCATAAAAACGTCTTCCAGCACATGAATGCTTCAAGTCTTTTATTGTTTAAAAAAGGAGAAAAACAGACCTAAGTTCACAACTCAAGTTTTTATCATGGCATATCTGAGTGATGAAATTCCTTATTGCTGTATCTAGTCAAAAATATAGCTGATGAGGAAAAGTACTGGTAAAAATAAAATTATGCAATATAGAATAATACCCAAAGTTCCTGTGTTAGCTTTTCATATTCTGCACAATATTTAAAACATTCCCTGATATGACTTATCATATTTTAAGAAGGGCTACGTCTAGTATCACTCATGTTTTGCACAAGCAGAAAGAATTGAAGAGAAGATCTTTCCTCAAAAAGTCATGCTAGGTAGTTATCTGTTTTTTGTAAAACGTAGATATTTCTTCAATCAACCAAGATTAATTACAAAACTAAAATTCGTGTTTGCGGTGATCAATTCTGAAGAAATGCTTCCACCCAATGATACACATAATGTAAAATATATATTTTATTTTCTATAAAATCTCAAATTCAACATACAGGATTCTAACAATTCACACAAACTCAACTTAAATTGTTCTCTACAAAAACTAACAGGAGCAAGGAGGTGTCATTGTGAGAAGATCCTCGAGTTCAACTGATTATTAAAATATCAAATATTTAACAGTAGTTTAATGTGAAGGTATTAATTTTTGCATCATATTTTGTCTTCAATCCAAAAATAACCATAAATAAGTACTTGAAATAAATAAATAAAACTGCAAACAAGATAAAACTTAATAAATAAAATTTTTTAGATAAAAAAAAGCAAACAACATTTACATACACTTTATCAACAGAAAAGGGTCACTCTGCTTGAATAAAGCATAGATATTTTGTATAGTTCTAAGAAATAATATTAAATCTCAATTTAGAGTTTTAATTGAAAAGTGAAACATCGCACAGTTTGATGAATAGAAGAGAAATATTCGCAGAAAAAGTGAATACCATTATTTCTCATCGCAAAAACTCAATGGACCATTATGAAATATATAGAAAAATTATGCTGCCAAGAAACATTTTGTTTCAATAAATTATAATACAAGTTTTTCTATACTGCATACTGAACGTTAAATTCATTCAAATTGTTCTTTAAAATATGAATAATGTGATGAAAAAAATGACGTTCTCAATCAGAATAAAGCAAATACTAAAGATGGCAGTGATTAAATATAACTTTTTATGACCATCAATGAATATTCAAATAAACATAATTTCTCTATTTCAGTCAAGTTTTGTGAAATTCAGATAAGGAATTTTGACAGGTTACGGAATTTGAATTGATTTGAAAATTGATGATATCGTAGGTCAGTAATGAAAATCAAAAAACAAAAAATATAACTGAAAACAATGCCGTAATGAGTTCATTACAGCATTACTTTTAGCCTTGTAATGAACTCATCACGATACTGAAATAGAGAAACACAATTTAATGACGTTCAGTTGAAAGAAGGAAAATATAGGAACAAAAATGAGAGCTAAAGAAAAGCACCCAGTTACCATAATTTCTATGCCCATCAGTTAATACATTCTCGTAAAAAATTAGCTTAAAGTTACATATCAAACATTCATCGAATATTATACATTTGGCACTATAAAGAATTTGAAGAAATTCAAAAATGTAATTCTGAATAAGGAAAATAAATATAGGGTAAAACATAGTAATATTGATAAATGAAAAAATATACTTTTGATAATTGCTCATAGTCAACAGTATTCATAAAATTATCATCATCAATGAAGTCTAGTGAAGTTAGTAGGAGGGGGAACTACAGCAGATGTAGTTGTTTCGATGTGTATTCTCTCACTGCTAGGAGACTTGGATGTCAGTCTGCGAAATGATGATGGCTTCAACAGAGAACTGTTCCTGCAAAACAAGTTTAATGGAAAATAGTCCTCACAACTTCTGCTCAAGAAATTAAGTATCTTCATGAAACAATGAAAACATAATTTCATCAAGGAATAACTCTGTGTTTTTAAAGACAAACAAAAATTCATAGAATAAAAAAAAATGTCATTGTGAAAGTACTTCAAATAAAATGTGATTTTCAAAAAAGTTAATTGCATTCACCATAATAGATGAAATAATAAACATCGAACACATGAAACTGTTCAACAAAAAAAGAAAAAACATAACATGAATATAACTCACCTCAATTTTGCAGTTGAATTGTCCTCATCCAAAGTACTTTCAGAATCCGAATATAAACTTGAGGTATAGTTCGATTTCGAATTATATGGTTGGTACTGACCTACTAGATTGACGTAATCATTCAAAACAGAAGCACTTCTCTTATATGGTCTATATTCCTTCTTTGTCTGGACGTTTGAGGGAGTATGATTGGAAATACGATCAAATTTATCGTAATTGTATGATTTACGATCCAAGGATCCGTAGTTATTAGGTGCTCTCAACCCCAAATCTTTGTACAAGTCCAAATCTCTGTAACTTTTCATATAGGTTTTCGTCTGTGGCTTTTTCTTCTCGTTGAATCTGGTATAAAAACTCTTACGTCTTATTCTATCAATCACTGATTCACTTTCATCACCTGAATACATTTGACCATTGGGTGAAAGGGGTGAATGGGCCTCGGAACAAATTGACCAAGAATCACAGCTCATATCATCTGAAGGTGAGAGAAATTGGGAACTGTGAGCAGTACCAAATGAATTCCTTTTATGATCTGTTTCCCTAGTGTATTCGTAGCTGGTTGAAGGCAGGTGTCCTGATATTCCAGGTTCTGTTTTACTTCCTCGTATCTTTGAAAAATCTAACCTCAAACTTTCTTTATCTGGTTTATCACTGTCTTTTTTCTCTCTTCCTACTTCTGCATCTACAATAGTTTTGGGTGTATCTTGAACTACATTATCCAGATTCAAACTTCTTCTGAATGAAGTAACAGGCAATTTTGATTGCCTTGGCTTAAGTTCCCTAGTTACGACCTTTATTTCATCATCACATTTGTCCTGCTCAGATTTTTGAAATTCATTAGTTACTTCAGTTGCGATAGGGTTAATAACTTCGGTTGCTTTGGTTTCTTCTTGTTCATTTTTCATCTTTACATTTACATTAGTTTCGGGGCCGCTAGAAGATGATTTAGATTCAGTTTTGGTTTTCACTTTCTTTTTCTTTACAATTTTTTCATTTTTCTTATTTTCAGATTCCTCGTACTTCTTAAACAGGCCTAGAATTTTCGTAACAGATTTTCTTGAAGCCTGTAAAGGTTTATCACGAATTTGGACATTTGATAGGTCTTCAACTGATACTGCCCTTTTAATTAGGCCAGACTCAGTACAATGCTCTAAGTTTTTAGGTAGGCTTTGCTCCCTCAATTTTCTTATGGTGTTCTCAACAGCAGAATTTTCTTTTATTTTATCAGGTGAAGAACGGAATTTTTCAAACTTTTTCTCTATCGACTGCAGTAATTTATTTTTGTGGACTTTTTCTTCTTCATTTATAATTTTATTTGTTTCATTTTTATCTTCTTTGCTCTTTTCTTTTGATTCCCTTTTTACGAATCCTTTTTTGAACTTACTCAATTTTGATTCTTTTTCTGGTGAAATTTTTGTTTTTTCAGGAATCCTAGAAACTGGCTTTCCTGCTGAGTCCGCTGGATAACTCTTGGGACGAGCGATTCTAGATACTCTTATTTTCTTACTTGTATCAGGAGTATTTGTTGGAACATTGACATATTCTGGGAGTTTTGTGGTTTTTTCTAATAATTTATTATCTACAAATTTAACTCCAGTTTTTACTTTCCCATATTCAGGAATATGTGCTGAGCTTGATTCTGTTTCTTTAAAGCTGCTTGTAGTACTCACAGAATTGTCACAATTGGAATAATCAGAGTCTTGATTTTTTTCTATTGTCGGTGAACGTTTTCTTACACCTAGTCTCTCCTTCCGTTTATCTCTTATTTCTTTGAGAACCTTTTGTGTTTCAATTTCTCTTTCTTTCTTCTCTTTGACAACAATGCTATCATCCTTATCATCTTTTGGAGGATCGAAAAAGTCTGGTCTTAAAAATCTAGAAATGCGTTTTGTAGAGGACGGTTTTTTAATATCAGTCTTAGAAGAACTACTAGAATTCGTAACTGTAGTTTGAGAACTTTCATAAGATTTATTAGGCCTAGAATATCGGAAACCAATATCATCAGTTTTTGAAGATGAAGGACGGCACAAGGAAGAATAGCTATCAGTAGAAAAACCTCTAGAACTTAGTTCACTGTCAGGATCCCTTGCACATGAAGATAGACTCTCTGATAAACTAGAATCTGGACTATATATTACATTTGTGTCTGTTCTAGTTCTAATGTATGGTTTTGCCTCACGATTGGACATCGATCGAGTTGCTCTCAGTCCGCGAATTTTGACTTCGTTATCATTAATAGGAGTGTCTCTGAATGGAGACTTCCTTTCACTCTTAACATTATATTTTACTGGTAACGAAGATTTCAATTTGTCATCAGATTCCTTCTTTCTGTCTGAATCCATCAAATATGTTTCATCTACATTAGCGACTGTTCTTAGTACGTTATTATCATTTGAACATTTTCTTGGCAATGTAGATGACAATCTATCCACTGACCTACGATTAAGCATACTATTTGCATTTCTACGAGGTTCGTAGGGATTGTTATCAGATGAATTTCTAGATGATAGAGTGCGATGTAATTTTCGAACTTCCGAGGGTGCAAGCTGAGCTAGCAATTGTTTCTGCATTCTTCTGGTTAGTGCAGGGGTTAGGTAAGATAAAGCCATTGATTCTTCCTCGGAAAGGTTTAGTTTTTTGAGATCCAAATCCGCTAAATTGAGATTTTCTTTCTTCATATTTTTATCTGAAAAGAATGTTCAATGAAGGTCAAGAAATGAAAATTGAGATTATCTACTGTTACACAAAAATAACGAAAAAAAACTGCACCTAACCTACCTTACATAGTTAGTGGATTTTTGGCACAAAACATCTGCAGCTGCTTGAAAACAAAAAAAACGATAACGAAAATTAGTGTACATGCTTTGAAAACACAACAAAACGCAAACAAGTGATGTGCCAACTCAGTTAATTATAACAAAAAAAATTGTGAAGTAAATAAAACAAATTGTGATTTTAGAAATAATCTATCTGCTAAACAAAAAATGGAAAATATGCTGAAGAAAGAAATGAAAATTATCATATTTGGAGAAATATTCGTGTGGAAGAAAAAAAATTGGATATGAAATGAAGATTTTCACAAAACTTACTGATCATAAACAGTGGAGCAGTAAGATTCTTGATTAATAAAAAAATCCAACAATTTTAAACATTAATGACAATGACAAGAACCAAGAGAACTTGAACTGAAAAAATTAGTGAATACATGCAGCCTACCGAGTCTGTGTTGCAGCAGGTAGCCAGGCAGAGTTAGTCGGTGCCCTTCCGAATGGCAGGTCCACAGGGGGGCACATGCACCTTAACACGCACTCGCGCTGCAATACACACAACACTGTCACGGCCATGCTTTTATAGATGCCTCTGGCATATTTTGATGTTGCCTGCCTTATCAACATGGCCATTAACTGTGTTGCCTTATTTTGTATTCACATCGTTCAAGTACTAGTCACTAAATGAACAACATCATATAATTTAGAATGAATGAAAATTTTGGAACTAAAAAACATAACTATGTAATCAATGAAAGAATTAATAAAATTTTAACAGATGTTGGCAGATTGACATAAATATTAAAAATATTTTAATACTATAGTTGCAGAAGTATACTACCCTACAAATTTACTGATGCAATCAAAACTCATTGCAAGACTACATCAAAATATCCCATAACATTTTTATGGAGCTAAACTAAGAGGTTTACTCAGAAATTAAAATTTCCAGAAATAACCAATATTAAAGAAAAAGAAATTAAAAGTTTTCAACTCAAAAACTAAGTCAACCACTATGAGGACAAAAATAGGGTGACACAAAAAAAATTTGAATTAGGTTATGAAAACGGTTGAAATTTTGACCACAACAAAACTATGTGGTGCAACTAGTCATCAGAAGACTCACCTCCACGTGGTATGTCCCGATCGCCCATGACGGTGTCAATGTCAGATGCTAAATCTCTACTAACACTTCTTCGCCAGGGTGTGTTGTAAGAACGTTCTGTTGATCTTTCTCGACCTAGTGTCCGCCCTAAAGTTGTGTGCCTAAGAAAAACATTACGGCATTCAAACTAAATTTAGGGTAATTTCGGTAATATCAAAATGTTTGAAAAAGTCCAAATATCAATTCAAAAATGAAGTTAAGAATAAATTATTTTATAGTTGCTGTTTATGATATTTATTACAGAAATATTATTTATGTTCTTAGTTGTTATTCAATTAATGAAGATTCAACTCAAAATAATTTATTCCTTGTTCAAGTGTCCTCATACAAACATGCCTATTGAAGACTTTCTGAAATTTGAAAATGTCATTCTAGGATAGAACACATAGGACTAAAACTAATATAAATCGTTTTTCAAAGATTTTTATTAACGTGAGCTGAAACTAAATTTGTTCTCTAATATCTCATGCTTATGAAAAACTCAAGAATGATAAGCTGTTCGAGCTGATATGCGAAAAATTGTTAAAATCTATTATGGTCCATTCTTTCCATTTTATTGCTCAACTGAAGATAGAATTGTGAATATGACTTCAACTGCTACTTCATTCTAGATGCACCTTAGGTTTATGATGCGGTGAATTCAACTTACAAACTTACTTAATTGTCTTTACCTCTCTTGTATAAATAACTCTATATTGAGAGCTTGAAAAATATAAAACATGAAAAATCTATATCCCACATACAAGACATATACAGGGTTATTCACGAATATGGCTCTATAGAATATTTTTAGGAAAGACACAAGATTCAGGATTGAAATTCTAAAGGTGAGCTTTAAGTAAGAAGACGACTTCTCGTATATTTTTTGAAGGTTCAAGGATTCCGGTTTTTCCGGAAGTGACATCAACTTTCGTTTTTAAAAGGGAAGACCCATTTTGTATTGCATAAATAGATTCTCCATTGAATTCTGAGTCTTTTTGATTCCAAAAGTTTGAATTTTCCCGGGAAAATTATCTTTAAATGTGGAAATACGAAAAAAAAATCTCAAAATTGAATATACATATAGGTAATGAAAACTATAGAAAATATTTTCTTGATAACAGAGATTTCCAAAAATTTAACTTTACCGCTAATTATTTTCCAGTAAAAAAACACATTTGGAATGAGATTGAAAATTTAGGACAAAATTGTTTTTCCTGAATATCTAGAAAAATATTCATTTTGGGATAAAAGTCTTGGACGTATGCTCCTATTATTTTTTGACAAAGATTTCGAAAATGCTTCGAAAAAATAGGGTTCCAATTTGAAAAAACACGATTTTTTGATGTTTCGTCACTTCTAACTTTGACAAAAAATTTGTGACCTACTGTATCATATTCTGAAATTCACGCTATCGGAAAAGAAGCATCAGCCTTTATTCTCCTAGATCCTCAAAAATGAGAATTTCTAATTAAAAAACCTCAATGTTGTCTGTATTTCAACAGAGTTCAATTTTGAGATTTTTTTTCGTATTTCCTCATTTAAAGAGAATTTTCTCGGGAAAACTCAAACTTTTGGAATCAAAAACACTCAGAATTCAATGGAGAATCTATTTATGTAATAAAAAATGGGTCTTCCCATTTGAAAAACGAAAGTTGATTTCTCTCCGGAAAAACCGGAAGTCCTATAACCTTCAAAAAATATACGAGAAGTCGTCTTCTTACTTGAAGCTCACCTTTAGAATTTCAATCATTAATCTTGTGTCTTTCCTAAAAATATTCTATAAAGTGAATAACCCTGTATAATTGAAAACACACCAACTAACCTTGAAAAAGGGTCCATCCTATTGTGCATATTCCAGAAGTTAGTACCATGATCAAAGTGACTCAATAGTCTGCTACTTGGGAAACCTGGTCTGCCTCCATCCTCAACATTGAGCCTTTGAGTCAAGTCTCTCACCTAAGCCCATTCAAAATGAAAAAAAATAAAAAAATTTTTCTTTCATACATTACCCTTGAAAGTAACGTTGAGAACAAATTTTCCGCTGTTAGGATATCAAAACCATCATCGTCATCATCTTCTCCAGAACTTATAGAATCAGCATGTTCAATACTAGCTTTTTTCGGTCTAGTACTCCTGAAGAAAAAGTTGGATAACAAAAGCCTCCAAATTTTTCATGAAATTATTTACCGTAATCTGTGCATATGGAAAGCATCTCTTCTTGAATCTTCTGTGTCGCTGTCTTTGCCGAAGGAACTATGCCGATGAAGATTTGTGAAGGGCGATTCATCTTCAGAGTCCTTATCGCTTAGCCTGGAGCTGAAATCATAATTTCCATGTTGTGAAGAAAAATTAAACTTTTATAATTAGTTATATCATACAATACATTCTGAAAATCATAATCTGCAAATTAATCAGAGATGGTCAATGTAAAAAGACAAGATACGTTTGAACTACTTACTTGAACCTCTTAGGTTTCACAAAGGTATTTTTCATTCGTGTAGATGCATTATTCGTTGATTCACTTGGCTCTAAACTACCTGCCCTAGGAGTAACATAACCACCTCCTTCAATCGCAATTGGAATAATATACTCCCTAGCAGATTTTTTAATAGGTTCCCCAGAAGTGATTGTTTCATTATCAGACTCTTGTGTAGATTGTCGAGAAAGACTGTTCGATCTCTGAGATATATTCGATCTTTGCGTTTGGAAACCTTTAGGGATAGAAGGTTTAACAGGTGGGGACTGCTGAACCTTGGAATCCTTATTATTATCTATCCTTTCAAAGGAAATCGGTATGATCCTTTCTCTAGCTTTCGTCATATTTTCCGGTTCCAAGGATGAAGCTCTGTAAAAAAAAATCAAAAATATACCGTGTAAACCAAGGTAATAGCAAACATGCCTGAAATTAACAGTAGGGCGTCCAGTAATTGGTACGATAACTTCGCTACGTTGCGTAGAATATTTCGGAGGGGCCTCTACAGGGTGGGCCATTTCAGTCTTGAATTCCATAGTGGCGGGTTTGGGCGAAGGGTAGTTCAACTGAATCTCAGCTTTCGTTGTTTTACGACGCGGTAGGGTGGCTGATTTCAAGGTGATTTCGGCGGAAGATACCTTTTCGTCCGGCATTTCATGCGGGGACTCTTGTACCTGGTGGGGTTCGACCTTATCGAACTGAAACACAAATTGAAGAAAATCATGTGATTTGATAAAATATAGATTAGTTATTTATGATACAAGTGAAGAAGGCATTGATTTGGAATGAACGAGTGTTAGAATGAGCCTTCTGTACAAGTATCATACATTATTTTCTCTAATTCCTCTGAATTTTTATCGAAATTAATGAAATATTGTCGTAAATATCGTTTAGTAATTTTGGCTTTGAAAAATATTGATTGGCAGAACTGTTTTCTATCTCCTGAAATTTGACAGATGTTAAATAAATCTGTGACAGGAAGCCAACATGTCATCAATAAATATTACTGAAAACAGCGTTTGAATGAAATTATAAGTCGATTTCGAATGGCTGTTTTGGTTGGTTAACGGTTGACCGCTCAGTTCATAAATGACAACGTCAAACGAACCGCGCTTTCGAATACGGTTCAAATTTCGGCAAATCAGCTGATTCGAGACGTCACCAATATGTCATTCGAATGCGGTTGGTCCAAAACTGACAGACCAAACTATGAACCAACCAAGAACCAAAGTCAATCGAAATCGCCTATAATGAATTATTCTAACATTGTTTTGTTCTACAGGATGTGGCGGAATGAACGGATTTGATACATAAGTAGAGAAATTGTTTTTCTAATTCCTAATGTAGTTTGATAACAAATTTTTGAAATCACAAGATTTCTCAAGTCTTTTCTCTGTGAAGGAACAACTATACTCTTTTTATGCTGAGTTTACTTACTTGAGGTCTTACAAAAGGTTTGGGTGCAACTGGCGCCATGAGGTTGCTTGAAATTGTACCAATGTTTCCTGAGGCTGATCTTCCACTAACTCCAAATGGTACTGGAGGTTTCCTCACCATACACGGTCTAGACTTTGATTTTCTAGCTCCTTCTTTATCTAAGGCACTCGAAATTATACTTACAGCATTTCGTACCTTCTCTTTTCGATCATCTACAACAACAGCTCCTGTACTTTCCTCATTTTCAATCTCCTGTCCAGTTTTTTCTTGTTTTTCCTCGGATTTCTCCTCTACTGTTGATGGAGTTTCAGAAGGTTGCGGTGGGGATTCTTCTGATTTCTGTTTATCTATACTGAAGGACTTTTTCGAGGGATCATTCTTTAACTTTGGAACAGAAGATGAAGTCAAACTGGCTTTACGTTCGAATTCTTTTTTGAAGCCATCCACGCTCACCCCAGGAATTATTATTTTCTTTGGTTTGTCAATAGGTGCTTTGTGGGTTTCAGTTGGGCTCATCATGTTCTGGAATTTTTCAGCAGCTTCGAATATTCTAGATCGTCGCCTTTCTACCGGTTTGGAAGGACTTTCTGAAGTTTCTTCATTATTTTCTTTGCATGGAGGTTGTTCCGATTTCAGTTCTTTTTCTGTAGTTTCTTTGGGTTGAGCGGTTGATTTTGTTTCCCCTACGTCAGCATTGTTTTCGTTTTTATCAGTTAATACCTTCTTTTTCAATATTTTTTTCTTCGCTGTTTTAATTTCTGATTTTTCTTCGTTCTTCTCTTCAGATGGTTTTACTTGAGATACTTTGTCTTCTTTTATTTCATTTTCTTTATTAACATTATTTACAATATTTTCTTGACTAGGAGTTTCGTTAATATCTTCTAATTTCGTACTAAGGGTAGTAGTTAAATTTCTTTTTAATCTAGCTGGTTCCTTTATTGCTTTTCTATTTGCTTCTTCGATGATTTCTGAACATGCAGCACCCTCCAGAGAGGGATCTTCGATTTGATCTACTTCCATAGTATCTCGAGAAATAGTCTGAGTTAACGATTTGTTCAAAGGTAAAGTCTCAGTCATATCTTCATCATCCATTGCGGCTACTTTATGCACACCACCATGGACTGTTATGTCAGCTATAGTATTTTCTTTAATTATTTTATCTTTTCTCTTCAGTCCTTTATCTATGTTTGCACGATCTGTGCTAACAGTAGATTCTAACTTTCGTTTTGGCGATTTTTCTTCCAATAATAATTCCTTTATTCTTCTCTCAGCAGGGTGTGAGAGTTCCATCAAGCTTCCAACTGACTGAGATCTAGTGGGTGCTGTGGCTTCATTTTTAGCGGCATCTTCAGCAACCTGTTAGAATAGATATATTTACATTTTCAAGAAATAAAAGAATATTTTTTCTACCATAACTTACATCTTCTGTCACCACTAGCTTATCACTTTCTAGTTGTGGAGGTGGAGGTGCTAAAGAAAGAAGAAGATCCAATCTGACAGGTGTCTGATTTGCCAGATCCTCTGATATTTCCAGACAATTCTCGTCATAGTTCTCATTGACCCACCAGTGACTGCAAATTTTTTCGATATCCGCTCTGTGTTTTGGATTAACGGTGAGCATATCCCTTATCAATGGTGAGGCAGCTAAAATTAGGCATATCAGTAGACTTGCTTCGCTCGATATCATGCAAACTTACGGCTAGGCTTGGCAGGTTCGAAATAATCCCCTTGAGATATTTGTTTTACCAGTCTCTTGAAATTACTGCCATCGAATGGCATAGCTCCATATACCAATGTGTAGAGCAACACTCCCAAAGACCAACAATCAACTTCTGGCCCATGGTAAGGAGTTCCTTTGACTATCTCAGGAGAAGCATAAAGGGGAGAACCACAAAAAGTATTGAGGAGTCTTTGGTCATCAAATACGTTTGACAAACCAAAATCTGCAATCTGAAATGAAATGGAAAAATTCTCATAGGTTTGAAAAAGTTTCTCCTAGAATTTGAATTGAATATTGGTCCATACTTTGGCATTATTGTTCTCATCTAAAAGTATGTTTTCGAGTTTTAGATCTCTGTGGCAAATTTTATGCTTGTGGCAATAGTAGCATGCTGTGGCTATCTGTCGGAAAATCCTTCTTGCTTCCTCTTCAGACAGCACTTTCCTTTCTGAAAGATAGTCGTACAGTTCGCCCCCAGCAGCATATTCCATGACTAACACCATTTTTTCTCTATTTTCAAAAACTGTAATTGGAAAACATTTAGCTTGGAACTTGAATAAACTGACAATTAATTTACCTTCGTATATGTGAATTATATTAGGGTGTTGGACAGATGACATAATTTGAATTTCTCTCCTTATTCTAACGAGATCTGCCTCCGATTCTATTTTCGACTTTTTTATAGTTTTTATAGCCACTTCTTGTCCAGTCTCTTTATTGATTCCTAATTGTACTTTACCGAATGTTCCCTGACCTAGCTTTTTTATAAGGTCGAATCTGAAAAGAAATTATTTATGAATTTCATGATATTGTTTTAAAAACTTTACTTCATTTACATACATTTTTTCATCATCTCCAAACAAATAAGAACTAATGGGTGAGCTTGAAATTCAGTTGCGTTAAATGATAATTGAACAGAGACTTTAGTAATTATTGAATTATTAAAATAGTACAATTTATTACCATTTACTTGGGAATTGTGGATAATCCATAACGAAAATATACCGATATAAAATTTAATATTATCATCAGGATCTGGAAGACAGCCAGAAGTTAAAGGCACTTGATGAGGCATAAAAACACAATGCCATCGATGACTAAAGGTTTGTTTACAAGATTGGGTACAGTGAATTTTAGAAAATATCACTGATTCCGAAATTTTTTTCCTCATTATAGGTACTTGATAAGGAGAGTAGAAAGAGCAACTGACCTTTGTTTTAACTTTTTCCTATGATTGTGCTGCTTGATCCCACTGTTGTTCTCCAAACCACTCATGATGTTATTTATATTTGGCTCTCCAACAACCATCTTGCTGCAAAAAAAAAATTCGATGGTCAATGTGAACTTGGTGAATCAAGTTCAGACTACAATAATTCATTAAATGATTCAATACATATTATCTGATGATTCCCAAACAAGAAATGCATTGGAGAAAGAAAATATTTTTTTGATTGTTGTTTTTCTGTCTTGTGTTAAGTCGTGTTTATTGTTTAGAAGAAAACAATTAAAACAACCTATGCTTCATATCGGGTAGAGATTCAGCAATATCACGAGGAGAATAGAGAGAGTAAGTACTCATTGTTTGGGTATAGATTTATTCATTGTTTTACCAGCTGAGTTCAGAAATTTCCCCAACTTTAGAATTAAGAAGATTCTATGTAAATTATCCTTTGTAATCTTTCACTTTTTTATATAGATAGTTATGTTACTTATTGGAATGAAGAAAATCTATCTTTCTATTCAGTTTGTTATGTCTTTGTTTTTTGAATAACAATTTCAAGGTGTTGTTGAGCCAACTTTAACCTTGCTATGCAATTTCCTCTTCTTAAAGGTTGAGGTCTCCAAGACTTTCTGGGGTGCAAGTTTTTGAGTGAAACACTAAAACCTTGGGCTTGATACAATTGTTTCCTTAGAGCTTTATATGTTTGACAAAAGTGTTTCGAAAGCTCTTTCTTGAACCAATCTATCTTTTATAAACAACAAATGAAATAAAAAATTATGATTGCAACTGGAAAAAATCAATGAGGGGTGGACATATTTCAGACTGTAGTGTTTTCAAATAATCTGCAGAAATATATCACATTTCTTCTTTCACATGAATGACACTTATGCATTCTCTAAATACGCGTCTGTTCTTCTATTTCAGTAAAGTTTGATTTGAAAAACGTTCGGTAATGAGTAAGCACCTTGTATATACGACTATTCAATTCACTTTCGCTCACGTGGGTTCTCACGAAGCAAACTTCCACCCACATTTGGCGAACGCAACAGAAACCGTTTCTTGGAATGGATGAATGAAGTATTTTCGGTCAACAAGACGTAAATAGGAGCGTGGAATGCGAAAATTCTTCCTGTTACAGACTTCGTAATCTCTGGGAAAATACGGATTGAAAGTCCGCCTTTGTTTGCTGGGCGTGAAAGACGATATATTTGTGTCATCTGACCTGGTTCGATTGGAATGCTTTTTCTGGCTTTCTAAAGAAACGTCGGCTGGAAAACCTGGGACCTTGCAAGTGGTGAATTCCGTTAATATTTCGATGGTACAGTTGATTCTCGACAATTCGAAGTTCAAGGGACCAGTAAAAAACTTCGAACTATCGAGATATTCGAAATATAAATGGGAAAAATGAAATGGGTTGAAATAGTGATGGAGTGCCTTCAAAAACATCTTTTATTTGTTGTAGTCGCGATAAGATGAACATTTAAAACTTCGAATAATGGCAAGCATTAATGAAGTCTACTGTACCAAAAAAAAATATCTGAAAATGAGAAGAAAATCAAAGAATATTGATTCCTTGTCAGGTGGGGCCTTTGATACAATTTTTTGACGGCAGTTTCTGCTTAGATCAATTTTCAATTGACAATGTACCACTGTCTAGCAAGATAAATCTTGACTCACGACCATAGCATTCTCAGGAAAAAAATGTATACTGTAAACTTCATACATCTTGGCTTTATCAGAACCTTTTTCTGAGAGTTAGCTTTACTCCCACCTAGAAGGAAATATTGGATTCGTTATTATTCTGAACGGGGGTCGTTGTAGCTAGGTTCAGCCTACCGGGAACACGAGGATATTTCATTTTTAACCCAACTTGTTCATTAAAATCCCCAGGAAGCCGTCAATGGCATCCTTAAGAGCTTTAGCTGTTACCTCATGAGGATCCAGAACCGCCTTCCCCATGTGAATAGTTCTTAGTTCCGCCAGTTCTGGACACTTGCTTACAATGTGTATAGGGAAATGTACCTATAAGAAAGAGTTTCTCGAGAAGGAGAAAACTGAAAGAGAAACACTCTGGCAGAATCTCCCAGGGTTGGATCACTCCAAAAAGTTCCTTCGGAATTTTGAAACTGCAAGATCCAAAAGATGTTTGGATTTCAGTAAGAACCAACTACACCTCCTCACTGGCTTTTTACAGGGCATTGTCGCCTCAGAAAGCACTTGCTGAGAATGGGCGTATCGGACACTGACGAGTGTAGATTCTGTGGGGAGGAGGAAGAAACTTCTATTCAACTAGTCATAGAATGCTTTGGCATTGTAAGCCAAAGGAAACAATGCTTTGGTCAAGAGACCTGTAGGAGTGAGGAATTAGCCTCACTGAAGCCTTCCGAGATATTGGATTTCATAAGATCTCTGGGACTGGAAGGCGAGCTGTAAAGCTTTGTCAGGGGGCACAATAGAACATAAGGTCGCAGTGGACTGTAACCCCTTTTAAACTATCAACTACCATGTGTTTTCTATTCTTTTACTTCCCGACACTTTTTTTTTCGAGTTATCGAGAGTACGTGGCTACATATGGTATGTAGAGTCCTTTTCGCTAGAAAACAAGGAAATTTAATTTGCAATTTAGGAGTTTTTAAGATATTGTTATTTTGTAAATGGCGGTGCGCCATTTTGGAGTGACCTTTGCCTATTATTCAACGATTAATGCGACATCGTTCAAAAGTATGGCACGACGTCAGACTTCGCCTAGCAGGGAAGAGTGAAAATAATGGATGACTAGGCCGAACCGGAAACTGTCAATACACAAAAGAAAATCAACGTCGGAAATGTTTCTCTGCCAAAAAGCGAAGACCATGACCGCTGACGGCCCAAGCGTAACTATAATGGTCACGTGGTCTCCTCCTAGACGGAACAACCAACCGCCGAACATCGGGCAACAGAAAAAGATACAAGATGATACGATGTGTCCATGTAAAAATAGTCGACAACTATCCCAAACTTACCATTTGATGCCGACGAAAATAGAATCGGATAACGCTGTCATTAGCGGGACCGAAAGTGTTCCACTATAGGTGCAACACTTTCCAATCCGATCATTTCATCGATCTTGTGCTTGTCGCAAGATTGAATTAATGAAAATGCCCGAAACCGAAATAGAAACATTTCGCAACGGCATGAACATATATCGTAAGTAAAGTAGGTACTGTCAACTCGATAATGTAACAGTTAAGTACACCATACTTCACCTTCTGAATAACTACATCTCATCTGCGAACCTTCCTATCGACGTGATGATCAAGAAAGTAAGCACTAAGAAAAACTTCAGTACAATGCTATGCAGAAGAGAAGAATGGGAATAATACACCGACCACAATCTTAAAATACCGTAAAACGGTAAACATATGTTTTTAAGAAAAAGAATAAAACGGAAAACAAAAAATTCTTTGCCTTTACGGAGGCCACACCGAAAACATTTTTGAAACATAGATGAATTCAAAATAGTAATCTGCTAAAATCTCATTGAGTGAAAGAGGATGTACAAAGCAATGCATGATATGCATTGCTTCTTCATTTTAATTCAATTAAGATTGTTATGAAAGTCTTTAAAGTCAAATATCTCGAAAGTGCTTTTTTGCAGATACGCCCTTTTCAATTAACACGGCAGTAATTGCTTTAAATATCGATTTTTTTATGAAGATTTTGTCCCTGAGGTGTATGAGATATTGATGATGCCGAACAAGGCAAAAAAAAGAGAAAAAAAGATTCTGATTTGCCATTTTAAACAGAAGGAAACAATGCCTTAGTCAAGAAACTTGCTGGAGGAAGGAGTCATTATTATATTTACAATCATGCTATTTTTTCACGAAGTGGAATTGTGGAGATTGACAGTTCTCGTCAAAT
Source organism: Hippodamia convergens (assembly GCA_038502775.1). Taxonomy (NCBI): domain Eukaryota; kingdom Metazoa; phylum Arthropoda; class Insecta; order Coleoptera; family Coccinellidae; genus Hippodamia; species Hippodamia convergens. The sequence goes on along the minus strand of CM076611.1, from coordinate 31,435,838 downwards.
TGGAGCAAGGTACAATCTTCAAGACCAAGATAACTCTGAAGAAGTCTACAGTAATTGTGGGGGAGATACTTGATAGAATAGAAGAAAGAATAAAACAATCTCGATTTTATTTAAAAGCAAAAAATTATACCTTTTTGGAGAGACAAATTTTTGATCAAGCAACATTCTTTACTTACACGGAAGTATGTAGTCTTGTGTCTCAAAATTTTTTCATGTTTGGAAGTCCATGGTCGTGAACTTTATAGCAATAACAAGTTTCAGTTGAAAGCGAAAGTTTCGCAGAGATCAATGAACTCGACAAGGATTCGTCAACCCCTATTTCAGTTTGGTAAGGACACGCGAACTTTTTCATTCAACACGCAATGAATGTTGTTCCAAAGTTTATCGAATCATCGAACTTAAAATATGAAATAATTTAATAACATAATCATCTTACAGATATTATAAATGTGACAGTTTTGATCTTAGATGGATATTAATCACCTCAGAACGACTCAGCAGATTTATGACAAATTTTGGAAGGGATAGTTTATCATCAATGTTAGTCTCGATGTGAATTTGCCTCCATCTCGGCTACAATTTAGCAATTTTTTCATTAATTATAAATTTATATATTGGTGTGACATATTTCCCTAAAGATTATCATAAAAACAAGAAGTTTTTGCAAAAGAAGCTTCTTATTACATATTTTATCCCTCGGTACATCCTGCATTAACAAAATACTCAAAATATGTCCCAATCCATGGTCCCAATAACAAACAAGTGAAAATAAGATAGTTGATCCCGAATCCTTCACCATTTGGCATTTTCATGCAGACAATAACAATAAGATTGATCACTAACTGATGCAATCTATTTTAATACAACAAAAAATGAAAGTTGCTCTTTTCATGGATCAAAATATGAAAAAATTCAATAGATCGAATCATCAATGAATTCTAATTGAAATAGTGTGGCTCTGACAACAGGAGTCAATTTAGTTCACTTTTATTTAGTTTTGCGTGGGTGTAAATGATTCAATAACTTTTTTCAGAGGTTCATTGACTCTATGTAGGTATAATGATTCATATGATATTTTTTATTAGGCTTGAGTTTATAGGAAGAGTAACATTAATAGGTGATTGATTATTTTGGACAATACATCATTATTCTGCCGAGTTTATTCCCAACGAAACAGTATGAACATTACATTGATATGCATTCAGGTTTGAAATGAAAAGGTATATGATTGTGCAACAGATTAAAACTATTTGAGGCGGAATGTTATTCTACCCAAAAAAGGATAAATTGGGTCATATTCCCATCTATATCTTTGAAGAATAGAAATGATTCTAAAAATTTCATGAGATGCCTGCATGTGTAGATATTCTTATTGATGTCTGGGTTAATTTCATAACATGAAACTTCGATATTTATATTTAAAAAAAAAAAATTGGACGTGCTCCATGTGAATATTCATGGCAAAAACTTAAAGATTCAATAGATCAGAAATTAAATCAGATGAACTGAACAGAATACGCTTTAAAAGATCAAAAATTATAAAACATAATATCAAATGAAATCAAGGGCTCATACACAGATGTCACCTAACCTAATTATATATACCCTGCTAAAAATATCTACTTTTGACATGTAATATGACAACAATCAATTTAATAGGCAGCAAAATCTCATTTTCAAAAGCAAATCTTATCGCTTTTAAACGATTCACAATGCGCTTACCCGCTGTTGTATTTTAAATCAGAGCAGAATTTTAAATCGCACCTACTCCGTCACAGTCACTGAACATATAAATGAACTATAATTAGCGAATATTTAACTAATTCATAACATTCAGCACAGCTTTATAACATTTTTCCACAACATTTTGGTATTGTTACTTGAATTCATTGCATTATTTCACGAATTATTCAAAATCGCGATATATGACTGCCCACCGTAGCCGCCATATTTTCCTAGTTTAAAAATAGACCACTGAAAACTTGATGGAATGTGGCCGATTCGAATTCGAGCGCGAACCAGACTATGGGGACATGAAGAGAATAACTCAACGATATGAATCAAGAGATCATTCATGAAATTGTTGTAACCCATGAAAAGTTACTTTCAGGTAGCTAGTTAAAAGTTAGTCATCATTATGAAAATATTTAATCTAATTATTCTATGCACTCGCACCTTGTCTATGATAAATAGGACAGGACTGGAGTCAGCTCACTCGCCCTTATTTAATAATTATTTTATTCCCATAACATGGGCATTCCATCTGATTGGTTTTTATTCGAGTTTACTCAGTTGACTGAAAAAAAAAATTGAGTGGGAAATGAGTATTATAGGTATACTCTACAATTGTGGCTGTTTTAAAAAAATTGAAGTTCAACAGTTCCTCCTATGACAGATCAAATCTAATGCACTCTTCAACATAAACTGATCTTCGAATATGTAACCTTTAATATAATAATAATGAGAAACCTCAAGGTTTGGTATATTAGGAAAAACCCAGTTTGACATTTTTCAGAAAAAAAATCATCTAAATTCCAGTATTATGGAAATAATCTAGAAAAATCTGTATATTCCTATATTTTCTCAACGTGAAACAAACAATCACTCATTCTCAATATGTGTATATTCAAAACAAATATAATAAATAAAATTAATACTACATAATATACTACTCTTTATACTCCTCCTGGAAAAGTTCTTTATAGAATTTTCCCATATCTGGCATCTGCTCACAAGCACATGGACCAGAAGGTGGCTCACAGTCCCTGAAACAATTTATAATTATTCTTGTGAAGTTGGGTTAGACTTAACCAGTGACTGTAACACTAAATAGGTTATAAAATAGGGACTTTTGACATTTGGATCAGACAAATTAAAGTTCTCACCCTACACTATTGCACATTTCCCCCATTTCCTCAAAACATCTGGGTATACTTTGTAATGTCCTAGATATCCTCTCATGTAGCTTTTTCGCTAAATTACCCTTTTTTTCTGGCACTTCATGAGCTGTTGTGCAAGCAGCTGGACCTGAGTGGGCCTTGCATTCGAGTAGGTTCTTTTAGGTTTATGGACCTCGGGGCAGACCTCACCATGAGCTCCATAATTACGACGCGCCTGACGTATGAGTTGGTTGTAAAGTGTTTGGTCTGGGTTTACAGTTGAAAAGAAAACCTGAAAAACCGAAAGAAACATTTGGTAGAAGATAAATCTTAATGAGTAGAATCCGAACATCACACATTGCACTGGGTCTAATATAAAATGCGCATTACAAAATTAAAAATACCTCCAGACTGACGAGTTCTTGGTAGAAAAGTTCCATTGAAAAATGAAGTTTCTCAATTTAACTGTCAAAGTGATTTACCTGTTTTTGGTTGTTTTGTTCAGTTATTTTATTGCTGAAAACTCCACTATACTTTTGACATACGGCGCACGCAGCTTCTGCATGTCCAGCACCACAGTCACAAATGCGATCTATAAAACGACAATTTTTCAATCAATTCAAACCTCCAATTTTTTTTACCTCCTGGTTGGCAAGGGCCGGCCGGAGCAGGTTGTCCCAAAGCCTTTCTCAGGCTTTCCTTCAATATTTTTCGTATTTCCATGCCTCTGTCTGGATGAGTCCTTTCAAAATACAAATTATTCATTAATAATTATAGTTATGAATAAGTCAATTTTTTTCATAATGTCCTAGTTCACAGTGATTTTAAAAATATATACACGGTTCTTCACGAATATGGGGCTCTGTTGAATATTTTTAGACAAGACACAAGATTCAGGATTGAAATTCTAAAAGTGAGCTTCAAGTAAGAAGACTACTTCTCGTTTTTTTTAAGGTTCCAGAAAGGGGAGAGAAAATTCTCTTTAAATGAGGAAATAGGAAAAAAAATCTCAAAATTGAACTCTGTTGAAATACAGACAACTTCGAGGTTATTTCATTAGAAATTTTCATTTTTGAGAATCTCCAAGAATAAAGGCTGATGTTTCTTTTTCGATAGCGTGATTTTCAGAATATGATACAGGAGGTCACAAATTCTTTGTCAAAGTTAGAAGTGACGAAATATCAAAAAATGGTCTTTTTCAAATTGGAACCCCATTTTTTGAAGCATTTTCGAAATCTTCGTCAAAAAATACTAGGAGCATACGTCCAAGACTTTTATCCCAAAATGAATATTTTTCGAGATATTCAGCAAAAACGATTTTGTCTGCAATTTTCAATCTCATTCCGAATGTTTTTTACTGGAAAATATTAGCAGTCAAAGAAAATTTTTGGAAATCTCTGTTATCGAGAAAATATTTTCTATGGCTCAGACGAGTTCAGTTTTTCTTTATTTTTCAAAGCTTAGGATAATTTCCGCAAATTCTTAATTCTGGAGAATTTCTTTTTTGTCATGGTATGGAAATTTGAATTTTCAGTAATGAAATTGTTACATGTTCTGTTAATTATTCTTCCAAAAGCATTCCAAAAATTTCCCTTGACTGCTGATTATTTTCCAGTAAAAAAACACATTCGGAATGAGATTGAAAATTGAAGACAAAATCGTTTTTCCTCTGAATATCTCGAAAAATACTCATTTTGAGATAAAAGTCTTGGATGTATGCTCCTATTATTTTTCGACGAAGATTTCGAAAAAAATGGGGTTCCAATTTGAAAAAAAACGATTTTTTGATATTTCGTCACTTCTAACTTTGACAAAGAATTTGTGACCTCCTGTATCATATTCTGAAATTCAAGCTATCGGAAAAGAAGCATCAGCCTTTCCTCTCAGAGATTCTCAAAAATTAGAATTTTTGATGAAAAAACCTCGAAGTATTTCAACAGAGTTCAATTTTGAGATTTTATTCCTCATATTTCCTCATTCAAAGAGAACTTTCTCGGGAAAATTGAAACTTTTGGAATCAGAAAGACGCAGAATTTAATGGAGAATCTATTTATGCAATAAAAAATGGGTCTTTCCATTTGAAAAACGAAGTTGATGTCACTTCCGGAAAATCGGAAATCCTTGAACCTTCAAAAAATATACGAGAAGTCGTCTTCTTACTTGAAGCTCACCTTCAGAATTTCAATCCTAAATCTTGTGTCTTCCCTAAAAATATTCTATAGAGCCATATTCGTTCATAACCCTTTATATGGGCGCAAAATCTAAGTTTTGTTGAATGAGATGGATCAAATGAAATATTCTAGTGAAAGATGATTTTTTCCACACTTTTCCTAAACACACCTGCTCTGAAAGATACTACACGCTCTTTCAAAGATGTTGGGTAAGGAGTGTCTTCTTGGATTATCCTCCATGGCTCTAGATGAAAAAGGAGCTTTAATATAAATTCGAATGTTTCGATTGTGCTAGAGCATCTACATTTTTTTGTTTTCATAAATTTAATGCAGGTAATTTTCTCTAAGCCTTTTTTGAAGGTCAACAAACGACAAATATCTGGAGAAAACAGCTATTTTCATCACAATGAATCTTTAGAAATGACAATAAAAGTATCAAAATTCGACTTTTTCTTTCAACTTCTTGTGTGTTTTCTGAAATGTATTCTTACCTTCTTGGACCACCATAAGGACCCCCATCTATTCCTCCGTCTAGCTCCATCTGAGGGGTGGGTTTCAGAGGTAGGTCTAGTACACGTTGGCGTTGTAGAAAACCATCTTCAACCCTCTTATACCTCCACGGAGGTCTTTCATACACTCTACATCTCATTACACAAGTGGGTCTGCATTTCTTGTTCCTAAAACATACATCAAACTCATTTTGGGTCAGTTCTATTAAATTTTTCACCTGTGAGCTTTATTGAAGGATGAATGGCATACTGCCCTATGTCCTCTAGGTCTTCCAGTACAGGAAAGGATAGTTTTTGGATTCAATACTGTGCTGATGTTTGGTTTCTGCTGAATGCAGGAACATATAGTTTCTTCTATTGTTGTTTTAGTGCTCACCTCCAACTTTGGTGCTAATGTGCCCTAAAGTATTCAATTAACCTCAATTTCGTAAGCAAACATATAAACTTACTGGAAATGCAGGTGTCGCTTCCATCAACAGATCTACTTCCGAACCACTAGGGACTCCTCCGCTGACATTAGGATAAAGGAATTCATTTAAAGGGATTTGAAAGTATGCCAAAACATTCCCAGATTCGCAATTTTCCCATTGAATCAATTCAACATACAACCATTCCCTGCCTAAGACAGAAAGCAAGCTAGTAAATAAATGCTATAGTTTACATAACTTACTTACTTAGCTGTTTATTTAGGTCTTCCAGGTGATACTTTGTTGGGAGAGTTTTGGTGAAAATAAACTGTTCATGAAAAAGCATAGGAAAAGAAGGTCGGAAGCTTGACGTTTGAACACAGGAATCTAGCATATAAATCTGAAGAGATACATGACCATTGGAACAGAGCCATACCCCAGGACAAGTAACCTACATAATTTTGAAATACTCAAAGTAAAAAATCAGTCCACAGGATATTTGTAATATTTCTTACAAATATTATTTTTACTTACTGCTTGGACGTCCAGTACTACTTTTACTATGAAAGCTTTCCGACCAGCCATTATAACAAAATATCCTCCATAATTTTGTTGTAAAAATTAACCAAAAAATTTGAAATACATTTCACATTTTAAATAAAAAATTGAGCATTTTTGTCAATCTGACATCATGATACAAAGTTATTGCACCGTTGCCATAGTAACACTATTGATCACCTATCTGTCCTTTTTTCAACCTTGAGATTTGTGAAGAAGTTTAAAAGCAATAAGATATTGGTTTGATCAATACTTCATAACATATTATGCAATATCTTTTCTTGAAGAAAAAGTATTGAAAATTTAAATAATTCAAAAATCATGCAGAAAAAACGTACAGTTCTTATACACAATTCTTTGAATGTAGTAATGAGTAATTAGCAAATAATACACAATTGACACAAAGAATTTTTATTTAGAGTTATTTTCCAAGTCATTATTTTTCATCAGTGCGAAATTTTGCCCTTTATATCTCATTTGAAATATTGCAATAGGCTGTTACAGTTAATTCAACCAACACACAATTTGATAATGTATAATCAATTGCTGAAAATTATCACTTAAATATAAGGCAAATAACCAAATCACAGTATATAATAAGAGCGAATGAAATCACTTTAATTGATTAGGTGATGGAGGATAATATTTCATATTTTTCCGAAATTCTTTCATATCACAGATGAAATATTCCTTGGGATGATTCATTTTATCAATGGAAGATAAGAAAGTAATGACAGGTTTTTCTTTTTCCACACCAAGAGGAGAATCTGGAAAAGAGTGGCATCAAATATATACCCTTGTGGTTGAAGCGAATTTTATAAATAAATAAATAAATATATACACGAGTTGAATCCGACGATGATTTTAAAAAGTGATTCAAAATAGATAAACCAACGAATTAAAATTATCTGGCATACCCTTCATATTCAAGTAAAATAATTTATATATTGTATAATTGCACTCACCATTTCCTGAATTATTTTTTTCTTCGCATACATCATTTGTTTTCTGAGGACTACCTTCCTCACTGTTAATATTGAAGCCCACCACCTATAAAAATATTCAAAATGTATCTACTAAGTACAGAATAGTCGTGACGAATAAATATACCTGAACAGTGAGTTTCTTATAGTTTTGCTGGTTTCCCAAGATATTCATATTTTCCCAAAACTTTCTCAAATCCGCAATTCTAATTGTTTCAATTTCAGCAATCTCCTTTTTCAATCTATCGAACAAATAATCGTCTCCTGAAATTTCCACCCAATTCCTAGTTACTTCCTCTTGCAATACTACATCAGTGCATTGCTTCATTTTGATCAAATCTCTTTTAACTTGATTGAATTTCTTTTCCGACATCTTTTTCAGCGTTTTGTTCATTGTTTTGATGAAATTTTCAATTCGTTGATCAACATAACTTGTAGTATTCTTCGTAGCCTGAGCATTCACTGTAATTGTATAACCAAGAATACCAAATGTGTCTCTCAAAGTACAAAATACATGGTACCCTAATTGTTCCTTAGTACGCAAAATGTCAAACAGTGGTTCCTCAATTATCAACTGAAATAAATGTTAATATCACACTCAATATAAACAGTACAGCATCAAACTGCCTACACTACAGTAGATGAAGCTCAAATACAAAAAAATCTTATTTTTACCATTATCAATTCAAGAATAACGCTTTCTCTCAAATTGAACGGTCCCGACTGATAATAATTGGTCACAATGGAATTGGAATCATTCTGGTTGAAAGATTGTACCCTGCAGCATTTTTCTCCTTTAGGCAATTCCCAAATTTTGAACTACAACAATTTGGGCAATTAAAGAAAATTCAGCATGAAATATTCAATGGTACCTGAGGATATAATTGCTTTTCCAATGGTGCATAGTTTAGATCTGCAATGAACTTCTCAGTTACCCTCAAAGCAGTATTTTTATCAACATTCCCTTGTACCAGTGCTTTCACATAAAGTTTTTCAAGGAACTGAACACAAAACTTCCGCATTTCCTCAAAAGTTATTTGTGGAATCATGGAAAATTTTTCAGTGGGTGTAAAATACTTATCCATTAGAAGGCTCAGTCTCAAATCTCTGAAAATTAATCCAATATGGTATTATAAAGAGGATTCATAAATACCTGCAGATTATAAGATTTCGAAGAGAACATTTTAAACCTAAATTCTCAAACTGATACCCACTTTGTGAGAGTTGAAGGTTTTATGAGTTTATTGTAATAACTGTTGGCTAATTTTTCTTTAACTGCTTCAAACATAACTGGTGTTAATTCCGTTTCCATCATCTTTAAATGTCTAGTTATAACTTCTACTAATATCTGGAAAATTTTTAGACAAATTATAAGAGTTTTTCCACAAAAATTAGGTTCTTGAATTTGAAACAAACAACAAATAAATATTACCGGCAGCTTCTGATTGAATCCATAAATCTTAAACACAATGCCTCTATCGTTGGTACTAACTGAATACAGGAGTTCCGCAACTTGAGCCGGATAAATATCTTCTGCTATTTGAATGACGAACAGGTTCATGAACATTTCCATCTTACATACACTGAAAAAAGGCGGATAAAATTTGGTTCTGATTTGACGGTAATTTGTACCTAAGAGCTGACTCCACCGCCAGAGGACTGATCAGGTAAAAGTGGTAATGCGCAGTTGGCAACTTGAACTTTTGATCCTTTCTATACCACAGCTCCACTAGAGGCGTTTCTAGAATTTTTTCTGGATATTCTGGAATGTTTGGTTCGTCAGGTAGAAGTTCGAAATCTGTCGTTAAAAATGGATTTGGGGGTGGCAAGCCCATATCGGGTTCCGGTTTCGCATTTTTCCATGTCGATATCCATTCAGGTGGAATTTCTGACGATATAAAAATTTTTTACAATATCTCTCTGACGTTATAAAAAAATAACAAACCTTTATCTGTGTATAATGTACCAAACCACTTCTCTTTCTTATCGTAATCAATTTCTACTTCATGGTTTTTACTCATAACCACCATATTCATCTTCTCTGGTATCAGGTGTTCCACAACAGACTGTATTCCCTGTATGAAAAAAAAAAAATTTGGTGGTTTTAGGAATGATCAATGAAAGGTTTCGGTTACCTCAGGGTCGTATTCGAAGTACAAATCGGAACCAGTAATATAATCTTCAGATTTATAAAGGTGCATGGCTTCAGATATTTCTTCAACATAGTCCATGGGGCTTTCTTCCACTGAAAATTTGAATGAGATCTCCTCTATTGTTTGGAGTTCTTTAAACAGCCGTTCTTGAGGTCCTACTTCTTTCAACATATTTATGTAGGAGAAAACAGCTTTTACGACCTATACAAAGATTTATTGAAAAAAAAGGCAAAAATGAATTAAACGATACTTACGTCTACCATGTGATTGAGCCCTTCAGCAGTCAAAACCAGAGATATTGAAAATAAAGAGTACATGGAGTTGTGTTCGATGCCTGTTTCACCATTTCCTGTATATATTGCTAGGGCCCACACCCTGGATGATTTGAACAATAATTAATCGAATAATTGAATTTTTTATGAAATACTCACTTCTTTTTCAAATACGAAAGGAGACTTCCTTTTCCTTCATCGCCAATCAGCCACGAAACATACTGGTGAGGTTTTGTTCTATACTTATCAAGTAATGACGGGAGACACCATGTTAAATCTAACTAATATAAAAATGGTCAAATATAAGAACACACAAGAACAGATTCTGGATTCATATTATAATTTTTAGAAAATCTACTGGATTTATGGCCTACATCAGGGAGAAAATAAAAAAGCAAACAAGGTGCGAATTCTGAGTCAGCCAATTAGTTTTTGTAAACAGAAATATTGTTCGATCCACAAGAATCTTATTTAATCCAAGTTGACATTAATGAATACAGACCTGACATATATCCTTCTGCGGTTTAATATAGTATAGCCTGGTGAATTCTGGAGTGTTATAAACTTTATTCTTGTAGGCTTCAAAATTATCTGCCGGCAGTTTATTGTTAGGAACGCTAGAAAAACACTCCAGAACAAAATTCTGGAGCTCTTCCATTGGTAGACGAGCCTGAAATTTGAGTACATAATTAATGATAACTTTTTTCAAACAGCTGGTAGATTAAGTACCTGGATGGCCACAGTCATGCGGTGTGCTGAATAATGTCTTTGTCTAAACTTATGGGCATCCTCGTGTAATTTATCGTCAGATACATTATCCTGCAATGTAACTAGATTGCCCCATGCAAATGAATTGACTGGGCAGTCAGGATCAGCTAAGCTGCAGAGTAGTTGTTCTTTCCTGAAACTGTCCTTTGGAAGAGCCATCTGGAATTCTACCAAATACAACTGTTCAATATCATATCACTCGATATATAAAAAAAAAATTTCTTCACCTGATTCTATAGCTTCTCTCTCCCTGGTCATTGCAGATTTATGCATTAGGGGTTCAATGAAAAACTGAGCAAATCTATCTAATGCTTTGTATAGGTGTTTTTCCAAGCATTCAAAATAAAAAACAGTTGTCTCGCAGTCAGTTGATGCATTATCTGATCCTCCTCGTTTCTAAAAAGCAATTTGAGTATTTCATATGTTTTTAAAATTTTCAACATATATTCTGGATAAAACAGGAGTAACAAATTTTCAGTATAATCTTGGTAGGAATGCTATAAGGTCAAAAAATGTATGTTATCTTAACAGTAACATATAAACCGATTTCAAGCGAATAACCAGTAATGACCGCGGTTATCTACGGTCCTGCCTGCGGTTATCTACGGTTATAGCCTTCAGGGATATGCCTTGTAAAATGATTATAACCTACAATGACCGAAGTCGCTTGAATGCAGTTGGTCCCAGTTGGTAATTACCAATGAGGACCAGGTTATTTGCTTGAAATCGGTTATACTCTCTCAAATATATCACCCAATATATCATTGTGAATATCTAACATAAATTATTGTAATTTAAAAGTACCTTGATGAAAGAATCGAAGTCATTTTCAGTAGGATACTTAGCACTTCCCATGAAAACCATGTGCTCTAAAAAATGAGCTAAGCCAGGTATATCTTTAGGATCGCTGAAGCTGCCAACTCCAACACATAACGCTGCAGCCGCCTTAAAATAAATCAAAGTCAGGTAAGAACTGAACAAAGCCAATGGAAATTTTTACCATTTTGTTCTCAATCTCAGATACTTTTTTCATGGGAGCATCATCATTCTCACTTTCACTTATTTGATTTTCCGTATCAGTACATTCTGAGGCTTCATCAGAAGATTCTTCGATATCAGAATCGTCTTCACTGGAACTATCATCAGCATTTTCCAGAGGAGCTGAATCAGCTATCAGACAAGCAACTAATCCATTCTCTAATTTAATAACCCTAAAATAACCAAGCTTCTTTAGATCAGCTCATATGAGGTACTTAATTTGATAAAACAATTTAGGTATTTCTCATAAGATAACCAACCTATATTCTTTTTTATCACTGGAGCTTTTTACAGGAGATGGGAGTACTTCGAATGACAACTTGGGACTAACTTTCTCTGGGTTTGATTTGAGGGTATTATTCCATTCATGATGCTTTGGGACAGCTTGTTTTTTTCAATTTTCTTCATAAAAATATGCCTAATACTTCTTGTCACATTCAACATGAAATTTATAACCTCACTCTCATCAGGAATACTTCTTCTGAATGAAGCGATAAAAAAGAGCTTTTCAGTCAGAAAAAATAATTGATTAGGGATATCATTAAGTAAAAATATTAAGAATTGCAATTAAAAAGGTACTGGAGTAGTATAAAAATTAAAATAATTAATCAGAATTCAGAAAATTACTGAGAGTGAAAACCACAGAAATTAATCCATTGTTAAAAGATTAAAGCATAGAGAGGTGAACTTTTTTCTATGGTTTGAGATTTAGAATCATAGATCGATCAAACGTCATATTAGGTTAATATGAGTGTTCTGTGGTTAAAATAATGTTTTTTCATTTTTTCATGTTCCTTTATATATCCAATTATGAAGACTATTGAAACTGTTCATTTATTCAATAGAGAAAACCAAAGCAAAGGTTTTAACTCATGTTTCAATCTCCGTTGTAAATTGAAAAATAATGATGTTGGGTGCGTGGTGAATTCGAGCTCTATGATAATCAGTTGGCGGGAAAATAACACTAAAACTCAAATAAATACAAATCGAAGGTGAGGCAAATCTCCGAAGCATTTTCATTTTACCATTCCTAATACGAATTTTTATATTTCAGAAAGTGGATATATTTAATCTGCTCAAGAGTTCGTTCCATCCAATCTGGGTCCACAAATATACGAGGCATACAAAAAATTATTTATTTTCACATCAAAATGGATTTCACTGCTAGGAAAAGAAAAAGCATTAAGCTTGTTCCAGAAAATTTGAACCAGCAATACTCCACTGATCTCAATATGTATAACATTCCACCAACTGGTGAAACAAGTTTAGAAGAATTCGAAACACTTGCCATTGAAAGACTACAATTGTTGAGAACTCTTGAACAAGCCTCCTCTAGAGGTCATAAAATCAATAGTGAAGAATGGAGGCAGTGTATTAAGGAAGATCTGATTAAATTAGATCTGAAAAAGTTTGTCAGGTTGATGAACGGATTAGATGGTCAGACTGAATCAGATATCAATGCACGCAAGGCAGATCATTTGTCTCATTTCATTTTGAGATTGGCATATTGTCGCTCTGAGGAATTGAGAAGATGGTTCATTAATAGGGAGTTGGAGTGGTTTAGATTACGCTTTATGGTTCAAAACCAAAATACTGTCAATAGATTCTTGGAAAACAACAAATTGATTTATATTCCCATTACCGAAGAAGAGAAAAATGGCATTTTCAGTGAATTGATGATGTCTACAGCCAACATGTCTGATGTAAATATAAAAACAAGTAACTTTTTTAAAGTTCCTTTTGCTGAAGTGACTTCCCTCATTAAGAATAGAAGAGTATTCCTGAAGAAAGGCTATGCTTTCATTCCTACGAATGAACTTATTGTTTGTGTTCAAGCAAAATTTCGAGCCAATTTGAGTGAAGCATTGAATGTGAGTAATTTTTTCTCAAGTGTAATATGCCACATTATCCTTCTTATTGTCTTAGTTTATTGTATCAGTAATATTCAATGTTAAAAACTGAATTATTTTTTGTCAGGTTGCTAGTCATAGATTACCATATATGGATGATGATAGAATCAACACTTTTCTTCTCAATTTGAACAACTCTTATACAGGCAAGGATTACAGTTCAACAAATACCAATAAAAAAGAAATAGACATAGCTAATTTGGATCTTTACTCCAAAAAGCATTATCCAATTTGCATGAGGCATATTCATGAAACTCTAAGATCTGCCCATCATTTAAAACATGATTGTCGCCTGCAGTATGGTTTATTTTTAAAAGGTATAGGATTGACAATTGAAGATGCGATCGATTTTTGGAGGGAAGAATTCACTAAGCTTATAGATCACGACAAATTCGATAAGCAGTATTTGTATGGCATCAAACATACATATGGATTAGTTGGATCAAAGACCAATTACAGTCCTCATAGCTGTATGAAAATTATAATGAATTCTGTTGGAAGTGGAGAACACCATGGCTGCCCTTTCAAGCATTGGGATGCACATCTGGTAAAGCAGAAGCTGATGGATTTCGGGGTGTCTTTAGAAGGTATAAATCACAAAGCATAGTGGAGAATTTTGACAACATACATTGTTTATTATCGTTTTACATTGTCCTTTTTTTCAGGTATCGAAGCTGTGTTGGAATTGGTAAAGAATGGCCATTTCCAGATAGCCTGTACAAAATATTTCGAATATACTCATTCAATGCAAGCGCCATCCTCTGTTATAAATCATCCCAATCAGTACTTTGAGAGAGTATACAGATGTTGGGCGATAAGAAAAAAACATGATAATTTTCAACAGTATACATGAAGTCTTTGGTTATGAATTGTTTCAGTTTTTAATATATTTATTATTGTCGGTTTAAATTTTTTTCAAAATGAGTGATTTCTTGTATTATTCTAGTAATAATTACTTTTTGTACAGAATAATTTGTAAGATGGAAGTCTTCACGGTTTTGGATATCGTGCTTGTATTTCTCATATTATGAAGCCCCGAATGTGTCTCATTAAAAGTTTTTTAGCATCAAAATTTTTATCGTGTGCAGTCAAACTACATCAGTTGGTAGTTCCCTGCGTTGTCACTAGATGTCAGCAGTATCAGATACTGTACCAATAATCAAATTTTCATATCATTATGAAGAAAGTATTAATTGAAGAATTAATATGAGAATAGGGTCTCAATTTTACATTACTACGAAAATTACCAATTTCAAGAGCTTATTCATGTGAATAAATGTGTTTTTAATGTTGCTAATAAATACATCTCTCTTCATGAACACAACAGTATTTTTTGAAAAATTCAGATGGAAGGAATCAATGAAATCACCACTGTTCCAATTCAAATGGATAAATAATCAATATATTCATAATTATATTTGGAGACTGAATGAACACCTGCCATTATATTTTTAAAGTGGCCCCACAAACTCAACAACTTTGTTGTGATCCCACACTGATCCATCCAGTGACTAGAGATCCATAAGCGCATTCAACCTTCGCATCATCAAGATGGCCTTGGACAGCATCAGAAAAAATGACGGTGCAATAATCACGTCATGAGGTAAAAATTGTATCCTTTCTTTACATTATCCTGCCCACGCTTTATAAAAGCGGTAACAATATTGCAATGGAGCTTATATAATCTACGAATAACATGTTAACAACTTGGTTTTCATGGAAAGTTGAGATAGAAACTTAGAATGTTGTCTTTACTTGATTCCTACTGTGGGATAGTAGACCTGCTTTCATCAATGAAGTGACGTTCGGAGGTATCATTGGGTACAGCTTGAGATAGCACGTGATCTTCTACCAATAGTTTGTCAGTAAAGCTCCCAGACTAGACTGCCCACCCTCGCACAATAATCCGGAAATCTGACAACGCCGCCGAAATATACACCATTCAATTCCAAACATCATTTCAAGTCCAGCACTCGTAAGGAGCACATATCCAGATTAATTTAGCGCTTTTAGTGTATTTTGTATCATGTTTTGAGTTTCGAAACGCGAATTCGTCAGTGATTTTTTGATGTTCATGTTCATAAAAACACTTTAAGTTACCAGGGATGAGTAAAATGCCAACAACACCCGAATGTGACTATGATTTAGTCTCCAATGAAGGTTTATTATCTTTGTTGCGAAACGAATCGAAAAACATAGTGATATTGGATTGCCGGAGTTCAAACGAATACACGGAATGCCATATAAGAGATTCTGTGAATTTTTCCATTCCCTCTATTATGCTAAGAAGATTGGCCGCTGGAAAGATTGAACTTGCGTCGACAATTAAGTGCAGAGATTTGAAACAGAAGATTTGTAAAACCTATAAGGAAAATTTGTTTATTTTACAACGAAGTACCTGGAGTTCAACAGCATCAGACTGATTCAGTCCTCAATGTTTTGTTACGAAGATTAACGCAAGATGGATGCCGTGTTGCTTGTTGGAAGGTACGTACAAATTGTAATAATAATCTCACAGAATTGCTTCCTGGATTCAGCGAAATCTTCATTCAAGTTACATATTATTACCGGTGTTCCATCATTCGAAGGTTGTTCGATTCAATAAAATGGAAAATTTGCTATTTAATGTTTGGATCTACAGGTACAGGTACCTAAACAACTGATTACTGCGACGTTGTGAGATTTCTCGGGATTTCCGTGACTCCCTTATTTTCTGCAGGTTTCAATACTCATTCATTTGGGGATTTTCGACCAATAGAACATTACGTAAATCATTGAGATATTGGCAAAACTACTCTATTGGGGATTTATTGCTTTCGTGAATGAGCATGATGAATGACGGGGTACTGGTTTCTTCAACACAATTCGTGTACCTATAATGTCATTATATTCTAAGCTCTTGAATGAAGGTTAGTTTTCAAATTGGACCAATGAAATGCTGTAATAAAATTGTTTGATTTGGTTTACCGAGATTGAATTACTTTCTAATTGGATTTTTGTTCCCTCAAGATATATTGTGGAAGTGTTTGTGTATTTGTTCACAACTCAGATCAAAGTAAACGTTAATAATAGAAGGCATCTCACGACTCTTTTTCAAGACTTGAAAAAGCTTGGAGCAACTTCCTGTGTTTTTCCCACATTTCCCATGTCTTGGTGAAAATTCAGAATGCATGAGTAAATATTGATTTCCACATCTCGAAGAAAACTTTTAATTGGTAAATCTCGCACAGATGAGCCCTTCAATTGATTATAAACGATTGTATTAATCTACACATGAGACAGACGAGCTCAAAAACGACTTACTACTTACTACTGCAATCGAAAGGGGACAAATCGCACCCTGTTCCTTAATTTGTTATGGTTTTTTGATTTATTCAGGATAATTGTTCGAATTTTACAAGGAATGACATTTCGCATAGAAAGTTCGATATATTTCGCACATTCTGTGATCCTTATCCTAGGGTTGATAAAACAGGAAATTAGAAGTGACATATTGGTTTGTGATTTAGATTTTTCACGAGATTCTGTATCTGGGTCGATGCTGGTTAGGATCATAGACATACGTATGAAGCACATAAATATATCTCTATGACTTGAAAAATCTCATAAAGTGGGAAAAACTATTTTTGGGTGGCCTTTTATCAATATACCTTCTTTTGCCGTTGCGTCAATCAAATTACTAAAAAAATATTGGTCGTGTGATGGCGCCTTTAGACTCCCGTCCACGTGCGTTATTAATTTTCACTATAAATACGTTAACGAGTTTCCAAGTGCCACCCCTCTTCTTCTTCCAACTTCCTGGCCACAATCCGATGTATCCGGTACCTACCGATGTTATCCCAGTGTAAAATAAAGGATATCCTCTCTTTCTGAACATAACTACGCTTATTATGGAGATCTGAGTTCGACCGCGCGAGCATTTCCTCTCTCGAACATTTTTTTCGAGACGTCTCACACACTGAATTTTAATTTCACGTCGATTAACGCTAATTGCGTTATACAGGGTGCATCTTTCACATAAAGGTGCTACACGGTTGGTGACTTCTGAGGCGGCTTGATATTCTATGGTAGCCAAGTCATATTCGATGTCAAATTGTTAATGATAGAACATGTCATTTCCTGTATTATCTACATCCAGGGAAAATCATAGAATGTCAAATTTTCTAAACGAAATGTCGAATGCTGTTAGAACTCTATATTCCACAAAGTTGAATTTTTCACCAACGAAATTCAGACCTGTATTTCCTCCGTGACCAGGTTTGCAACGTAACACTTCGAATCGATTTGAAATGTTTGGGGTCACAGAGGCGCCTGGAAATCCACTGACCCTAACCCCTATCGGATTATAGCGTTAGTAGTCGTGACTTCACAATAAAATCAGCTGTAATATTACGGCATTGTTTTATGGCGTCGAAAGGTTACATCTTTAATGACCTAATAGAAAGAGGATTTTATAGGGTGGACTGACATTTCTGATTGAACATGGGTTTTTATTAGGAACTTTAGAGATCGTTATACAGCAGCCATCTTTAATAACCGAACAATTTTCGGAAAATTGGGGGTAGTTGTGAGCATTTAAATGGCTCCTCATCAATCCCAAGGATATTAGGAAAAAACCGGTTTGGGCGAAGTATATACAGGGTGGATCTTTGACTTGTATAAATAGATACAGGGTTCAGCATGAGGTTTGAACTTCAAGTTTCAGCATCTATGCTAGTTTCTGTATTATAAAGCAAAACGGCAGTTTGCAACTTTGGACGATTGGAAGTTAATCTCAGTTTGAATATCGGTTTTTGTATTAAAAAACTGGACTTCCAGCTGAGGTTGAATTTCAATTTTTGGTCGACACGTTTATAATACTGGTCCTAAACCGACGATCCCCTACCTAATTATAAACTATTTTCTGCTCCAACTCACGTTGTAATCGGAACATACTCAAAAACACGCGGAAGAACCATGCTCTCACAAGTTCATACTTACACATCATGCTCTAATTGAGAAGTTCAAGGATCAATTGACAATTGACATTTCAGCAATGTAACCGCCCACCAAGATCGTTCGATATAGTCATTGTTGCTACCCCCGCATCCGCCTGGCATTCCGAGAAGCCTCCTTTGATGTGTTGGTATCACTTATAACGGAGGTGTTATGTTGAAGTGTGGGCGTCAGCTCAATCGATGCATCTGAGGTGTATGAAAGACAATTCCTGCTCATTTATTTGGTTTTGGCGTGAATACCAAGAAGGAATTGGACGTGGGAGTTATGTTTTTTACACCCATGGTGGGTGCCATGGGAATCAAGGATTTCGAGTTTTTGAATTAAATCGGCTTCCCCTCATGAGGAAGAAACTGGTTTTTGCATTCTGGAAATGTTTCAGGGGACCTATTCTTGAAATCATTCGCAACTCCACGCATACGCATTTTTACGAATGGCGATTTGCGTTTCAAAAGCGGCATTCTTGACAACTTCGGAAGGTTTATGGCATAGATTTACATATCAGCAGTACTGTGAGCTCAAATTTCGAGCTATGCGGACAATATAGGTAAATATCGGTGAAATCCAACAGCTTACTTTCAAATTCAATGTCAATGATATCATTTGAACTGTCAAATATTTGCGAGTTCTCAAAACCACTCGCAGTGAAATACGAACGGTCCTAAGCACAGAACATAAAAATGTACGTCGTATGTCATGCGGACGGTCAAAAATACAGATTCATCTGTCATTCTCAAAGGTAATAGATGCGAACGATCGTATAAATTGCGAATGGTCAAGAATAGGTCCCCAGTATCTTAATTACGGAGTTACATTTGAACTACTTATCAAAAACATAACCTTTAATCGTACGCAAAGATTGTAGAATGATGGTATCTGCTACTCTATGATTCGTGTACTTAATTATTCGTGATCGATTACAGGTTATGTTCAAAATTTGTGGAAATCAGAAACTCGACTGGGAGAATTTGGAAATTTCAAGCTTGTTCAATGAGATCATAACATCAAATGGGATGAACCGGAAGGTAGTAATTAGTTTTTAATTATCAAGCCCGTGAAGAGCCAATAAATTAATAAAAGTCGTCCCTTCTCTGTTCTGTCATTAGTGATGCCGATGGAGATATATGGATCATCGAATAAATCATCGTGTTTTCGCACCAGATCATAGTTTTCCATTTGTATCCTTCATTCTGTGACTAATTGGTCTTAGTTCAAAAGATAACTTCCGGCACTTCTTCGTGAGATAACATTATGAATGCGTTTCCTGTCCTGAAACAAAAGACCGTATGAGTATGAAACTGTGCTCGGCCGATCAAGAATAATGGCACCCATTGTGCGTCGATCTCAAGGATGTGGAACCATTGAAATTCAAGTGAGCGATTGTGATTACCTCAAGAATTATCCCAGCGGTGACTCGGTTCGTAGGTCGGTTGGGAAATCTCCGAGATGCTTTCCCATTTTCGCGATGGAAATTCTTCATTATTCTCCTCCGGAGACGTTCGGAATGATCGCGAGTAGGAAGAAAACCGGAAAATCGAATTCACGCAGTGATGCCATGTTATGGTAATGAGATGATGATTGGAGCGACAGGAAAATGTTGAGAATGTCTTGCAGGAAGCGCATTTCCGCCAAGGAGTGAATCGAAGCACGTCTCAAATGCGCAGAAGGCCGCAACGAGATAAATGATTAATGAATCGAAACGACCACAGAGGCCCACGCGTTCCTGGTTCTGTGTTCGATGTTATTATGTAAATATGGCCATTTCGACCCGCTTGCGTAACCAGTTCTTTCACAGGCCGCCGCTGCTGAATGGAGAGAGTTGTTTATCGGTGGA
Organism: Hippodamia convergens; assembly: GCA_038502775.1. NCBI lineage: Eukaryota > Metazoa > Arthropoda > Insecta > Coleoptera > Coccinellidae > Hippodamia > Hippodamia convergens. Next base: position 31,415,361 of record CM076611.1, on the reverse strand, counting down.
GGTACACCTACGCACCGGCGGATACCTTCTGCGTGGCTTTCTTCGTCTATTAAACTCTATTACGATAAATTTCGAAAAAAAAAAAATAGTATAATGAAGGCCATTGTAAACTGAATAATATATAGGGTGATCCACGGTCTATGGTAGGTTAGACGTTTACGGAGAACGGAAAGCAAGAATTCGTTGAAAATTTGGTTTCTTTGACAATATCTAAAATATTTCCAATGCTGCAGTGTTGCCGCTACTTTGTTATTTCGGTATCATTATCTCATACTTATCTTCAGCGTTTCCTGGGTAATTAAATGTTTTCCTTTTTTTTTTCGTGCAAAACATAGCTCTGGTTAAACATCCATAACTCAAATACTATCAATCTTAGGAAGCTGAAATTTCGCATGCAGAATGCTAAGATTCAATGCATCGTGCAGGTGTTACGAAATTCGCTTCTTTACATACAGGGTCATAAAAAATTCGATGGTTTATCGAGACATATTAAAGCGGTTGAAAGTGCAATTTTTTAAATGGGATGACCTATATATTTTAAGAAATACTGAAAGAAAATTGAATTTCCTTTCAAATGATATATCACATTCCTATACCTAAATTGTAAGATTCTGCGTTGAACTGAAATTTTAAAGTTGCGCACGTCGAACCCGTTCATTGAGAAACATTTCATTGAATGAACAAATGCATCAAAATTTCATTTGGATAGGTATTTCTTTCCATTTCACTCATTACTTTTCTTATACCATGAAGAATGAGCTAATTTATTATCATCGACAAACTAATTGTCAAATCGGCATAATGTCGTTGAGGTATTTCATAGCTATCTAGGATGAATACCTGTTCAGACAATTTGAAATGTACGTGCATCAGAGATTGAATTTTTTTTTGGCTAAAACCATCGAATCGTTCGAAGAATGAACTTTATTAGAATTAATTTATTTTTTGGTAGTTTTTAGCTCATAATCATCATCAGCCAATCTTAGAAATCCACTGAAGTTAGTTTGTATGAACCGCTCATTGTAAGCTTGTTTTGGTTAGCAGTTTCAGTTCAACGCAGAATTTTACAGTCTAGGTTTAGGATTGTAATACGTCATTTGAAAGGAAATTCAATTTTATTTCAGTATTTCTCAAAATATACAGGGTATCGCATTTGAAAAAAATGCACTTTTCGTTTTTGAATGTCTCGATAAACCATCGAATTTTTAATGCCCCTATATAAAAAGAAGCGTATCTCGTAACACTTGCATGATGCATAGAATCTTAGCATTCTGCATACGAAATTACAGCTTCCTAATATAATATAAGATAATATAAGATAAGTAATGAAGTTATGGATGTTTAGCTATAGCTATGTTTTGCAAAAAAAAAAGTAATTCATTTAATTACTCAGGAACCGCTGAAGATAAGTATAAGAAAGTGATACCAAAATAATCGTGTCACTAGGATGAATAGAAAAGTGCAATATTATACAGGGTATGCCATTTGAAATAACAAAGTAGTTACTACTTTTTGAAATAAGCGGAACACCGCAGCACTGAAAATATTTTAGATCGATAGAGCCTCTCTTCTTGTCTAAGAAACCAAATTTTCAATTAATTCTTGCTTTCCGTTCTCAGTAAACGTCTAACCTACCATCGACCGTGGATCACCCTGTATAACAAGAATGATTGTGCAGAGTAGGGGCCCAAGGAGACCCTCTTGGGGAATGCCAGATTGAATGGATCTGTAGCTAAGTATTCGATCATTTCATCTGATAGTGTTTTTTCAACCAGAAGACACTGAGATAAGTTGAGAAATACTGGGTTGCAATCTTTCTTATTATCCTACACAATTTCTTATCATCTGGAAGCTTCGTCGACGGTTGAAAAATACTGCAACTTCTTCAGTTTCACTTCGTGGCTCGTTTCTGAATTTTGAATTGTGTAACTATTCCCCAATGTTTGTAACGCTGTGTTATAAGCTCAGCCAATTTCCTTGAAGGAAAATCCTGGCTTTTTTCTATTCATGGAAGTCATTCTGTATCAGTGTCTGATTTTGGGATTAATTTTATTATTGTTCACCTTGGCAATGTTGTGGTCTTTTTAATATGGACATTGCTGATAAACCGTTCCTTGAAGTTTGACATTATGGGGACAAATTTAAGGTCATAACACCTCTGTTCAGTTAGTTTACGATATTTCTACTCCTTCGTGACTACGATGTGATATCATTCAAGATTATATCATATGTATTTAATGGGAATTTTTCCACTGAATTCATCAAGGACAAAACCTCCTCACCAAACACTTTTTAAGGAGGTCAAGAAGAACAACAATGCTGATTGGGTAGTAAAGAAGAAAAACCTTCTGAAGCTTTATTGATTCAACAATTTCGAAAGTTTATGTGAGCCATCAGATTTTATATACCGACGCGGTTTTCATCAAACAACGCAATAACACACAGGAATGAATTAGAGAGCAGTCGTAATTTTCTTCAGTTTTCATTAAGTAAAAATAAGTAGGGTGCTCATGGTGTGCCCCAGCTACATTATTCACACCGAGTAAATTTCCCAACTGGAACGTGCCAGCGTAGTTGATACAATGCTATTTCAGAAGTTCTAAATACAATGTAAACAATTTGAGGAAATGTTAATTAGAATTAACGAATGTCGGCCTCAAAGCTACGCGCATATTTTATATGTGTATTTAATGAATAATAGTTTATTTCTTCTGCTAAAAATACCGCATGTTTAACAAGTTCTCGTGTAATATCGGCTCTTTTTCAGCGTGAATTATAAACGTTCACGTGGGCGAAGATTGTATGATTCTCATTTGTGATTCATAGCTAATTTATACAGTGCCAGTTGTAGATTTCGAATGTCTGTTTCAAGATATGAAACGAATCAAGGTCCGGTTTTGACTCACTCAACATAGGAGGTGGTTTTAATTATGTTTTTTGTCGGAAAATGGTACTACAATGAGAAACTGAAATGCAGAAATGCACTCTCGAAATCAAGAGATCACTTCAAAAAAATATGAATTGTTATTGTGTTCGGATGTCATAAATAAATTCTCAAAGTGTTTTATTGAAGATAATCTACAGTTCTATATTTCTCCTGGGGTAGCTGCGTTGTTGGCATTTTCCATTCATACGAGTCTGGGGATATTTTTAGGAAAATACATATTTTCAGTAAAATACATATTTTCACTTGGAGTCACCCGATATCTTCCTATTGAAATATCGTTATTTTATGCGTCAGCCATTCGATAAAGTATCCTGTAAAATTCCGTAACGACTTAGTATGTTTCCCCATTTCCCTTCAGTTTTCGCATAGCTTTAGCCAAGTCTGAATACACCCTCATGACCTTTTTGGAGTAATCGATATTCACCGTTGAGATGAAGGTCGCATGCATTATGATATCATGTTTTTATTGCATTGCATATCAGCATTTGGATTATTTTGTTTTGTAATAATCCGAAATGTTGTTAGATAAAATTTTTACGTCTTTTCATTTTGAATTGTAAACTGTAAGAAACGAAATTAAAAGTATCGACCAAAGAAAGAAGGCTTGAAATTTGTTGTTGTCTGTTTGAAAGGAAATCGGCAATAATCTTATAGGAAAATTTTCTTTTTACATTGTTTAAACTTCATATCTTCCACCACTATTCAAACCTGTCTCGTCCTTCCAGACGAAATTCTAAAATTCTTGAGGTACGGGTTATAAGCATCTGAAAAATTCCCATAAAATCCGCCGTGATACATTAATAGATCGTGCCGAGCTGAGGAAGACCTTCTGGTCAGTTCAATTAGCCGGTCGGCGAATATCAAAAAGAACCGAAGAACTAATTTCATTTTAAGTATTCTTTTAATTGGCGCGTTCTAATCTCGGGCGGAAACGTTCTAGATTAATGCAGCGCCAACTGCTTCGTAGCTGTGACAAACAGCATCTCTAATTGATAGGGAAACTCTGGAATTTCCCACGTAGTTCAGGTTCAGACGAAGGATAGTTCACGAAGCGATCCCCTGGTGATTTCTCGAAAAATAATCAACATCAACAACAATAGTTCAAAATTCTAAAACGAGCCACGAAGTGCCAAGTTTTTGAGATGAGAGATATACCGGTTTCGGCCTTGTTGATCCTCATCAGTATCCCGTACATCTCAGGACAAAATCTTTATGAAAAACTTCGAAATTTAAAGCAATTGGTTGTGAAGTAATGAGTAAAATATTACAAAGTACTAAGGTGGTTACATCCAATTGCGTCAAAATGAAGTTTCACATCTCCAATCAAATGCTAAAAAAGAAATCTGTACTTCTCCTTTCACTGAATGAGATTTTAGCAGTGGCTCTATTCAGGGCCCGCTTGCTAGTTTCTCAAAGTGATGGAAAAAGCCCAATTTTTTTTGTGACTGTGAAGCCAGATGTTTTTTTAAGAAAAAGAAAATTCTTTGCCTTTACGGAGGCCACATCGAGAACATTTTTAAAACATAGATGAATTCAAAATAGTAATAATCGAAATGAATACCATTTTCAATTCCCAGGCTCAGAGATCTATTATCATGAGGTTGGAGAACTGATATAAGGCAAAGAATTTTCTTTTCTTAAAAACATCTGGCTTCACAGTCGCAAAAAGAATTATGCTTTTTCCATCACTTTGAGAAACTAGCAAGCGGGCCCTGAATAGAACCACTGCTAAAATCTCATTCAGTGAAAGGGGAAGTACAGATTTCTTTTTTTGCATTTGATTGGAGATGTGAAACTTCATTTTGACGCAATTGGATGTCACCACCTTAGTACTTTGTAATATTTTACTCATTACTTCACAACCAATTGCTTTAAATTTCGAAGTTTTTTATAAAGATTTTGTCCTGAGATGTACGGGATACTGATGAGGCCCAACAAGGCCAAAACCGGTATATCTCTCATCTAAGTGACAAAATCTAATATCATTTCTCCAACCTCATGATAAAAGATCTCTGAGCCTGGGAATTGAAAATGATATTCATTTCGATGATTACTATTTTGAATTCATCTATGTTTTAAAAATGTTCTCGATGTGGCCTCCGTAAAGGCAAAGAATTTTCTTTTTCTGTTAGGAGTCATTTCCTTTCAATATCTATCAGTTTAAATGTATTTATTTGGGGCGTTTCATAAAAAATATCTGCATATACAAAATGCAAAAGTAGTCTTCATATGGAATGACAAACTGACAAAGCATCAAAGCCCTTTTTGACCCTGTATAATATGTCCTACACCAAATGATCTAAAAAAGAGAAAACTGCACCTTGCACTTGTATCTAGAGAGAACTTCGGATAAGTTTTACATAAAATCGGATATATCTCCAAGCTGTCCGCCGATACCAGTGCTTGAGGAGTGCATTTCACAAGGCTGAAAGGTCATTGATTATTCACCAAAGCCAGCTGCACATGGTAGCGTAACGTCGTAAATACATAATTGCATATTGCTCCGCAAGTTTCTCAGCTTTGTGATTCATCATATTCCTAGAGCTCTTCTCTGAAGGTCGAATTTTATTTCGACATCCCCGGTTTTGAGCAACTAGGATACGGTAAATCTGACCGAAAAAATGTGCTGTTTCGGAGAAAAAATACTTCCTAGCATCGTTGGGAGGGCATGTGAGGATAAAGTTATTCGGATTTCATTATCTCGGGAATTGTAGGTTTTTGGAGAAATTCCTAAGGACAAAAATTATTTTTTATATTTTATATTTTCTACTACTTTTCTCATAGAAATTTGGTAGATTGGTGACATTTGAAAAATGCATTTTCTAGTCGTCGTATATAAAGTTTCTGAAAGAAAGTTCCATATTTGGATCCGAGACCTACATATTCCAAATATGTGGGGATTCATTAATTTCTCAAGCTATTTACATATTAAATTCCGTTCAATTCCGTGACTGGCTCTGAAATATTTCCAGAAAATGATAATATTTCCTAATATAGCGCATTTTTCTTCGTGCAAATGTTCAAAACATCATGAATTTGTTCTATAAATATCCTTCTAGGGCTCCATTACCCCTGATGACGTCAAGCCTTTCCCTGCAGAAATTCCGACCAATTTCATGGCGGTTCAGATATTCAGATAAGAAGCACTTCTTCATTGAAATCGTTTTAACCACACTTCGCACGAGTTCAATTAGAAACCCTCAACCTAAGATTCTATAGAAGGTATAATGTACCTACAAACTTCGACATTAGTTCAAACAATTTTTAACAGTTCACCACTTGAACGTTGAATGTACTCCATTGTCTTGAAGTCAGTCTTTATTCCTATTCAGACCTCAAGTTACCATGAGATTTAAAGGAATTAAGTCCTTCGAACGGCTTTGTTTAGTTGTCGAGGTTGCTAAAAGTACCACTTTGCTTTTATTACCTGGAGACTTCGCGCATTTTACATGGTACGGTTTTCTTAGTATCCTCTCGAGCTATAATTTGGTTTACCTGTTTCAGTATACAACACTTCTTGTTGCTTTCGATTTTTGTTGCCTTTAGGCATCACTTCGTGGAATATGACCGTTAAGGAAATTGACTGTATCTTCAAACTATTAATTTTTACTAGCGCAGTTATTTCTCAAAATATATTTATTTGTTTGATTAAATATCACATACTCGTATTTTGAGGAAACCATTACTAAATAAAAACTTGGACGTACGCCTTCGCCAAAATTTAAACAGAAAAGTTAAATGTTAGGTCAATAGGTTTTCTCATAAAATTCGATTCATACCCTGCAAAACCTCCTTCAGAAAATTCTTTCGTTCATTAGGCCTATTGACATTTTTATAATTTACAAATTCCAATTATACTTCGTAGTAGATTCCAGGAAGTGGACACAGATGTTTTGCGGAAAGGAATGCCTGATAAAAAGCTCACCCCAATTTTGAAATTGCCATCTGTACAACCATCAATTTAAGTTTCATTCAATTTTTTAACTAAAATATTATTTCATAATTCTCAATATTTTTTTCTCATTCGAATTGCTGGCCAATATTGGATAAAGGTGCAAGTCTACTCGAAATGGGGGCAGCTAGAGTGATGAAAGTTCAATGATTTATATTGTGGCAATTTGGTGCGAACGGTTGACTCACTTTCCCAGAATCCGTTTTGTTATTTTTTTTTCCAGGAAATCTTCCCCGTTGCTTCTCAGAAGCCCTTCTGTTTTCGCCAACGCGGGATTTATGTCAGGTTCCGAGCAACGGCACTCGATTTATGACGTTTCATCCGATATCCGTTGCGGAAATTTTTTTTTGGGAACTCCCAACTCTCGAACAAACAATCCATAAATCAAGTGGTGTTCGATTTACCGTTCGGGCGATTTGCATAAGGAATCTAGCAAATTTCCGTTTCTCATCTAAACAAACGTTTCGTTCGAATAAATATTTCGAGCAATTTTGCCCTGATTTTCATTGAAATCAACTTCTCTTCCGTTTTAACTCCATGAGTTACCGTGGTCATCTATCTGAGTCCCAAAGAAATGCGTAAGCAATGAGCGTAAAACGTAGAATCGATGAATAGAAAGTATATTGCTGCCTTTGGTTGCCTTGTAGAAAAAAAGTTAATTTCCTAATACCTCATCTTAAGAAAATTTTCCAACAAAAAGAAGTAGCATCAACATCTAATTTTCATGATAGACACCAAACACAACTGTTTCAATTAGTTTCAGTCCTTAGTATACGTTCTAAAACTTCTGAAATTCGACAAAAATAAATGAAAGACTTTCAAAAAAACTCATGATCTTTTTCTCTCGATATCCCGTTTCCGATACTTAATGAGAATGCGGAATACCAACAAATTTCAAATTTTCAGTTACAGAAAGTTCCGGGAGTATAGATGAAAACATTGGGCCAAAGTTGTTTGCAATTTTTTCCCCATTTAAAGATCGAAAGTTCGAACAGTCTTCTGGACTGAATAATTAATTGGATTAAAATCAAGTTTCAATTCACTTAATCCTTGTTGGGAAACTCAATTTCCATGCCACAAAATTGCAGAGGGGGAGAGAATTAGGCCTGAAAGGTTAGCTAAGAACTTCATTCCCTACTTCGAAATATCTGTGCAAATATCTTTTCCAAAAAAATGTTGTGCTCTTCGAACTTTATTGGTAGGCTTAGATAGAGAATTTTCAGAACATAATATATTGATATATTAAACAATTACTTTACTTTCTCGCTCAGTCAAAAATGTGAACAATAATCCCAGTTTAAATTTTTTTGGAAATTCAAAACGAATTGAACAGCTGGTGCGACGCTAGGCGTCGATAAGATTTAATGCGTCTCATTCAAATAAGACAACGGGCAAAGTTTTCATTTCGTCATACCGGACAGCTGCGTAAAGATAGCTCTGACTAAACGTAATTATTGCATTATCAATTCCTAGACCTCATTGTTGCAATGATGGAGTCTTTCGAGTAATAATTACATAAAACGATAATTTTCTCCGAATTCGACGATTAGGCTTATCAGTTATTGACAGTTGGTACCCACTCAATACGAGGCAATTAAGTCGAATAAATTCAACAGAATTAACGAGCATTTAATGGAATGGCGAATGAATACCGTATTGAAAAGTTAATTTGATGTGTACATAAACTTTCTTTGGTTTCACCTTAATTCGATTCATTTTGAAAAGTTTATGAATTCAAAAATAATAGAAATATGATAATGAAATGGTGAAAAAATATGTACAGGGTGTCCCCTGCGACAAACGGATACCATGAATTAATGTCATCAGGCTGGACTCATATCAAGAGGTTTTAATCGCCTGCGTGCCTTCGTCTTGGATATACAGAGTGATGTTCATCTTATGAGTGAAATTTCACAGTTCAATAACTCTTGAACTAATTGATAGAATGATTTCAAATTTTGAAGTTTTGTCAGCCTTTACTTTCGCCTTCCTTCAATGTTTCTGAAATCGAATAAATCAGATCCGGACTTGGAATATTTAGGACTTTTCCTATTCTCGTGAATATTGGATCACCCTGTACGAGAACACTATGTTTCTTTTTTGTTAGCACAAAGAAATAATTCACAATAAAAATCCTAAATGTCTGCTCAGCACCGACTTATAGGGTGATCAATAAACATTCCCTTATGAGTGAAACTTTATAGTTCAGAAAATCTTGAACTTATCGGTAGAATTGTTTAGAATTTTCCAATTTTGTCACCCTGTACGACTGCCCTCCTTGAAATTTTCGTCATATTGAGAATACAAAAAATTTTATTTTAATTTTTCACATCCCATAGTTCAAAATTTACAGGAAATGTTGATCGAATCACTAGTATAAGATATAAAAATCATAATGTTAACTGGACAGGATGATCAAATATAATCGAACTTAAATTTTGCTAGTCCGGTTTAGTTTTTCCAATTTGAGAAAAATTTAAGGAAGACAGTCGTAAAGGGCGATACAACTATAAAATTTTAAATAATTTCATCAATAAGTTCCAGATTCATTGAAAGGAATGTGTATTGATCACCCTGTATGACAATGCCGAGCAGAAATTCAGAATTTTCATTATGAATTATTTCTACGTGATTACGAAAGCGAAAAAAACATAGTGTCCACGTACAGGGTGATCCAATATTCACGAGAATAGGAAAAGCTTAAAATTTTCCAAGTCCGGATCTGATTTATTCGGTTCCAAAAATATTGAAGGAAGGCGATTGTAAAGGGTGACAAAACTTCAAAACGTACTTTCTACAATATTGGATTCACATTAGTAAATTCCAGCTAGTGGAACACATTTTTGACTCCTTGGGTATATCAAGTCACCAAATAATGGCAGTAAACATTCTTTGAAACAATAATGGAACTAAAAAATCTCTGTTTTGTCTAATTTTGATATTGTGACTTAACACACTCTACCTCTGGGGTGCTGATATAGATTGTGATTCTTTCCATGCAAAAAATGAGAAATATTGAAATTCTGGCACTCAGGTGATTTGCGATACGAGTAGCAAGGCGACACTCGCCTTGCGGCTCGTATCGCAAACTTCACACTCGTGAATAATAGCTATCATTACATGCTCATCGAATAATATACTATCATGGAAAAAACCATTAATATCAGTGAATATTCAGTGAACAAGGGCAGATTTCGAGGAGATGTTGCATGAAGCACTTTCTCTCTATGCTTCTAGATGTTCTGGGATTACAGACATGCAGTCATAGGCAGTCAACCGACCCTCATCACATAATCCTCTCCAAGAACTCTTTCGAAATTAACACCATCCATCAAGCCCCACCCCAATTATAGGCCCCGATAACCGGGATTCGTACTGATTGATGTTCAATATTCCGTCGACGGCGAATCAACCAAACTGTCAAGACGTGAAACACAGACTTGACGGAGGTTCCAGCTAGGTAAGGTGCAGGCCGGAAGCGGCTGTGATGGATGGAGACCGACTTCCTGAGTATGAATGACGACGTTGTCGGCGTTAGGGATAGGAAAAGCGGGAGATCGTGCGTGGGAAATATCGTTATCGACAGTCGTCGTGTAGGTCCAGCATCCCAGCCACCAATCCTCTAAGGGGGTGGAGGGACGAAGAAAGTAGTTGGTTCTTGACGAGGAAGAACGAGCGTAGGTTGAAGAGAATGTTTCTCGGAATTCCGTTCAGAATGAAACAGGGTTGGCCGATATATATCGAGTGATATATATCATGATATATATCTGATATTTATTGACTTGATATATATCATAATATATATCATTTACTTGAAATAAATACCTTGATAATTTTGTTAAAATCGAAAAGTGACAACAGTGCGTTCTGTGGTTAGATCTCTCGTCTCAGGGATTCAGAGGGTTCGGTCACAGTTTAGAAATATGAAAAAATTTAAATGATGAAGTTCAAGATGATATTCCTCTGGCTTGATCATGTAGCTAGCTAAAAATAGTTATTATATTCATTGAAGTTATTTATTTTATTTATATTTAGAAAAAATATTCTGTTTTTTCTTTCGTTTCTTCTTTCTTCTTATATTTATTTTATTTTTATTCAGATAAAATATTCTGTTTTTGTCTTGTTTCTCCTGTTTTGTTACTTGTTCAAATCGAAAATCTATGAATAATAGTCTATTAACACATATGTATATTTAATGAACGGTTTTTTGCAGTTTAGCTAAAGAACATAATTTTTGATATACAGGGTGGCCATTTGAAAACGAAACAGACGAGATTACAGACGAAATAAATTTTTTCGATAGAAATGCTCGGACAGGTCGATTTCTGTTTCGAGGGGGACAACTCAAGATGTAGGTTACGGACGCATAGCGCTTCAACCCTTGCTACTACAACCCTCACCCCCAATTTTTGAATAGGGAAGATGGGGTGAGTGATACCTCATTTGAAAGGTTTTTCACAAAAAAAACACTACAAGTGCCATGAAAACACCACTTCATTTTCAAATCCTTAGTCAAGAATATTTCGAGAACTAATGCATAAAATGAAAAAACAATTACTGTGCTGAAATCAGTATAAAAATACCTTTCAAATGACTCTTGTAATGTCAAAACAAACATAAGAATTCTTATCCATTTCCTAGTTTACTTTTCTCAAAAAAAAACTTTCATCTCGAAAATATTGGATAAAATAGTGGTAACATTTGGTTTATTCAAGTAAAAGAAAGATTTCGCCAAAATTTAACGATTTGGGTAAATCAAATTGGTCCAGAAATTATCCAAAATCCACAAATCACGAATTTTCAAGAGAATCAAATCAACTCCAGATATAACTACTTTTAAGCCTACAACTTCGATTCAATTTATAGGAAATAATAACAGAAAAAATGAGAGATGAGTAATTCTTATTGAATAACCCCAGGGATCAAAATCGTGTTCAATCCAAGAAACGTGAACACTTGGACGAGGAAAGCCCAAAAAAAAAGAGAGAGAAGCACGAGGAACCAAAACGGTCGAATTTTTATCGAGCCGGTTAGATAGGTGGAATGCAAGCTGCTATCACAAAAACGCATCTGGGTGACATTCCTGAGGTGCTTAATCCGTCTTCGCCGTCTCCTCTTCAAACGTGGAGGTATTCCGTGTGTTCCTCGAGACCGTGGTGTCTGAAGACGGTAAATACGCCTCGGCGTATCGATTCAATCCAGTGACGAAACAATGGGAGATTTCACGCGGAGCTTCATTATTTATTCTTCGATATCTTTTTGTGCTCTCTCTACGCGGAATAGAGCTCGCACGGCTTCCACAAGTCTTAACCAAAAAACAGACGAGGAATTGGCTGTGGACGTGAAAATATTGATGACTAGCTGACCCGCCGACTTTGTACTGCCTCAATTGATTGTCATAAATTAAATTTCTGAACGCGAACATAATATTTGAAATTTGACAACCAACAAATACGTCGTTTCTTTGTGTCGATCGATTCCTCTTATGAGAAAGAGTTTCTTTGTGAGTGACTTTCTCTACTTCGGTGATCCTTCGTGATAGTGACATCCCAAGCTTTTTTCTTGCTGACAGCAAACCTCATCGATAAATAAATATCCTTTCTCTATTTCAGTATCGTAATGAGTTCATTTCAGTACTAAAAGTAGTGCTGTAATGAAAATCATTACAGCATTGTTTTTCAATTATATCTTTCGTTTTATGGTTGTCAGTACTGACTTCCGATCGAATCAAATCAATTCAAACTCCGTGATCTGTCAAATTTCGTATGTCACACCAACTGAAAAGATACAATACAAAAGTCACTAATCTGAATTTTCATTTGAATTTCGAGAGTATTTCACAGAAATTGACTGAAATAGAGAAAATATCGTCTAATACTCGTTGCAGAAGGCAATTCCAACACTCTTGCTATCGAAAACTCGCTCCTTCGTCGCTCGTTTTCGAACTTCACATTCGTGTTGGAATAGGAGATCATTCTGCAACTTGTTTTAGAATATACTATTACTTTTGTATAAAATATTTTTAAAACGAACAAAAAGAAAAACTCTGGTAATTAATTGTGACATAGCGATTCGACTATTTTCATGAAATATCTCTATCTGGCCATCAGTGCGGTTAACACTACATGTAGCTCTCCTCACACTTAAATGACTGCGATGTCCTATGTCAGGTCTTCTTCTTCTAGGCATCGCAAATTGAAATTAACCAAGTTGACAAAAAAGTTCTCCCACACTTTGAGGTAAGTTGTGTCTATCACAAAAGATCAACTGCAAAAAGATGACGTAATTTCACAAATGATCACCGAAACCGATAATGACATAGATAACCGAACATGATATTCGATGTTTATCGAATTATTAATTAATTATTTATTATTAATTGACAACATTGATGTTTCGTGCAAACTTTGCGTCGTCCTCACTTGAAATGATTGAAATCGAGAAATAGATATTGTAAATAATGCAAAATCTATTTCAGTATCGTAATGAGTTCATTAGAGTACTGAAAGTAGTTCTGTAATGAAATTCATTACAACATTGTTTCAGTAATATTTTCGTTTAGTGGTTGTCAGTACTGACCTCCGATCCTCTCAATTTTCAAATTAAATCAATTCAAATTCCGTAATCTGTCAAATTTCATAAGTCACACCAACTGCTAAGATATAATACAAACGGTCACTAATCTGAATTTTTATTTGAATTTCGAGAGTATTTCACAAAAATTGACTGAAATAGAGAAACGTTCACTACTATTCTAATTACTTTTCTGTGACTTGCAAAATATTAGTGGCCTTTACATTACTTAACTTTTCAAGAGAATCCTTATTACTTATATTACCTTGCCCTTCGGTAATTGGACATGTAGTATCTTGAACGTTGACTGCTATTCTATTTATAATTTCTGTAACCTTCACAAAATATAAGTGAAGCAAACAAAATCGTCAAACTCTATTTAAACAAAGCCAATACAGTAGGGATTCTTACAAAATAAGAGCATCAAAATCCATATTCTAAAGGAGGTACTTCACCAATAGAAGACACAAATTTTTCATTATTCTCCACAATACTACTGAAATCCATGGACGAATCAATCCCTGTGACTTCCAGAAATCTCTTGTCTGCCTTTTACCACTTTTCAAATCTTTTTTATCATTCTCATCACATTCGTCATCATTTTTTAACGGTATAGGCTTTGGTTTGTAATTCGCTCGTGGCATCCTGAGGACAAGATGACCAGTAGTGGTCGATCTTTGGCATGTACTCTTATCAGTTAGGATCTCATCGGAAAAGACGATCTGGAAAATTTTATCCTTTATTGTAATTTTCGCGTAAATGGGCTGCAGATCCACATCAATCAATTCAGTGTCCAAATACTTGTAGACATGGATGGTGAGTAGGTATTCTTCAGGGTTTTCATCGCTGAACGTGAATGGGATTTTTGCTTGGTTCACATTCAAGGGTCTACCATCTTTCGTGAACAACCTCACTTCTTTCGTTTTCTTCGATTCAACAGTTTCGTTTTGCTTCCGTGCTCTTCGAGATCTTTTCGCCATTTCTACCCTGGTTTCTGGTGCATGCTCACTGGATGATTTCCAATATTCTTCATCGTCCAATTCAGCCGAGGTTCCCTGAGATAATCTTATTATTTGCTCCTCCCTGAATTTCTTATATTTCACTTGTTCTTTCCTTATTATACCTTCAATGTCTGGAAGGCTTTGCTGAGCCTTTATCTTCTCGCTCCTAGAGATGTCTCTGGAGTCTAGCCTCTCCAACTGGGGTAATTTTGCAATAACATAGTCCCTGTAACCTTTATATTCCGCACATGGGTTTCCTGTGAGACTCAAGTTTCGTAAAAGATGATTATTCCGTAACGAGCACACACTTTCAAGGTCTCCGATGAAGTTCAGAGTCAGATCTAATTTTTCTAAACGACTCGCATCTCTCCAAGTTCTCTATAATCTCAATGTTGTTGATGGCGAGGTTAAGATACTGGAGCTTCTTCAATTTGTTCAGGTTCTCTATTTTCGAGATGAGGTTGGCTTGAAGGTATAGAATCTGTAGGTCTCTGCACCAGTTGTTGAGATGTTCAATCTTCTCTATGTCCTCCTGATGGAGGCTAAGCTCCTCCAATGTTCCTATTAGTCCTTCGTTATGTTCTGATCGTTTTCTCACTAGTTCTTCTGTTATTCGAACCATTTTCTCGCATATAAGATATTGACAACACAATGACAATCGCGTTACATCTTTTGATGTTGCCATGTGATATCCAGGTTGTTTAATCGATAGCTATGCGTTAGTAACTGAAGCTTCGTTCACACTTATTATTCGAGTTTTGTTGTATTATGACTTCTCATTTATCCAAATTCTGATCATATTCATTTAGAACCATGAACATCATTTTCCATTGAAAGGAATTGGGTTGGAAAAAAACTGAACCCTGGGGAACGCCATTATGAAAAATAGAATAAAATTATATCTATAGGTTGAAGAAGCTTTTCGAAATTTGAAATGATATCCAAACCATGTTGTGACCTTTTATTTTTTTTTGCAGATGGTTTCTCCAAATTCCGTGCCACATTTCCAGAATGGTGCAAGAGCTGTGCCGAGACTGTGGATTATCCAGGAGGTGTTCCCACAGCTGCCGGTCCAGATCCCCTGCCTCTGATGGGCTTGAGATCGCTCAGAATTTCTGCCACCCCAATCCATCGTCCACACAGAAGTTGTGACAGCTTGTCTTCCACTGCGAACAGCTCGACAGACAGTTCTGATACCGAAGATCGTTGTGATAGTTCATTAGGTGAGCATTTCGCCACTGTTGTTACAGTTTGTTTAAGCTTGATAAGTATGTCGATATCTATATTATGAAGTGGACACAACACAAGCTTGCTTAGATGTCCTTATTGAATAACTGGTTCTCTAATTCTGTTCATTCTGCCTCGTAGAACTGTCAAATTTATGACACAGAAAACAGGCCTGCCAATCAATATTTTCAATGCAAAAATCACTAAACGAAGTTTTATGGAAATATTCTATTAATTTCAATGAAAATTGAGTGAATTAGAGAAAATAATGTATAATACTCGTACAGAAGGCTCATCTAACACTTGTTCATTCAGAAATATGCCGAGTTTTTGAAGTTTGAACTCTTGAAAGAATATCGATGGCTTTTGCACTTGTATGATGGATAACTATTATGCATTTGTTATTTACCTCAATGAAGTGAATGGAACTTCTTCAATCAATAATCCTGTGTTTATCTCAGTAATAATTCTATCTCTTCTCAAATTTCGACGTTGTAGTCTTTTCATTACATTTAATTTGGTTGGGTTATACACTTCTCGCAACAATTAAAGGAACAGAAAAATTTCCCAAATTTTTTGGTGTTTTTCAACAGGCTGTATCTCCGTGAAAAATGGTCGTATGAGAAATAGAAAAATCAACTTCTGAAGCTTGAAGACTCTAGTTTTCGAATTTATTGGTTCACAATTTTTCAGAGTACCGGTAGCCATGCAATCCTCGGATAAAGCACGAAGAAATTTTTTTTTTAATTTTTCAAATTTTGTTTTGCTCCACGCGCATGGAAAAATTTCTTTGAGCTAGACCGATGCAAAGGCCGCAAAGCCTGTTTATTCAGCTCAAATTTGTTTTTCACAAACCCTCGGAAATTCCCATTTGTCTTCGAGATATTCCAACGGTAATGTAAAAAATGAGCCAGAAAATGCCATTTTGCTATTTGTTGGTTAACGGACTGTATCTTCGTCAATATTAGAGGGAAAGCTGAGGTTATGAGAAAATTTAACAGCCTAATGTACCTCAAAGGCCCCCCTAAATCGGTAGATCGATAGGTAAAGCGGTTTATATTAGTAACTTTTGTATTTTTTCAAGATCGAAAAAAAAACTAAAAAAATATTCTTTTTCCAGTGGACTTTTTTTGGCAAGAAAAATTTTTCAAGAATTTTGATTTTTTTTCGTGAGAATTTCTTTTTTTTTCTCGATATTTTCACAACATAATACAATTTTTTTTCAATCGTAAAAAGAGGCATTTTCAAATATTCGAGATTTTGGAAAAATGTTCTTCAATTTTTTATAATCTCCAAAACATTCAAAATTTAGTGAAAAGTGAAAAAAAATTAATAATCGATTCCTGAAAAGAAAAGGTCAATTTCAAGGAACTAAAAAACTTTTTCCCTTAATTTTTTCAGAATTTCAATCAATCGGTCCAGGAAAACCGCTGAATCGATCGATCTACCAATTTGTAAGGGCCTTTGGGGTACATTTGGCTATAAAATCGTCCTAGCTTTCCCCCCCCATATTGACGAAGATATAGTCCGTTAACCAACAAATGACAAAATGGCATTTTCTTGCTCTTTTTTCACATTACCGTTACAGGTGGAAAACATTTTTTTTGATCAAACATGAACGATTTTTGGAGGAAATTTTCTACAGAAAAAGAAACTGGCTGTTGGTTTGCTAGGCCTCCAGTAGTTCCGGAGATATCGGCAATTGAGTGAAAAAGGGTCATTTTGCATTCAAAATTGGATATCTCGAAGACAAATGGTCATTTCCGAGGGTAGTGAAAAACAAATTAGAGCTGAATAAACAGGCTATGCGCCCTTTGCATCGGTCCAGCTCAAAGAAATTTTTCCATGCACGTAAAGCAATACAAAAATTTGAAAAATTAAAAAAAAAAATTCTTTATGCTTTATCCGGAGATTGCATGGCTACCGCTACTCTGAAAAATCATTAACCCATAAATTCAGAAACTAGAGTCTTCAAGCTTCAAAAGTTGATTCTTCTATTTCTCATACGACCATTTTGCACTGAAATACAGCCTGTTGAAAAAACACCAAAAAATTTGTACAATTTCTATTAGAATAACTCTACGGTGTGGTTAGTCAACTTAATGACGTCATGGTACCCTTTGTGGTTAATTAAGAAGGATTAGTGCCATTTTAACCTTTCAATTCCTAAGTAAAAAACAACAATGTAGGGTGAGGTAATGGTTTCTTGTGTGGGTAACCGTGACGTCATAGTTCTGACCACGCAGTGTAAAGATTTGTGTAGGTTACTATGGTTAGGTTTGGTAAGCTCGAGGAAAAGTAGCCAGCCTGCTTTTAAAGAGTAAAATGATTATCAACGCTTGTATCGCTTCCTTTGTCCACAGGCTCGATAATCCCAATTTACCGATTGGGCAATTATGGACATAATACATTTTCAATTTGATTTGGACCGATTATTCCATTGTTCCTGGGAACGCACCCGTCTGCAGATAACCTAATCTGCTCTACACCTTCTGGTAAACAACCGATACGAAGAAAACGATAGTGGTCACATTCAATGGTCCTCAGTCCGCGTGTTCTTCCTACCCAAACATTCCTCCGATTTTGCCCGCGTCCCACATGGGTCCACATAATTAAAGCCACCTACCTTTTAGTGGTCTGCATAATTGATATTCCCCGTGTTCGCTGTCGAAAAAGGCAAGCCTGGTCGTGTTTACTCCGATGAATGAAAGATAATGATGAATGAAAAAACCTGTTTGCCATTCAGATAAGTTTCATATCCTCATCATTGATAACCGGCTAATTAGAAGTGTTATTTATCGAATTAATAATCGTTTATGAAGTATGAATCAGCGTTATTTTTAGAGCGGTCGGGCTGCACATTCAATGCACTTCTGCCGTAATGATAAGAGCTCTTTGTCGTTATGTTTGTTTGTTTATGGTTATTCTAGTTTCGCCTGATGAAGGAGAAACTTATTTATATTGACGAGAGATAATTCGTTTCGATAGAATTATGGGTTTATCTTCGATTGATTCCTGTGTTTGGTGATGATATTCCAAAGAGTTGCTCCCAATTATACCAAGGTTCGGTATACAGGGCTGGTTACTCTTTGATATGTTATAATATATCTCGTTATAGAATATGTAATTTAAAAGAGGTTCCAACACGAAGGCGAAATTCGAAAAAGAGTGAGTTTTCGAAAGCATGAGTGTTGGAATTGCCTTCTGCAACGAGTTTTAAACGATATTTTCTCTATTTCAGTAAAGTTTTTGTAAAATACTCCCGAAATTCAAATAAAAATTCAGATAAGTGACTTTTGTATTGTATCTTGACAGATTATGGAATTTGAATTGATTCGATTTGAAAATTGATAGGATCTGAGGTCAGTACTGACAACCACAAAACAAAAAATGTAACTGAAAACAATGCTGTAATGACTTCATTACAGCACTACTTTTAGATCCGTTTGCACCATCGTTCCTTAAATATTTAAGTGACGTTTCGATCCTTAAACCTAACCTCAAATTTAAGGATGGGATTATAACCTAAAATAATTTGTCAAACTGACTGGACATTTTTTGTTTTCTATGAAATTATAGCAAAAAATTTGAAATTTCAACTAATATGAAATCGTCAAAATGACAGTAAAGCTAGGTTAAGGAAATGACAAGTATCATCTCTAACCACCAGCCAATGAAAAGACTTTATTGAACTACATAGATAATAAAATATTGTTCTATATTCTAAGGTCCCTTACGTAAGAATTCCATTTGAGTGACAGTCGTGCAACTGTCAATATTTAAGGGATCCTTAACTTTAAGGAACGATGGTGCAAACGGATCTTAGTACTGTAATGAACTCATTACGATACTGAAATAGAGAAAAATTGTTTACTTTGGCTGAATGTAACCCTGTTGGAGAGATTAAAAGAAATAAGTTTCTGCTGCAGGTTTAGGAGTTAGATCTAATGCACGAAAAAACTTTCATGGCATGTATCCAGGACTACACCATTTTATCAAGCCTGAATCGGAAAAAATGATATACGAAAAAGTATTTCTTTCGACTTCAAGAATCTATTGTTGAAGTTAATATCAGAGACTCACCCTGTATGTCTGGGATAAAATTAATATTTCTTCAACCAATAACTCAACCGGACAATAAATTTTGAAATCTCCCCATTTTTTTGCCAGAGCACGGAATATTTTTCTTCATTCCCTTAGCTGCAACTCTACCCAATTTTAATTTTTCATATGCCATGTGTTGGAAAGCTATGAAATATAAAACCTCATCAGCTCCTCAGTTTTCCTTCGTTAAGAGTCTTATAGGCACGACAAGACTTCTTTCAACGTGTGTTTGAGAAGATATTGTAGCATTTGGCCTTATTTTTTTTTATTAATTCATATCGTTTTATCAGTTGCATATTCTTGATGTTTCTTTCTCGACTTGCAGTCTTCAGTCTTCCTGTAGAAATATGCATAATGTCGGATACCCATTGTTAAATCTACCAAAAATATTGCATTCCCATTCAATTTTAGTCACCGCAGCTACAAATTGGCGGATGCGCCCATTCCAATCATCTCATTGAAAAAATTCCTCCCAGACCCTTTCAAATCTCCAGGCTGATGTTAATTAGTTTCAGGCCATATTTCGTACTGTGGGCACGTTGAATTAGGTTTCGAAAGTTCAATTGAAAACGTCAATTACTTTCCAACAAGCAAAGGGTAGTAATTATCGCTCTATTCATGTTATAGAGAGGTTATGTGCCATTCCGAATCGAAACATTCTGTTTGAAGTTCTCGTCCCTAGTTTGCATCGATCGCGCATTTGAAAATTGGCCAACTGGATGGTTTAGGGGTACTTATTGTCGTTCTGATGCTAATGAAGTGCAGAAAACGGGAGTGTGTATATCGTTGGCCAACTTTCTGTATTCTGGCGTTGATATTAATAATATGGAATAGCGTCGTTGGGGAGAATATGTCATGCTGGTTATCTGATAGTTACTGTGAAAGACGTTATTCGAAATATAAATCTGCATAGATGTGGTTGTAGATCTAAGCAGTCTCATTGCGCTGCGACGCTTGTACCCTCTAGTTCCAGAGTTCTAATGAACTCCAATATTCATGGATGTATGACTTCCTCACTTCTCTCAGTTTCATATTCTTGTAAGCAGCACAGCATTTGTTTTAAAATGAAAACAGCCATAACTTGAAACACTTTTAAACAGACTAAGGAATAAGATGCAAAACTATGACTAGAGAAATTCAGAAGGGCTGTGGATGAAATAAAATATAAAATACATCTCAACATAGACGATGAATAAAAAAAGAAGAAAACGGCAGAAAATCATACCATAAATATTCTTTTGATTCAGAGAGCTAAAATAATACAATACATATTGAAACAAAAAGGTACCTAGCTGAGGTTGGTGCAACACAGGAAAACCATACAGGTCTGCAGTATGATTGAATGAGGAAAGGAAAAAACCTCAGCTGAAAAAAACCCACGTTTATAACGTGGTCCTTATTTCGGCATTTCCCTATGTTGATTTATTCTTATGCAGATTTTGTGTTTACTTACCTTGTCCCTGTTCTTTATTATAATTTCCATTATGAAGTACTTTTACGTGTGAATTTTTCTTAATGAGAGTACATTTTGCATTTGTTCCTCCTTTTTTTTTACGTTTTATGAGAATATCTTATGAATTTCGGTAGGCTTTCCTCGAGAATACTACATATCATCCTTTCACATTTCCACTTCAGTTCATTGAAGCGTTGTTCTCGAAATTTTACACCTCAGTTCCACGCCTGAGCCGAATTCAATACCATTTTTGTTATTACACCGGAATTTCCAAAATTAATTCAAAGTATTAACTTTTTTCAGGATTAGAAGAAGATCGAGAGTTTCCTGTTGAAATACTTCCCTACCTCTTCCTCGGAAATGCAAATAATAGTGAGGATAGTCAGGCTTTAGCAAGACATAGTATACAGGTAAGCTGAATATTATGAATCTAGTCTTTTAACAGGAAAAAAAAGCAAACGAAACACTCAAACACTTCCGAAGGGAAGTCATTGAAATGAAACAAGATTAAATTGTATTTTGGAAGTAAAAGAAAGATTTTAACCACAAATTATTAATACTCATAATCTTTATTATTACAGTATATCCTGAATGTGACATCAGATTTACCCAATGTGTTCGAAGATCAAGGAAGTATAAAATATATGCAAATTCCCATTACTGATCACTGGTCGCAGAATCTGGCCAGTCACTTTCCTAAGGCCATAGAATTCATTGGTGAGTAAAAAAAATTTGCTTTAATACAATATCAAGAAACAAGATCGACATGATTCGAGAACATTTGTGTTCAAAATTGTTTGAGCTTCGGTGGGGTTAAAATATCATCTTCTTCCATTTCCCGTCTTTATAACGCCCGTAATTTATTCTTCGTTTCATTTTTTCCTTCTTCTGATGGGTTTCATCCCATTTTTTTTTCATTTAAAAAATTATCAACCCTGGTCTATTTAGACTTTAGAGAATAACTTATTTCGGGCAAATACGAAAACCAAGGCAGAGAAAGGCCCTATTAATTATTTCACTTTATTTCTATCGTTTCAGATATCTATTGAAATATTTTATGGGAGATCTTTGCATTCTTGTGCAATTTTTTTTAGGATTTTTTCTCCCAGTTTCTGAGACTTCAGTTACGTGGTCGAATGCAACCAATCTACTTCTTCTAAATTAATCTCGGGACGCTTGAAAAGGCTTTATAATATCAGTCTTTTGCCGAGAGTTGCGTATAAAAAAAAATCGGAATTGTCATTGACAGTTTCATAATGACGTTTGCCAAATGTTGTTATAGATTACCGATTTCAAGAAAACGATCGTTTCGTTCTTCGATCGATACGCTTTGACGATATAGAATCCCTCCACTGACCACTTTAGACTTTAGTGGGCTCTTCATAATCTTATTTTAAGAATTTTCATCTGAACCATGAGAAACTAATCTGGAATGTCCAGAAGGGTTGACGGTTAATTTATTTAACTATCGCCTCAGTCCGATTCGGGTTGAATCCCATCTGTGGAATTTGTATCGGTTTCCGCGATTGTTCCAAAATTAATAACCCGCTTCGCAAACCGAAAACGGGCGTTAGTCTTGCACACGGAATGGCTGGAGCTGGTTTCCACGAAATATATATCATCGAGGGAATTTTGCCGGATTAAATCTCGCTTTGTTTGGCCGCTGAGATTTCCCGGTATTACTGTATTCCCTGGAAACTGTGAATATCCGATGAAATTATCGGAAATTTTCGTGTTCACGAACGTTTTTTCGGGCCTTGTTTCTCGAAACCATTTTGTTCGAATTTATAGTCGACAAGTTGAAATTCGTGCAAAAAGAGAAATATGAGCAATGGTTTAGAATTCACAATATTATGGTGAAGAAAAAATTATTATTCATTAACATTCTAATTATTGAATTTGAGTTGAAAGGTTTAGAATTGGTATTCAAAGTTTCCTACGATGATTCTCCCCAAAAAAGGGAAAGATCATCATTTTCTTAGGTTTTCAGTTTCTTCATACGAATTGTTTGGAATTTTCTTGATTCAATCTTCTTAACTCTTAAGGATTGATTTTATATGACATCAAGTAAGGCTTTTCATGCTGAGTTTGATAAGCAGCCTCTTGAGTTCAGTAACTGGATGAGTTTCCGCTCTGGCTATATGAATTTGAAAAGGTTTCGACTCTCTTTTTTTACAATTCCCTCTTTTTTATTTCACCGACAAAAGGGTTAGTTTTATAAGAAGAGTCTTCCTGTTCTTCGTTCAAGAATTATTGTCATCCAAACAAGCCTTGAAAGTCCAGTTGCGCCTAACATATGAAAAGTTTCAAGTCACCCGCACACTGATTATCATAAAACCTATTAGGGTACTTCCCGATGTTCTATCAAGTTGAAATTTGGTATGTCAGCTAGTTTCAGTACACAAAGAACGGAAAAATTCTTAAACTTGAAACCAGGGCATGTAAAAGTTTGTATGAGACTTCCGCCAATTTTGATGCTAGTGATCTGAAAATTGATTTATACGGAGGACTGCTTGTTATAAATATTAGAAAAAATATTCAAGAATTCTCAGGGAAAATTGCTCCCACATTTTTAATGAGGGGGTAAAATGAAGGGCTCTTGAAACAGGAAATGTAATTTCCCTGTAATAACCTCAACCACAGTTTACATTGTGCAATTTCCCGTTGTGATCATTATATAATGATAGGATTCTTTATACAATGGTTGTGATGGCAGCTCTCAATTACGTCGCTATCGCATCTTGAACCTAGGTAGGTAAAGGTATATTTCTATGCTTCGTACAGTGTTGATTTTGAACAAGAATTGTGAATTAGTTTGACTTGAAATATGTCTCGCAATAATTATATTTCATTTAATTATTATTGGGGAAAAAATGAACAAAATGAAAGGATTTTGTCATAAGCAACGTACAAAAAGAATTGAAATCCAACCAAAAACATTTTCATGTAAAATATTGCCAAGACGAGGCCGTATTCCTAACATCATCAAAAATTTATCAAATCTCATGTAGAGCCAAGCTGATAACTCTGCACTTTTCAACTTCAAAAGTCCTTATTTCACAAACTCTATGTCTTGGTAAAAATAAGTGTAAATGTAAGAACTATTGTATAACAGAAAAGTTATGACCAGCGAATGAATTTTTCAATTTGCTCTCACGTGGAGAAGGAGAAACGGCCATGTTACTTATTTCGACCAAAGCATAGATTTTGTGAAATAAGGACTTGTGAAGATGAAGAGTGTAGAGTTAGAAGCTTGGCTCTACATGAGATCTGATAACTTTTTGACAATTTTAGAAATACGGCCTCGTCTTGGCAATATTTTACATTAAAATTATGTTGATTCGGAATGATCTCGCACCTTATAGTGGCCAAAGCAGAGTAGCGAATGTCCGCTGTTCTGCGGTCATACATAGCGAATCTCTCTATTATTAAGATTCGCTTTGAATGGCCGTTGAATGGTAGTGGTATCCGCACGATCTCTTCGGGAACACCTCTACCAGCTCTATTCTTCATCCACCTCCAAAGATTATAGAGCATAAAGATAGGAAACGTCCATATAGTGTTAAAATCCGACAACGATTTTCCGTCGTTGGACATCTGAAAAAACCAAAGTATCGTCTAAAAAAATTTTTCTCTTGCCCGGAATCGAACTCGGTACCTCGCCGACCGCTCTAACCGCTGAGCTACAAACGCCATGGAACAAACATAAATGAAATGACAAATTACTGTCGTTGTGCTTTCAGACTTCGAATAAGTAGATGGCGCTGAAGTAAGTGTACTCGCTGCGTTTCCAATCTTTCTTCTTTATAATCTTTGGCCATCTCTTATAGTCTTTTCGGTTCATGTCGTTTGCGACATCAATGCAACGGATCTTGAGCCGCACCTGGACACCCCAAATACGAAAATATCCAATTACAAATGCCACTTTACTCCTTCGGCCATAACCTCCTATTCCCGGAGATAAAACGTAACGGCTTTTCGGGACGATAATCCGGATCTTCTCAATGGAAAGTTACCCCCGAAATCGCGTGGGCGAGCGGCTCCTTGATCCCTGGAATGGGGCTTTCAACCCTGGAAAGGATGGGGTTGGAGGGGTGTCTTCTGTTCATTCATTCTGGAGTGCGTGGGCAGAGGAACACGGCGGGACGGAATAATTTAGGGTGTAAGTTTTCGGGACGCGCCGTCGGTCTTTTGATGGCAAAAACCCTCGAGGATGTCTTTGTGTCGGAGCGTTCTGCGCGATGAGGAAAGTTCAACATTCCGAGGTTTCCTTGTAAAATTCCGAAATGGAGATTTTTCGTAACAGGAGGGCTGATTCAGGGCTCTCAGCTGGTCCAGTTGTAAGGTGAAAGAGAAATCACACCCTTTCACGTTGGTCACCAAGGAAAGGTTGTGCCTGACGTTGGTTGCCAATTGTGTAAGATTAAAGAGATAAATTACGTTATGTAATACTTCAACGATAGATGCTCCAGCTACTCAGAACATGAGACCACCTTACATTTATATGAAGTAAAAGGAGGTAATATGCTTCTACTCAGGCTAATGATAATCAAAACTTGAAAAGTCGAGATTTATTCCTCTCTGATGACAATAGCTATTTACAATATCCACTATCATAAATTGAAACATTAAAACATGAGGACAAGAATATGTACAATTATGAACAATTCTTCAGAAACACCGTTTTTCGTTCTTTGTTGACTTATCTTTTTATAATAATGCCAGGTAAGGAAGTGACTATCCCTCGACTTCGTCCAAAGTTCGAAATCCTAAATCTCCTGGAAGACGTTGCAGTTCCTCCAGAAGGAATGGCGTTTGTAATAGGTGAAGGTTGTATTTCTTCCAAAGAGAGGTGTTGATGGTTTTATTTCCTCCAAGGTGCAGGTACTGAAGGTTTTTAGACTCAGCCCCCTCCAAGAGGTTTCGGAGGTTTAGTTCCCTCCAAAGAGGCGTCGTAGGCTTAGCTCTCTTCAAAAAGGTGCCGGAGGCCCAGCTCTCCTCCAAGAAGTAGTTGCCGGAGACCTAGCTCCCTCCAAAAAAGTGTCGGAGACTCAGCTACCTCCGAAAAGGCTGTCAAAAAAACCCTTGTATCAGTTCCCTGTATCGTAAAACTTCCACAATTCCCCGAGATCTCTGATAATCTTAGTTTTACATAAAGAAAATTCAAGAAAGGGAAAAAGGTCCACTTGTTCACTGAAACACTGGCACAGATAAATCGAGAAATTGAAAATCAGAGGATCACGGAACTGTGAAATGTTCAAATTCAATTAATTTTTTTTTTTTCAAATCATTTCGGCGGCATCGACTGCTGAGGTCATTAGCCGTCAAATTCAATTAATTAACCATAACATAGATAAACTAATCTAGAAAGAAGGTTGATTCATCGGATGGTTGAGGAAATCAGATGGGAAGTCGTACCATCCTCAAAATGGCGGAACCCAAGCGTCGCTCACCTCATATGAAACATATGAATCGTTAGTAAAAATAGGTATATGGTTGTCTGATCAACTTCGTACTCACCAATCTTAACAATTGCCTAGGTAACACTATTTCACTCGAGAACAAGAGAATAAACTACTGCCTCCTCCGGTTCAGCGCCAGAACAGCGGAATATCAGAGAGGGGATCGTTCGTCTTGCGTTTGACGTGGCACATTCCCAACTGTTCTCGTGTTACCGATCCGAGACGATCCGGAAACTCCCGAGATTTGAATTCAGTAAATCACACCGTTACACAGTCTTCTTCGCAGTGTCGCTGTTTTTTCAAAATTTACGAAGTTGGGGAAACTTGGGAAATGAGACGTTATACTATGTTCTTCCTGAAGTGTTTAACAGCAAGATCATCATTGTTATGATGTTGAAATAGTAGAAATTAAGTCCAACCGAAACTGTCAATGACCCTTATTTTCGATACGATGTTCGATAATGAAAAAGTTAAGAATCATTTTCTAGAGTTCAAAGGAGGAATAAAAGTAATCTTCTTAGAGATATGAACGATTCTGGCAAGAAAATTATCCAGATTTACCCAAAGGTAATGGTGATGAGAGAAGGTCTTTGGAACGAAGAACAACAAGACTGTTGATGTCTAATGCCCAAATAATCTCCAGGAGGAGTTTGAAATTACTTTATTTTGATTCCATTTATTTTCTCTTTGAAAAAACTTGTCATCTGCAATTTTCGGTGGACATAGTGTAAATGTACAATCAAGTATAGAACAACTTGAGGCTAAAATGAAGGAATGAAATAAAAAATTTTTTTGCAGGGTTTTACTTCATTAAAAATGTATCCATCAATAGATAGTTTCAAAATTCCACACAGTCATCAAAGTTCTTTTTTTGTCATCACAACTATCCAACGAAATAAAAAAATTTAATTATTTAATTTGTACATTTTTTTCCGAGAATATGAATTGAAATGCTTGTTTTGAATCGGTCCCAGGGTCCGGACCTCAAAATAGGCATTTGCCTTATTGTGATACCAGAATAATCAGAGATATATAAGGCCCCCTGGGCACCACTCCCTCCCACGCAACGAATGGATCCATTAATATAATGTGGAGGGTTGCGAAAACTTCATTTATTCGTTTCACCACAAACTCGAGGGGGTAGTTTATTTCGGTGTGTGTGGGCGTACTGTTGGGGAAGGCATGATGGGAGTGATGTCTATTTTCACCACTTCTGCTGTATCAGAGTGGGATGCAAATTAAACATAACAATCTATACAGGGTTATTCACGAATATGGGTTCATAGAATATTTTTAGGATAGACACAAGATTGAGGATTGAAATTCTTAAGGTGAGCTTCAAGTAGGAAGACGACTTCTCGTATATTTTTTGAAGGTTCTCGGTTTTTCCGGAAGTGACATCAACTTCTGTTTTTCAAATGGGAAGACCCATTTTTTATTGCATAAATAGATTCTCCATTGAATTCTGAGTCTTCTTGATTCAAAAAGTTTGTATTTTCTCGAGAAAATTATCATTAAATGAGGAAATACGAAAAAAAATCTCAAAATGGAACTCTGTTGAAGTACAGACAACTTCGAGGTTTTTTTATGAAAAATTCTCTTTTTTGAGAATCTCCGAGAAGAAAGGCTGCTTCTTTTCTGATAGCGCAATTTTAAGAATATGATACAGGAGGTCACAAATGCTTTATCAAAGTAAGAAGTGACGAAACATCAAAAAATCGTTTTTTTCAAATTAGAACCCCATTTTTTCGAAGCATTTTCGAAATCTTCGTCAAAAAATAATCCAGGTTATCCAGGAAAAACAATTTTGTCTTCCATTTTCAATCTCATTCCGAATGTGTTTTTTTACTGGAAAATAATTAGCGGTCAAGTGAAATTTTTGGAAATCTCTGTTATCGAGAAAATATTTTCTAATAGTTCATACCAGTTCAGTTTTTCTTTAATTTTTAAAGCTCAGGATAATTTCCAGAAATTCTTAATTCTGGAGAATTTATATTTTGTCATGGTTGGGAATTTTGAAATTTCAGTAATGCAATTGTTACATGTTCTGTTAATTATTCTTTCAAAAGCATTAAAAATCATTACAAATCATTTCCTTATTCTGTATTCCTGAGAATTTTTTACGTTGACTTCACTAATACTCACACTGAGAACTTTAAACCAATTGTTGCTTTCGTATCACAGATGATAATTTAAGAACTTAACTCGTCTGAACTATAGAAAATATTTTCTCGATAACAGAGATTTCCAAAATTTCACTTGACCGCTAATTATTTTCCAGTAGAAAACACATTCGGATTGAGATTGAAAATCGGAGACAAAATCGTTTTTCCTGAATATCTCTAAAAATATTCATTTTGGAATAAAAGTCTTGGACGTATGCTCCTGTTATTTTTTGACGAAGATTTCAAAAATGTTTAGGTAAAATGGGGTTCCAATTTGAAAAAAAAAACGATTTTTTTGATGTTTCGTCACTCTAACTTTGACAAAGAATATGTGACCTCCTGTATCATATTCTGAAAATCACGCTATCGGAAAAGAAGCATCAGCCTTTCTTCTCGGAGATTATCAAAAATGAGAATTTTTAATGAAAACACCTCGAAGTTCTCTGTATTTCAATATAGTTCAATTTTTAGATTTTTTTTTTCGTATTTCCTCATTCAAAGAGAATTTTTCTTGAAATTCAAACTTTTGAAAAACGAAAGTGGATGTCACTTCCGAAAAAACCTTCTTACTTGAAGCTCACCTTTAGAATTCTAATCCTGAATATTCCTAAAAATATTTTAAAGAGCCATATTCGTGAATAACCCTTTATACTGGGGAGATCGCATCTGTTGGTTTTTCTCTGTCATTCTTTGGTTCGTTGAAATGGATTAACTATGGACGTATCCCTTTTCCTCTTCAATAAATTTTCGTTTGTGCAAATTTCATTGTCTTACTTGGTATCCATGTTAGGCGAAAATAATTTTCCTTCTTTGGGTGTTGTTTTAATCCTTTTCTTTCCTTCTCTTGTTAACACAGTTTGGAGCCTGATTGATTAAAAATGAACTATAATACCATCGCTAGGTATTGTGAATTAAATCTTTGTTCTGTAGTGTCAGACATTTGACTGATATTGTTACGGATCAAACTTAGTATTAAGTTTCCCTTAAAATGAACCCTTAATTTGAATCACGTTGCAACAGCTGTTAAGTGACATTTGAATGGCTTAAAACAACCTTGAATTCAGCTGCTCCTGTAATGACTCCATATCATTCAAATGCATTCATTTTTCAACAAAAACTCCCTGCCAGTTTTGTTCTATTCGACGAAAAGAGAATTCTTAAGAATCTTCTTGAAGAAATCTGAATTTTCGATTTTTAATTTACGTTTGACATTGATCCTTCTTATAGTGCAACCCGTTAGTATCTTTTGGCCCAAAGTAAGAAAAATTGCCTCAACTATTCATCCTCAACGCAGCCAATAACCATGCACAATCCATTCATAAATCCCTCCTTTCATAAGTAGGAGCCCGGGCTCATAAATGCAACGTTTATTTGCTCAGCTAAGTTACAACTCGTGTAGAACGCGCCACCCCCTATTTCCCGAGGGGGTGAAGGGGGCTAGCCTCCCGACGGGAGGGGGGCTGTGGCATGGGTTTTGGTCCTTCGTTTCGGATGAAATACACCCTCCCGGTGCGCCCCCAACCTCCTCCCACACGGACCTGGTGATGTAGCCGGCTAAAATCGATATCCGGGTGCTTGCTCGCTGCTCCGCTATGTTTGCATCTCTTGGATAGGACAGGCACGAGGTCTGGTAACGGGGTCAAACAGGCGCTGTTCGACTGAGCGTAATTCATTTGCACTATTTGCAGGTCGTATACGTTATTTTTTTATTGATAAATGTTTGAAAAACATTATTTTTCTCGTTTATTATTCAATGTAGAATTATTATATTGGTGAAGAAGAACTCTTATGTCTCTAGAGTCCAGTATGAATTGAATTCAATCAATGAGCATCTCAAACTGAAGCGCCCTCTATCATCTAACTACTTTTCATTGAATAACTAGAGCTATATAAACAATGATATAACCTTACTTTCTGCTCTGTTTTTTTCTGAAACAAGAAGATGAATCCCCTGGATATTATTGAAATGATCAAATTAGGCAGAAGAATGAATGAAGGAAAATCTTTGTAAAAAGAAGTTGATAATGATGAATTTAATCAAGAAATATCAACACAAACATGCTGAAAAATTGTCCTGGTAATTCATCCTGCTTTCCAACAGCAGTATGCACCTTTTTCTTCTTCCTCCTGTTCATTTTTGCTGGGCCATCTCATGTTGCAGTTAATTGTCTCCTTTCTTTTGGGGCAGGGTGTCAAACCTCCCTTCTACAATTTTTCCACCTTTGATATGTTTTTATCGTTTGGGAAAATCTTTTCTGGATAATAACTAGCTAACCCGGCAGACTTCGTACTGCCTCAATCGATAAATAAAAAAGCAACTTTAATATTATAATGAACTATTATGGTAAAATACCTTGAAAGTGGACATAAAATTGTCCTGTATAATTGTCCAATCAATGAGGGCGAAAATTAGGCATTACCTCCGAATTCTATCAAGATGCTTCGATTTTAATAAAATTTTGGATATGGGCAATTCTTGTCTCCTACTTCTTTCCTATGCCGATTTATACTCATTATTTTTAAGGGGTGAAAACAACCCCTTTATCCAAAATTAAAAGAAACTTGTTCTAACGTAAATCAAAGTAATTTTTGGGCCTCAGTAGCGTTTTATGAAGTTTAATGAAGGTCTTTACATACTTCAAGACTGTATAAACCACCCCCTTTCAGCATAAAATGTGTAAAAATGGGTCTTTATTAATATAATTAATTAATTTCAATCAATTTTATAACAGTATTTTGGATCAATGTTAGTTTTAGTTATTTTTATTTTTCAACCCCTAAAAGCAACCTCTATCTGTTCAAAAAAACAAAATGAAAATATCATTTAAACATTTCATTTATGCATCACTTTATTCACGTGAAATTAATACTTTTTGTGTGAAAAAATTAATCTGATTCTGAGTGGCTATCGCCACTGTCAATTATTTCTTCATCTTTGCCAAAGATTGGACAACTGTTTTGGCAGTTATCACCTGCACATTCCCTACATGTAGCGTTACAAAAAAGACTCAGTTTTCTGCAGGTGCATGACGCATTGCATCCTTTCGTGCAGTTACAAAAAATCATTTTCAACAATTTTTGTGATGCAGGTGTTTCTTGCATTTTTGTGGGCTGCAAATATCTATTGGTACTATTCCAACCGCAATCAACTGAATTGAGAGCTTTATTAGCTAGCCAAATTTGAAGTTGATGATTTTAGGCAAGCATTTATTTCATGGACTGCCGTCGATTTTGGAATTACCGGTAATGGTTGTCGGAAGTCACCAGACAAAAGAATCAATGCGCCCCCAAAACATTCGTTTAGGCAACTCAAAATACATAGTAATTGTTTACATATATAATAGTAGAATGGAGATTTGTTCAAAACATTTCCTCATAAAATTTTCCGTAGTGTTCGGAAGAAAGATAGGTGTAATAACACATGGACTCAGATCGTTAATATTATTAGAAAATGTAGTTCAACGAATTAATATCAAATATGATACGAAAACGCTATTAACCGTAGCGACACCTATTGGCGTTATTCGCAAGAAGAAAACTTACCTATTTTTTTTTCCATTTCATCAAATTTTTCAGAGTTTTAAAGTATTTTATAACATGTTTCATAACAAACAGTTCATCCAATCTTGAGTTATGAATGGTGTAACCAACAAAATGTCCGACTTAGTTTCATGTATTAAGATAACCCTTCTGAAGCGAAGATATTTGTGGAAATCTCGCCGACCTACACCAGAAAGCTTAAAAAGCTGCCACGAGCTGAGCTTCGGGTAACAGTACTGGACACTGCCAATACAAACATCTTTTGTACCGCATAAAAACATCAGCAGATGAAATTTGAAGGATCAGAGGAAGAAACGGCTGAACACATGGTATGCAAGTTTCCAGAGCTGGCAGAACTAAGAACCATTCTCCTAAGGAAGTAATTCCAGGATCCTCATGAGGTAATAGCTAAAGCTCCTAAGGATGTCGTTGGATTTATCAATGCCATTGACTGCCTTTTTGGGATGTGAATGTACAAGTTGGGCGAAGAACAAAAGATCCTCAGGGTCATGGCTGACCCTATCCACAACGACCCCTGTTCAGAATAATAATAATAACACTACTCTCAAGAGTTTGGAAACCAGTGAAGAAAAGAAACAATCTTAAGATATGTCAACTGTTAAGGAGGTCGATAATGATTGTGATAATTGGGATAAGTAAATAAGGGTATGCAGGGAAAATGGACCTCATGTTCGAAGGAATACACGTCAAAGAAGAATTACCATTGTCAACTCCATAATAAGGCATTCCTTCACCACGAGAAACTAAAGGTACACCATTATCCAATGAGAATTCCACTCTGCGTCATCTTTTGTTGCCTTCTCAATGGATGTCGGCCATAAATTCATTCGTTGTGCAAAACACCCATATGTAACAACCAACGCGATAACCACAAGTCTCCCTGAACACAAATCAATACCAACTGATGTAGCTGGCCTGAACAAAGGTCGATATGCACCATGAGACAGATGCCAGTTCAGTGGTTGCCCATTGTTCTGGCGTTTGGTTATTGCAGTTGACAACTGCTCGCCCGCTTGTATAGTGGCCCAAGGAGAAATTACATTGAGCGTTACTAACACTGCTGCAAGAGACATGGAGCCTGATGGGTTCTAGGGATTGAATGGGGCAGAATGAAGGGGTAATTTGCGGGATAGGACTTACGTTGTTCATTTCGTTAATTGTCCCACATTTAGGAAGAGTTGCACAGAAATTACTACATGATATCAAGGGGGATTCAACCTTTTTTAGATTTTATTGAATGGTGTGGTTATTACCTTCTTTCTGAGAGTCCTCCAAACATAGTGGCTGTTCACCATATTCCCTATTATTATCTTCAACTCCGGCCCTTAATAAATATTCTTGATGTTAGGGTATAAACAGTGTAAAGAGAGCTCTGCAGGTGGAAACATGAGTAATAAAAAGGAGGACATCACAAGATTAACTGAATCTAGTTAAGATTCCGAAGTGAACGCTCATGAGAATTAATACAGCACTAATGATATGAAAGGTAAAATTTCACAAGAGCTATTCTTTCGTTTGATCTCTTCGTTGAAATATTGAAAGTCTTCTCGATTACATTCTACTACATATTACTCACGTTGTACAAATGCTACGTCGTCCAGGAAGTGGAGATAATGCGATTTGCACTTACGACGGTGGAATACGTAAATAGACAGCCATTGTTTCTATCATTTCCACTGATATTGTGGGAAGTAGGAAGCCTATTGAATGCTTGTTTATTGGAGGAAATTCTCCAGGTTGTGGAAAACTTTTTCTGTTGTGTTCCAATCGGTTGAATTTGGTACAAAATGGTTGTTCCACTTCATTTTTGATGCCGATTAAATTGTAAAATTGGCTGAAGGTGCATTTTTACGAAGGATTAAAGATCACCACATTGTGATTTTCGCATTTAAGCTATGATTCCATGAGTTTTTGAGGGATACTTTTGACAGATTTTTATGTCTGATTGAGTGGACACATCTTTCGTGCTCCTTAATTCTCGTATTGATACTTCGTTTTGTTGTACCAATACATACTTTGCCGTAGGCACAAAGTAGCCTGTACAAACCGGATTTTTAAAGTGGATCGACTTTGGAATAGGTTCGGGGAGACGGGTTCCGTGTGGGAAAGACCAAGGCTTGGTGGGCGACGAAAAACAATATCTGCTCAGGATCGTTTCATCACCGTTTCGGCGAGAAGAAAGCCTACATCTACGTGTAGAATGCTACGGAATACTCTTCAAAATGCAGATGGGATCCAAGTTTCCATCGAAACCATCAGACGACATTTGAGAGGGGTGAATCTAGGTTCTAGACGTCCATTAATAGAAGTTCAATTAACACGTCACCATAAGCGTCAAAGACTGGAATGGGCAAGGCACCATCAATTAGAACGATCATTGGCGTAGTGTCCTTTTCACTGATGAATGCAAATATGGACGATTTTCAAATTCTCGAAGAATAAGGGTATGGACAATCCCACACATACTCCGTAATCGTCGTTATGTCCAAGAAGTACATCCATTCCGAGGGGGAAAAGTTATGGTATGGGCCTTGATATATTTCAACGGACGCACAGATCTACACATTTGTCCTGGGAATATGACCGCCATAGTTGAGAATGCGCTTGAAGAACTTGGTATTCCTTATTTACCAATACCTCTGCTCTCACTAGATTTGAATTGCATAGAACATGCATGAGATATGCTCCAAAGAAGATTTGATAATCATCAACCTACCCCAGAATCCTTAAATGATCTGAGAGAGCTTCTGCCGCGTTTATGGAACCAAATTCCTCAAGAAATGTTCAACAACCCCGTGTGTAGTAGGCAAAGAAGATGTCAAGCTGTTATTGATTCCCGTGGAGGCCATACATTGTATTGATAGTCTGAAAATGCTTGAATTCTTTGGGAATCAAATTTCGATATTTTACTCGATTTTTCTCAACCACCCTGTATGCGCTGCAGACCTACAGGCTGAAATGAATTTTATTTCCTGCAACTTGAAATCTTATTAATATGAATTTTCATCTCAAAATCTCATTTAATAGTATATTATTCAATGAGCGGTAGTGTAAGTCATAACTCACGCAGATGAAGTAATTCACCAAGTGAGTTATGACCATTACCGCAAGTTGAATACTATACTTTATCTACGACTGTAACAAAATACGTGTTCCGAATTTTGAGAAAAGTGAACATGACACTTCTCACTTTGATCACTAATCGGAACAAGCATAAAATGTATACAAATATACAAGCGTTATATTTGTTTTGGGATTTTTCTATATCGTAGCATTAGTTGCTTGCCTGATTTCTGGAGGTGTACATTATAATTCGTCTTCACTATTTGAATTAATCTCATTCACTGATATATTCTCAATTATTAGGAATCAACTTAATTTGAAAACATCAAAGTTATTCAAGTGACACCCCCTCAATAACAAAAATGGAATGTTCCCATTCGGCCAATCGACTTGTACAAAAGCACAGAACTCTCTTGATATTCGGTGCGTCAATAATTATATGAAGCTTTCTAATCATAGTGAGTTTAGCAGTGAGTTATTAAAACTCACGCTGTTTGTTTATAGACACTATTAATTGCTCAAAAGCAGTTGAATAATAATAATAACGCCTTTATTTCTTTAACAGAAATCTCAAGGGGAAGTTCACCCATGGGTGTTCTACCACTTAACCCTTGTTGTGACATAAGAAAAAAAATTTCTTGAAAACATTATTGAATAGTAGTAGATAAACTATGTTTTTTTGCAATTAAAGTCGATATCCCCGACTCATGTGGAGCAGTTTAATGATCATGCAGCACTAAAATACTCTAATCGTTAGGAAATTGGATTATATTACTTTCAATTCATGTTTATTACCATATAAGCTCTTCGCATAATATCCTGAAGATTGCCACCCCATGTGGACTTCATCCAAGCCCTTCCCACGCGTTCTCCTTGTGGAAATGTGCACCCCGCCGCACTAACCCCGTTAATTAGACGGTGGCGTCGGAACAAAACTTGAAGTTCCCAGCGTAGGGCCCCCTCGATCATCCCCTGTTCTCTCCCTACGCCTACGCGCGCTTTCATTCAGAATCGGCATGAATGGCGCCCTGATCTGGGTCAGCAGGCAGCGTACAGACCGACGGCACTTCCATTCACGTGATTCCAGCCAACTACGCCCACGCCGCCTCAGGAGAGCTATCGCCCCCGCATTGCGCCCCTCGCCCCACGCTCCTGGGGCCACCCCCAAAGCCGCCAACGCGGCGAACCTGCCTGGGATTCTGGCTCGGGAATTATTCCTCCCTCCGAGGTAACAATGCGATTTTTTTTAGCTGGGGGACGATTGGGAGGGACATATCTGAGTTTCTGGGGGTTTTGGAGGTTATGCCAGCTCCCAAAATTGCATTCTGCTTTGGTTCCTTCGTTTATAACGCCAGTTTCGATGAATTTCGAAAAAAAAAATATGGTAGGATGAAACTCATTGGAAAAGGAAGAAAAAATAACAAAAAACATTGTAGGGGCCCAAGAACACCCTCTTGGTGAATGCCAGATCGATTTATTCTGTAGCTGAGGATTCGATTATTTCATCTGAGAGTGTTTTTTCAGCCAGAATAAGCTGAGATCATTTCAGAGATTGTCAATGACATGCTCCTTATAATGCAAGGCGGTCATAATCCCAGGACAAATGTGTAGATCTGTGCGCCCGTTGAAACATATCCCGGTTCATACCATAACACTACCCCCTCGGAATGGATGGACCTCTTGGAAATAGCGACGATACCAGGGTATGCGTGGGATTGTCCAAACTCTTATTCTACGAGAATCTGAAAATCGTCCAAATCTGGATTCATCAGTGAAAAGGACACTACGCTATTGATCGTTCCAATTGATATGTTGCCTTGCAAATTTCTGTCTTTGACGCTTAAGGTCACGTGTTAATGGAACTACTCTTAATGAAAGTCTAGAACCTAGATTCACCTCTCTCAAAAGTCGTCTGATGGTTTCGATGGAAACTTAGATCCCAACTGCATTTTGAAGAGTATTCTGTAGCATTCTACACGTAGATATAGTCTTTCTTCTCGCCGAAACGGTGATGAAACGATCTTGAGCAGGTGTTGTTTTTCGTCGCCCATCAAGCCTTGGTCTTTCCAGCATGGAATCTGTCTCCCTGAACCTATTCCAAAGTCGAGATATCACAATTTGGCTGACTTGGAGCCCTTTCGCTACAACAACCTGAGTTAGTCCACCTTGTAGCATTCCGATAGCCCTATTAGCCTCAACGTTTGTTAATTTACGTCTTGGCATTTTCAGAAAACTCGTTTCAAATCGAAGCCGTTATAAACTGATTCCCTTTCAAAATAAGAACATTCATGAAGCATATGCAAACAATCAAACTTCAGAAAAAACTCGACCAGATTGACGAGATGTCTCATACTGATTTTTATTGGATCGATTCAAGTTGTTATTGAGTTTTAAATGATTTTACAGCGATTTTCTCGAAGATTACATACTTTTCAAAACGATTGATTACGATATTCTTAACACTTGTGGAGCAGTATATCTTCGTCTTACCCAGAAAGAACTTCGTGAATTTACGAATACTGGTTTGCAATCTTTGTTATTATTATAGACAATTTCTTATCATCGACGCTTAAGAAATACTGCAACTTCTTCAGTTTCATGTTCCAAAATATGGAGATTACGCTGAATTAGAAGGAAATTTATTTTTTCTGAATCTGTGTCAAATCTGTTCATTCTGTCACATATTGTATAACAAAATCGTGCTAGAATATTTCCTTCTAGCATAGTTTTCATGATAATATTCATTGATTATATGTTGGTCCCCTGCCTATTCTAAGGAATTTTATAACATCGTTCTCAAGAAAATTTAAATCAGTGCTGTGTAACCAGGACTCTACAGCTTTCATCATCTCTTCGTTACAAGATAATTCGCTGCCTTTTTCAGTTTGGGAAAGAGATGATAGTCGGCGGTGCCATATTAGGTGAAAGAGTCTGTTGTTCCAACTCTGAATTAGTAATTATCGGGGTCAGTAATGATAAATATTTTTTTTCCATTTTCTACATAAGCAGTGGAAATACTAAACTTCTCAGGCCATGGAGAACCTATTAGATCTGGTTCGGTGAAGTATACCCAAGTTTCATTCAACTGAATCTTGAAATCTGAGAATATTCTTCGTGAAATCTTGGGAAATGCACATCGGAGAAAAAAAAATTGGTTACTTTGGCTGAATGAAAGTCTGTTGAAAAGCTTCACACAATTAAATTTCTGCTACACTTTTTCGAATGTTTAGGAGATAAATTTAAAACTTTAGGGGCAAGTTTCAAGGGGTGGCTTAGCTCATTATGAATGGCATCTTTTGCTCCAGGCTGCATGGGAAAAAATGGTATACGAAAAAAGTATTTCTTTTAGCCTCATGAATCTATTGTTAATTGTTGAATGTTCCCGTTATTCTATAAGGAAAAAATCCAGTAATCTTTCTAACAACCAAAAGAAACTGTTGCTGTTGAAGCAATAATTGTCTAGTAAACACCTAACCCTCTTTTCTTTTCAGATGAAGCACGGTCCCGTCAAAAAGGCGTATTAGTTCATTGTTTGGCCGGCATCTCCAGATCAGTAACAATCACAGTGGCTTACCTAATGTATAAGTGCTCCCTCAACCTCAACGATGCATTCAACCTTGTGCGATCAAGAAAGTCTAACATCGCTCCCAACTTCCACTTCATGGAGCAACTCCTCACCTTCGAGAGAGAACTGAAACTAGACGTCTCCTCCCAAAGCGTCCAATCCCTCCAAGACAAGATCAGGCAGGAGCAGAAAAATCAGGGAAACAAACCGGAGAAGCAGAAGCCGAAAGGTCCATGTAAATATTGTAACCTAACAACCGAATGCAAATGCCAGCAACATTCGGAGTTCCTGAGTCCATTGGCGCACATCGGGGTGAGTCCAGACTCTGGCATCGAGTTCGATAGATGGGGATCCAGCACACCGGGAGAATGAGATAGACAGGGGGGGTCGCAGTGGCACTTTTAGAAAGCTTGAAATGGTTTGTGTTACTGCCATCCTCCCTCAACAACCTGCATTTTTTACTTTTGCATTCAGATATATTGCAATTAAGATTCGTTAAAAGATTGATTTTATGCTAGTTATTTCGTTACGATTTATTTTTGGGATGAATTGACAAATAAACACGGGAGGTATCGAATATTATTTGGTTCATCAGTTTTTTGTGCCTTGTACTTTGAATTTTATCGTAAAAACATTTACTCCGCTCTTGTAAACCTAGAATCCAACGCCTAAATTGCACAGTAGTTTTACAAAATCCTGAAATTCTGATATTTTAATGATAATTGAAATGATAGGAGCTTCTTGGGATAATTCCCCAATTAATATAATTTCGATATACAGCACAAATTACACATTTATACGTATTTTAAATGCCGATATTCAATGATAACACGTGCAATCGTAAAATTGTCCTAATGTTGCAATTATGATTAGAGTCTAATGAAAAAAATTTATGAAAACCTGTTATCGAAATCTTCGCATAGCAATTGTTAAGGATATTGACATAATGCACATTTTTTAAATCTGCAAACAGAATAAATTGCAATCTTTCAAAATCATTCAGTGAATGATTAATTTGTGTTGAATCCTTGTAGTTCGAAATTCTAAAGTACTCAATAACTCTCAGACTGGTACTTGAATTTTCAATTCTCTGATATGTTATTGAATGTACTTCAATATGAAATATATTTAGTCCTGGATTGATGTTTTTCTCAGATGTTGGAAATAAAATTTCTTAAAAATATGGGTTGGAGAAGCTGGTTTTAGTTCTCAATTTCCTGTGAAATTCCTAAATCAGATATCCTGTAGTAAATAAATAAGTAACTGAGCCTTGGACTTGAGATTTGTGCCATATTTGGTTTATTTTTGTGCACCTTGCCATGAAAGGATATGATACATAGTTTTGGTTGTATTCCATGGTGGAACATAACCTAATTGTTGATGTTACAAATAAAGATTCTATGTACGAATAAATGTTAAATGAAATATATATTTTCATGATGAAATGTTTCGTCAATATGGCGAAATTTTGAGTACCTTCACCGAAACTGTTTCCCAAAGTAATTTTAGCATCTAAAGGACAAATGCTTAGAAATTAGGATTATTATGTCGTTTGATAAATCATATCAAATATCTCCGACAGATTTTTGAAAGTGCTGTTATTTCAAGACTGACATTGGTATTTAGACTTGAATGCCCAATTTGGTTCCAGTGGGAAAATTTGAGTACTCCAAAGAATTTTTGTGGAAAAGCATTGCGGCAGCACTCTCAACCTTCTGATTATGATAAGTTATATGATCTTCCATTTTGCTATAAAAGCTGAAAGAAATAGTTTTCTATCGAAAAGAAATTTCAGATGATATTTGTGACCTATAGAAAGCTAAAAAGAAAAATTTTGCTAAAATGCGTATTAATAGTTGAAATGTTCAGGCAGTGGCTGAGTGGAAAATCATGTAAAATGATTGATAATGCTATATATTTCTGAAGTTTCAAACTGATGGCTGTTGAGATATTTGCGTTCAATGAAATTTTATCAGATTCAGATTATAGGAAGCGAGTTACTGGTAGACAGTGAACATAAGCAAACATATAGTCTAAATTAAATCGATGTTTGAATAATCTTTTCAAATCTGATGATATTAGCAGGAATTTTTAATTGAGTAAATGTATTTTATATGTTTACAATTTTCTATTGTGACATTCCCATGCAGAAAACTTTTTCACATTTGTTATAATATAATCTAGGTATTTATTCTTCCAACTGTTCTACTTATTGATAGTAATAATAGTAACAAAAATCCTGTAGTAATATTACCACACTAAATTTACTATGTATTTACTATTTGATGTTATTTTATATTGTGTATAATACTATTTATAAATTATGAATTCATGTTTCTTCATATCAATTTTTTTGTAATAAAATTCTATGGTAATTTATATCTGTTTTTATTTTTTATTCTTCACACAAGCACAACATTGAAAAACCATGCTATGGTGATATTTCAGAAATAATTTTTATTTCCAATTCTTTATTCTAAACACATTTTCATTTCCCAGAGGAGAGCAAGATACAAAAAACTTTTCATATTGTTATTCATTCTTCAAAAATAATTATATTTCAACTTTGGTCAATATCTTCCTTTCTGTTAGTGCTAGAATGTTGAAACAAAAACCTTTACCAGACACTTTTTTCATAGCAATTCTGTAGCGTACTATGTTTTTTCTCAAAAGGTTTCCTTGCTGAGCTATAACATAAAGTTATATATAAGTTTTTTCTTATGGAAACAATAGTTGATTATAACTAAGAAAGAATCATTAGTTTTTTAAATTCAAAAACATATACAAGGTGGCCCACGTAAAAAAGTACTCAGAAGAGTTAATCTTTCGAGGTCAGAGGTTCATGATCATACCCCTAATCGGGGTGGCAGCCCCTTCAAGATTCAAAACTCTATTGTGTTCAAGTGACACATCATTGCAAAGGTTTTGCAATTTTATTCATGAATATACTGAACAATTTCTATTTGGTATCAGAATATTAAACTGTCTAAGAATTTTCTGGAGTATACTCAGAAAGATATGGGGCTGAACTGTTTTACGTGGCCCACCCTGTATAATGAGATATATATTTTTGAAACGAAAAAAATTGATGATTCTTTCTGAGTTATAATAAACTATTTTATTCCATAAGAAAAAATACAACTTTATGTTATAGCTCAGCAGGAAACCACTTCAGAAAAAACATAGTACGCTACTGGATTGATATGAAAAAAGGGTCTGTTGAAGGTTTTTGTTTCAACATTCTATCAGTAACAGAAACGGAGATAATGACCAAAGTTGAAATCGCCCAAATTTCAATTTTGGCCTGAAACTCGAATACAAAAAAAAGATAGAGGAATGAAGTTGATAGCATTATCAGTTTGCTCTAAAATACACGAACGTAGTGAGTCATTCATTTTGTAAAAACTTCATATGTATCACCAATTTTGCCCACCCTGTACGTAAAATTCGTATTACAACAAAACGAAAATAATCCCTGCTCTTGAAAGTAAATGCATCCACACAAAATCAGAGATGGCTCAAAAATCAAACATTCAGTTTGAAAAAAAACATGAGTAAAATTCAATTTTTTTTTTCAATTATTGATCGGTTTCGAAAATTAAACAAATACTATTATTACTAAATTTTAGGTTTCTAGGATTTATGTAACAATGATTCATTGCGATGACCAGGGAACAATCATCTTCAAGTTTCAAAAAACTGGTCAGCGACGGAATCTTTCAATATGTTCGTAATTTTTGATTCAGTTTCGGACTATTTCTCGTTGAGTGAACATCTCGTCGCGCTTACACGGTGTGCCTTTTGTGTTTTCGAAGAAGTGTTGTGCCTTTGTGAGTGTTATTGTGGAACGCCAAAGACCTTTGGATATTGCAACGAGAACGTAAGTAATTTTTTCTTTCTTTACCCTGATAACGAAAGTAAGAAATTAGTTTCCGAGTATTTTGTATATTTCCTTATTCAAAAACTTTTCAGGATAATTCGAAAAATATTTTTACGAATTCTTAGTTTCGTTTTGCTTTTCATTTTAATATCTTTCGATACTCCAATTTGATTTCAATGACTCATTTATGATTCACGGTACCTTTACGTAAAATCTCTTTTTCTGAACGGAATTTTTGAATTCGACTTATTTCGAAGGGCAGTGGCCATCATTTCACATAAAGATTTTTCTATTACTTGGGTCTTTTGTAAAAAACATAAAATGCTAACACCGCAAGTTGCTACGGTGTCTAGTCCTCGTGCTACAGGGTGATTTTGGAATTCGGCCAATTGTTACACCTGGCTATAACTTCCGCATAGTATTGACTTGCCAGTATTGTACAAGTTCCAAAATCTCTTCAGCCATTTATGTTTTTCGAAAAAAAGAGTACATTAATGACACGTAGATTAGTTATTTTTATCTCTTTTAATTTAGGAGATGTAGTACTAAATGAACGAAATCTGATCACCCTGTACTTGTCCAACTCTTGCTTCCGTGATTCATAAAGTCGTTTTGTCGATTTTTATGATATTCCTACCAGAAAGTGTCCCTTTTTAGAGTATTGATTTCAAATTGGAAGGAAAAATTTAGTTTTCACTTAGGGCCCTGTATTTTTTTTAAGCTTATGTGCCAACACTTTCGGTATAACGTTTAATTTCGTCTGAATAGCAGTAATCTAGAAAAACTTCCTACTACGGTCCATCATTATGTTAACCATTTTTCAGGATGAATGTATGAAATTTTACTATTTATATATGGAATATAAATAAAAAACCAGATATCTCAGAATTTTCATGCATTCATCACAAAAGTG
This sequence comes from Hippodamia convergens, assembly GCA_038502775.1. Taxonomy (NCBI): domain Eukaryota; kingdom Metazoa; phylum Arthropoda; class Insecta; order Coleoptera; family Coccinellidae; genus Hippodamia; species Hippodamia convergens. The sequence goes on along the minus strand of CM076611.1, from coordinate 31,371,495 downwards.
GGATATCAATCGTTCATCCTTACTTTTGAACTTTACTGCGCACTAGACGAAATTGTACGGTACATGTAACTAATACTCCAATGAAAAAAGTTCTCACGTGAAAATCAAGGAATTAAAGAGAATGAGATCCCTTCAAATGTTGAGATTATTCACAGTCCCCTCCCTCACGTTTTTACTTATTTCATGTAAATTTTCAACTGAAAACGAAGGGATAATGCCCGTGTTTCGGTTAAACCATAGAGTGACCATTTGGATTGAGGTATCCCATAACATGTTCAACAATTTCATTATTCAGATATAGTTTCTGCCATTATTCACTAACAAATGGAAACTATTCGATGATGTATCTGTTAAAACGAAACACGTGCAAAAATGTTTCACCTTAAGCTCAATCCATATGTCCTACTAACAATTCTTTACTAACAGATATGAATTTTTTTCAGTTATGTGCGTGTCGCTGAGACACCAGGTACATTTCACATCGTGTGGACTTGACGTGAGGATAACACCAAGAAGTGTGAAGTGTGTAGTGTTTAGTGAATCAGATCGAACGCTAGAGTCGCGATACGCGAAAACGTGAATACGTTGATCTTTAGACCGCGGAATCGTAAGATTCAAACTGTGTTTTGGTTTCAAACACAATCCGTAAGATATTTCTTCTCAAAACGCGGAATCGTAAGATTCAACCTTCATCCGTTAATCATTAGACCGCGGAATCATAAGATTCAAACTGTGTTTTGGTTTCAAACACAATCCGTAAGATATTCCTTGTCAAAACGCGGAATCGTAAGATTCAACCTTCATCCGTTTATCATTAGACCGCGGAATCATAAGATTCAAACTGTGTTTTGGTTTCAAACACAATCCGTTATTTAATGTGCAAAACGCGGAATCGTAAGATTCAAACACAATCCGTAAATCTTTAGACCGCGGAATCGTAAGATTCAAACTGTGTTTTGGTTTCAAACACAATCCGTTAAATATTCTTTGCTTAAACGCGGAATCGTAAGATTCAAACTTCAGTTAATCTTTAGACCGCGGAATCGAAGGATTCGATTCAAACTGTGCTTTGGTTTCAAGCACAATCCGTTGATCTTCGAAGGTGAAATCGAATGACACGAACTCAATGCGCCAATCATTGGTATCGTAAGATACAAACACAATGCGCAAATCTTTCAAAGTGTAATCGTGAAATACGAACCAAATGCGCAAATTTTCGAGAGTGAAATCATAATATACGAACATAATACACAAATATTTAAAGAGCGGAACCATCATATCTAAACGCAATACACAAATCTTCAAAAGCGAAATCAAAATATACAGGCACAATGCGGATACTATAAAAAATCGTAAAATACAAACACAATGCGGCAATTCTTCAGAGCGGAATCGTAAGATACACTTACAATAATACGCAAATCGTTAAAAGCGGAATCGCTAAATACAAACCCAATACGCAAAATTATAAGATCGGAATAGGAAGATACAAACACAATCCGCAAAATCTATTAAAGCGAAATATTAAGAAACGAACACAATGCGAAGTGTTTGAAAGCGGAATCGTAAAATACGAAACAATGCGTAAATCTTTCAAAGCGAAATCGTAAAATACGAACAAAATGCGCAAATCCTTAAAAGCGAAATCGTCATATACGAACATAATACACAAATATTTAAAGAGCGGAATCATCAAATGCGAACGCAATGCGCAAATCTTCAAAAGCGAAATCAGAAGATCAAACACAATGCGGATACTATGAAAAAATCGTAAGATACAAACACAATGCGGCAATTCTTGAGAGCGGAATCGTAAGGTACGATTACAATACGCAAGTCGTTAAAAGCGGAATCGTAAAATACAAACCCAATACGCAAAAACTTTTAAAGCGAAATCGTATATTACGAACAAAATGCGCAAATCCTTAAAAGCGAAATCGTAATATACGAACATAATACACAAATATTTAAAGAGCGGAATCATCAAATGCGAACGCAATGCGCAAATCTTCAAAAGCGAAATCAGAAGATCAAACACAATGCGGATACTATAAAAAAAAATCGTAAGATACAAACACAATGCGGCAATTCTTGAGAGCGGAATCGTAAGATATACGATTACAATACGCAAGTCGTTAAAAGCGGAATCGTTAAATACAAACCCAATACGCAAAAACTTTTAAAGCGAAATCGTATATTACGAACAAAATGCGCAAATCTTTGAAGGTGAAATCGTAATATACGAATATAATGCACAAATATTTGAAGAGCGGAATCATCAAATGCAAACGCAAGGCGCAAATCTTCAAAAGCGAAATCAGAAGATCAAACACAATGCGGATACTATAAAAAAATCGTAAGATACAAACGCAATGCGCAATTCTTGACAGCGGAATCATAATATATTATATATAAGATACGATAATAGCGGAATCGTTGAATACAAACCCAATACGCAAAACTATGAGATCGGAAGCGGAATATACAAATACAATGCAAAAATTCAAAGCGAGATCTTAAGAAACTACACAATGCGCAAATCTTCGGAAGCGGAATTGTAATATACAAACACAATGCGCAAGTCTAAGAAAGCGGAGTTCTAAGATACATATCTTAGAATATATTTTATATTCTAAGATACAAATACAAACACAAGGCGCATATCTTAGAAAGAAAAAGGGTTAGATGAAATCGTATGACAAGAACTCAATGCGGCAAACACTGAAAAGCGGAATCATGAGATACAAACACATTGCGCAAATCTTAAAAAGCGAAATCATAAGATTTAAACAAATTGCGGAAATCTTAGAAGCGGAAGCGTAACTACACAATGCGCAAGTCTAAGAAAGCGGAGTTCTAAGATACATATCTTAGAATATATTTTATATTCTAAGATACAAATACAAACACAAGGCGCATATCTTAGAAAGCAAAAGGTTTAGGTGAAATCGTATGACAAGAACTCGATGCGCCAAACACTGAAAGCGGAATCATGAGATACAAACACGATGCGCAAATCTTAAAAAGCGAAATCATAAGATTTAAACAAATTGCGGAAATCTTAGAAGCGGAAGCGTAACTACACAATGCGCAAGTCTAAGAAAGCGGAGTTCTAAGATACATATCTTAGAATATATTTTATATTCTAAGATACAAATACAAACACAAGGCGCATATCTTAGAAAGCAAAAGGTTTAGGTGAAATCGTATGACAAGAACTCGATGCGCCAAACACTGAAAGCGGAATCATGAGATACAAACACGATGCGCAAATCTTAAAAAGCGAAATCATAAGATTTAAACAAATTGCGAAAATCTTAGAAGCGGAAGCGTAATATACGAGAAAAATACGCAAATCTTCAAAAGCGGAAGCGTAAGATACAAACACAATGCGTCAATTTTTAATAGCGGATTCGTAATATACGAACACAATGCGCAAAACTTTAAAAACGGTATCGTTATATAAAAACGCAATGCGCAAAAATATGAGATCGGAATCCTAAGATACAAACACAGTGCGCAAAAATATAATCATCAGATACGAATGAGAATGAGTAAATCTGAAAAAGCGGAACCTAAGATACAAACACATTGCGCAAATCTTAAAATGCGAATTCATAAGATTTAAACAAATTGCGGAAATCTTAGAAGCGGAAGCGTAAGATACGAGAAAATTACGCAAATCTTCAAAAGCGGAATCGTAAGATTCAAACACAATGCGTCAATTTTTAATAGCGGAATCGTAAGATACGAACACAATGCGCAAACCGTAAGAAGCGGTATCGTTATATAAAAACGCAATGCGCAAAAATATGAGATCGGAATCCTAAGATACAAACACAGTGCGCAAAAAAATAATCATCAGATACGAATGAGAATGAGTAAATCTGAAAAAGCGGAACCTAAGATACAAACACAATGCGCAAATCTTAAAATGCGAATTCATAATATTTAAACAAATTGCGGAAATCTCAGAAGCGGAAGCGTAAGATACGAGAAAAATACGCAAATCTTCAAAAGCGGAAGCGTAAGATACAAACACAATGCGTCAATTTTTAATAGCGGATTCGTAATATACGAACACAATGCGCAAAACTTTAAAAACGGTATCGTTATATAAAAACGCAATGCGCAAAAATATGAGATCGGAATCCTAAGATACAAACACAGTGCGCAAAAATATAATCATCAGATACGAATGAGAATGAGTAAATCTGAAAAAGCGGAACCTAAGATACAAACACAATGCGCAAATCTTAAAATGCGAATTCATAAGATTTAAACAAATTGCGGAAATCTTAGAAGCGGAAGCGTAAGATACGAGAAAATAACGCAAATCTTCAAAAGCGGAATCGTAAGATTCAAACACAATGCGTCAATTTTTAATAGCGGAATCGTAAGACACGAACACAATGCGCAAACCGTAAGAAGCGGTATCGTTATATAAAAACAAAATGCGCAAAAATATGAGATCGGAATTCTAAGAAACAAACACAATGCGCAAAAAAATAAAAGCGGAATCATCAGATACAAATCTGAAAAAGCGCAAATTTTCGTAAGATACGAATAACCGAATGCGAAAATATTAAAAAGCGGAATCTTAAAATACGATCACAATGCGAAAATATCTGAAAGCGACGACAATGCGCAAATCTAAAAATGAGAAATCGTAAGTTATAAACACAATGACGCAAATCTATATGAGTAGTATCGTGAGAAACAGTTAAAATGCGCCATCCGTAAATTTCCAGACCGCGGAATCGTAAGATTCTCTAACACAATCCGTAAATCTTTAGACCGGGGAATCGTAAGATTCAAACTGGGTGTTTTGGTTTCAAACACAATCCGTTATTTAATGTTCAAAACGCGGAATCTTTAAGATTCAAACGACTTCGTTAATCTTTAGACCGGGGAATCGTAAGATTCAAACTGGGTGTTTTGGTTTCAAACACAATCCGTTATTTAATGTTCAAAACGCGGAATCTTTAGGATTCGAACGCAATTCGTACATTTTTAGACCGCGGAATCGTAAGATTCAAACTGTGTTTTGGTTTCAAACACAATCCGATATCTAAAAAGTGATTGCCGTTTCTTCGAATATGATCAAACTCTAGCGTTCGACTGTGGCCCAACGTTTAGGACTAAAAACAGACAAAGTGCGCGTATACGGTTGGGCCAGTTCATATCGAGTGCGGGAGTGCGGTGGACAATCAACAACTGGATTGCTAATGAAAAAATCTTACCTCAGACCTCCTGAGTAGGTTTTAAAACCCTGAGGGGCCGAATGGCTATAAATCACTCGGATTTCTTTCTTGCATCCAGTTGTAGAACGCTTTGAGGTTCTGCTTAAGCCTTAGACTACGTTATGTCCATGGCTTAAGCGGTATAAAAGGGTGGTCGACGATAGCTTCGAAAGCACACTAGAGCACTCTTACGAGGGTCCTGTACCAGCCAACATTGCGGTGTCCGTAAGCCCTACCTGAAAAATAGGCTGTCATCGTATGGCTAGGTATATATGTGTTAGTAAAAGAAATCGTTGCATGTAAAGGCTACAAAGAACCGCCTGGTTGACCTCCCCCATATGGCTGAGCTATGATTCACAGCTACCATTCGACAGATTCCCAATGCTGTCCTGTGGTAGCCTTGATGAGCTTGGCGAACCCCGGGGTCAAGGGGTAGTGATACCCGGCACAATACCTCCATGACCTTTTCGATGAAAATATGCCAAGACAACTGTTGCTGTATTTTCATCGAGGGTCATAAGGTGGAATGGAAAGTTGTGCACCATAAATACAAGTAATTAATAGGTAATTCAAGAAATTGTTTTCTTCTAAGGTTGAATCATCAATCAACAACAAATGGTATGTATATGGTATTGCTTTTTTGTGATCACGGCACGATGGACAATCATCAAATCACTTCTTTTTCATTTGTGTTCTGTTCCGTGCATACACAGAACAAAACTAGTTTTCATTTTCAGTACTGACAAAGTGGTTTTGTAATATAGCCGCCAGAGGGCCTCTAGAATTTTGGATACGCAACGCAACTTAAATGTGTTTGAAGAATAAGTTGAAGAAAACTTAGATGATCGATGATTTCAAAGCAAGTCTATGTCGAGATTTAGAGAGGTTATAAATGTTTCCTGCAGTGCAGTTAACCTAACTTCGAACATTTGTTTGAAAAATTGTGTATTATAGTTCGTCTATTAAGGATTGATTTAGACAACTTATCTTGAGGAACAGTTCAGACATTTTCTATAAAACTAATTTATAATATTTATTATATTCTAACATTTGTTGATCTTCCTGTAAGTATTTGAATCTTGAACACTGACATCTCCTTATTTAGAATGCCTCTAGTTCTTTTGAATCGCTACAGGATTGATAACTCATGAGTAATATAAGCTTATTTATTTACATTTTTAGCAGTCATCTTGAATTCAATCGATATAATTTAAATTATCACCTCTCCAAAAGAATTCTCCAGTTCAAAATAAATCCTTTCTATTATTAATATTGGCAGGTTCAATCGTGACTTCATTATAGCTACTATATTTATTCATGAATGTTTTGATTATAGAATTAAGATGGGAAAATATCGAAGCAAATTGAAGGGCTGTAGTAAAGGAAAGCGTTGGCCTAAAGGTCATAGTTCCAGTTCAAACCCTACAACACGTAAATACAGGGATACAGCAAGATCTTCATGTTTTCAGATGACCCCAGGTGAATTCTTAGTTACAGGAAAATTTTACTGAACAATTTTATCAAATACTTTTGAAATTCCAGGTCCTAGTTGTTTGACAGTAGAAGCTCTCCAGAAGCATGATGATAAATTGAACGCATTTTCTATTCCTAGAATGGTTGAAGAACCAATTGAAGTGGATAATGATACTGCAACAGAATCATCTTGTACCTCAATGGATTCATTTGCTTCAGATTGGTCAGGATGCTCTCACATGTCATTCAGTAGATTCCTTAATATTTTTAGGGCTGACTCACAGCTACATAAAGAAATGTTGGCTATATTGGCAGCAGTAAGAGAGGTCATTTTGGAGAACGAGAAGAAAGATGAACCTACATCAACTGAATATTTTTGTACATTGGTAAGAGACTTGAGTCAATACAATGAACACATTTTAAGATGAGTAAATGTTTTAGATGACAACTCTTGAGGAACTGTATAAAAACGAGGACCAATTACAAGTGGCGGCTGTTCTTTCGCTGTTGAGTATGGGTATTAAAACAGTTCCAGATGCTGTACTTGTGGCTAAATTTACAGAAATTACACAGAAGATGCAGATTATTCTGAAGGATTATGTAGTTTCTGATAATAACGCTGTAGTGAAATCTGTTCTCTTCATATTGAGTCATATGGTGAAGATCTTGGAAGCACCTGCATGGAATCAACAAATTATAGAAATATTCAATACGTTGCTGAATCCTTTTTGTATTCATTCCAAGCCAAAAGTAAGTTAGGAATTATTCTTGAATGAATGAAAATGTTTTCTGATAATTGATATTCATTCCACATTCTTTTCACAGTGGAGAAAGAGTGCGCAAAAAGCTGTGGTATTCATTGTTAAAGACGGGGGTTTTAAGAACGTGGTTCCAAATTTAGCAGCGATTGAAGTAGCTAAGTTTTGCGAAAGGACGTTGAATGCTGCCTTGGGTCAAAGTGACGATAACACAGTACTAGTTTCATCACTGAAAAATGGTCAAACTACTATATTACATACTTTAGGACTCATGAAAGAAGTGATTTGTTATTTCCCTAAGAAGTATATCAAGGTAAGTTGTAATAGTAGGTTGGATTTTTTAAGATTCTATACGGTTTTCTTTTTCAGTCGTCTTGTGAAATTATTTTGAAGCTCATTATGTTGAATTATGAAATCGTAACTTATAATGGATTTGAAGTTCTTCATTCCTTGTTCTCGGCTCCAAACGCTGTAGTCCCAGCTCAATTAAACGGTCAGCTGATAACGGCCCTCTATGATTATCAACCTTCCGCTACAGATGTCCAGGCTTCCCATGCTTGGTTAACAGTCATGCAAAAAGCACACATCCATTTAGCAGAGTGAGTAAACCTTCATTATCCGCAGAACATATTTCTAATGAACAATTTTTTCAGTGTCGATTTATCTCTTGCCTGCGAAGCCTTCCCTAAAATATTCTCAACATTCACTCAACTCTGGTGTTCGGAAATCCAAGCCGTTCAAACAAATGTTACTTACGGATTGGAGATTCTTCTGAAAGATGCTGTAACTCCAGCTTGTGCTACTCCGCAGCTTGTTGAACAGTATAAATCAAAATTGGCCAAAGTATTTGGTCTCATTGAGAACTGTCTCTCCTATCAATACCACAATATCTGGCATCATGTTCTTCATGTAATCAGCACGATGTTCGAAGTAAGTATATTCACTATCTTCAGTGAAAATGAACTAAAAATAATTAGGATTTTTGTAATTTTACTCTTATTTACAGGTTGGTGGTATGAACTGCAAGGAAATGTTCTTCAGCACCCTGAAAGCGCTCACAGATCTGAGAGATTCGTACAAGTTCACTTTCAACAATGAGTTAGAACACGCAGTTGGATCGGCAATAAGATCGCTTGGTATAGAAACAGTGCTCGAAGTGATTCCTCTGAAGAGAGAGAATGGTGACTTGAATATCGACAGATCGTGGTTGTTACCAGTGCTCAGGGAAAACATCAAAATCTCCACTTTGGATTATTTCATTAAGAATATTTTAACAATGGCGATGGCTTGTCAAAGGAAATCTATCCAGATGGCTGAAGCTAATGATGTCGTGGGGGCTCACAGTTCCGAATTGTTGTATTTCCAGCTGTGGAATTTACTGCCAAGCTTCTGCAATAATCCATCTGATATCAAAGACAGCTTCAAGGTATGTGCTCGCATTTTAGGGGTTCGCTTTATAAAATGACTGATAAATAATGTTTTTTCAGAGTATCGCTAAAATACTAGGTAAAGCGATCTCCGATCATAAAGATTTGAGATTATCTGTCATGACTTCCTTGAGGAAACTGATAAATTTCGCTAAAAATAACGAAGATAAAAGTGATCTTAACGAATTGACTAGGTTTGATAGAAACTACCTTCCAATTTTATTCAATCTCTACACTACCAAACCTTTAGGTACAGATGAAGAAGGACACAGGCTAGCTGCTTTAGAGACTATCAAAGTAAGTTAAATTCCTTTTTATTTGTGACTGCATGATGAATATTCCAGAAAACTTTATTTGGGTTTTCTATCCCAGTCTCTAAAACAAGAAACAATTAGAAAAATTTTTAAATAATAGTAGTTAGTTAGTTGAGCACTAATTTGTTAGGGGGCAAAACTTTATAAGAAGAAATTGTTTTCTAACAATGATCAAAAAGAAAACACTTTGAACTCAGAAACGCAACATTTCAGAGTCTTAATCAGACTCCTTCATCAACAATTCATATTTTTCATATGACTTCGCAGAATCGTGACAATATTTTGATTTTTTACGCAGTGGCCTTTCTTCTATTATTTAAAAATTTTTCTAATTGTTTCTTGTTTCTGAGACTGGGAGAGAAAACCCAAATAATGTTCCCAGACAATATTTCAATAGATACATTATGAATGATTTTTTCCAGCTTTTCTTAACAATATCTAGGCCGGAACTGATCGAAGAACTTTTCACAAATTGTTTACAAAGACTCAACAGTTCTTCTGAAGATCCAGAAGATACCTTCATCAAAGAAAGTATCCTGGATTTAATTCGAGCCCTAGTACCCTATCAGTCAATTGAAAACATCGAAATTCTTTATAATCAGTGTGTGAAAAATCTACCTGAAATTAAAAATAGGAAAGAGCAGAAAAAATCGTACAGAATATTCGAAGAAATATGCGCCAGCGAATCGGAGAACTGCAAAGCCTTCTTGAAAAAGCATAGGAAAGAGATGCAGAGATTATTGAAGGCATCGATGAAAACAGCTGCTGTTTCAAGCGAAGGGGCAAGATTGAGGTGCTTCCACTATCTTTTGAAAGCTCAGCCCCAACTGGATCATGACAGTAAATTGATTAAGACGGTGATGCCAGAAGTCATTTTAGCCTGCAAGGATGTTAATGAAAAATGCCGAGCCACAGCTTACGAGATACTGAATACCATCGGGGAGCAATTAATATACCAGGGTCACGAGCAAGAATTCATAACTTTGCTGGTTGTCAGCTTGGGAGGAACTACGCAGATGATAAGTTGTACCATTTTGGCATTAGCTTCGATTTTGCATAATTTTTCTGGTGAGTTTCTATTCGTCTTTATTTTAAAGCAAGTTTTGAATCATTCCGGATTTAACTTACCCCATTTTCAGGATCTATCGGACAAGTCAATATTCAGCTTTTACTTGAAAACATTTTGACACTTATGGCTTCACCAACTAGGGAAATAGTTGGTTCTTGTTTCGCTTTCATAAAGACCTACCTGAAAACCTTACCAACACCTTTGGTAGGAACCTCTTTGCCATACATTATGAAATCGTTCAGCACAATGACAGAAGATTGCAAACGTCACTTTAGATTGAAAATACGCGATATTGTGGTTATATTGGTACGGAAATTTGGGGCCGATGGAATTTCTCCTTATGTGCCTCAAGAAGATACTATTATGTACAAAAGACTCAGGAATTTGAGGAAAAAGGAGGCGAGGAAGAAACGTAAAGGAGAAATGGAAAAAGAGCAATCAGATGATGAAGAGGAAGATGAATTTATCATCAACACGAAACATAAGAGGTGAGCATTGTTTTATAGTATTTGAGCTTCAAGTAAGAAGACCACTTCTCGTATATTTTGGAAGTTCTAGGACTTCCAGTTTTTCCGGAAGTGACTTCAACTTACGTTTTTCAAATGGGAAGACCCATTTTTTATTGCATAAATAGATTCTCCATCTTTTTTATTCCAAAAGTTTGAATTTTCCAGAGAAAATTCTCTTTAAATGAGCAAATAGGAAAAAAAAATCTCAAAATTGTTTGTATTTCAACAGAGTTAACTTTTGAGATTTTTTTTTTTGTATTTTCTCATTAAAAGAGAATTTTCTCGGGAAAATTCCACTTTTTGAAATTAAAAAGACTCAGAATTCAATGGAGAAGCTATTTATACAATAAAAAAATGGGTCTTCCCATTTGAAAAACGAAAGTTGATGTCACCTAGAACCTTCATAAAATATACGAGAAGTCGTCTTCTTACTTAAAGCTCACCTTTAGAATTTGAATCCTGAATCTTGTGTCTTTCCTAAAAATATTCTATAGAGCCATATTCGTGAATAACCCTGTATATTTTCAATTTCAATTTCTAGTGTTGAGGACATTCTTGCGGATTCTGATTCAGACTTTGAAAGTATGGATACTGGTGAGCCAAAACCGAAGAAGAAGAGGAAGAATGCGCAATATATTCAAGAGGATCCCAATACAATAGTCGATTTTGCAGACTCAACTTCAATAAGTAAAGTTTCATGTGAGTGAACAAATTTATTACAATTGATACACATTACTAACATATTTCTCTTTGCAACAGCGTCAAGACCAGGTCAGAAGGCCGTTCTTTCAGAAATAAAGAAAAAAGATAAAGATAGAGGTTTTAAAACAGCCAGTGATGGCAGATTGATTATAAAAGATCTTTCATCAGACAGTGAAACAGACGAAAAGAAGAATAAAATCAGTTTTGATGTTTCTGATTCAGGTAATATTCGAAATAATCTAGGTTTTACTCATTTTTAATAAAATTTCTATTTTCAGAGGATGAAAGCATTGAGACTATGCCTCTAACAAACAGGAAGCGAAAGGCATCTGATGCTGTTAGCATGACTAGTGGAACCAGTGGAAGGAGTTCTAAATATAGGCCAGGAGGAGTGGGTATACACAGGTGAGGCAACAGAAAAAATTATTCAATTCACAAAGAATTGATATCCATATTCAAGAATTAGGTCCATCTCAAAATTTGAATATAACATACTTTTTTTTAATTTCCAGAGCTTTGGATACAGCATCTCTTCGAAGTGGAACTTCTGCTGGTTCAGAATATAGGTCCAAAAAAGCCAAAGGTGATGTTAAGAAGAAAGGCAAATTTGATCCCTACGCTTACTTGCCTCTGCAAAGATCTGCTCTCAATAAAAGGTAAAAATATTTTCTTTTGAATTCACGAAGTGCAATTAAGAATTATCTCTAGACTACTTAATTAATGATTATTTTTACAGGAACAAAAACAACAAAAAGAAGAAAACAGATTACTTTTTATAAATTCGTTTGCAAAATAATCCAAGAAATAATCATATTTTATGCAAATTTGAAAAATAAATGTTGGTTGGAATGTTTAAAACTGAACTGAAATGATTGTTAACTTAAATTTGTTGTTATATATCCATATTGTATACATTAAATGATAATGAAAGACTTCATAATGTTGTTTTATTTTATATTCAGATCTAGAATTTAATTTACAAAGTAAATTTACAATGTTCGTAAATTATTACATTATTTAGACCCAGACCATCACAAATCTGCAATTTCTCATGATTTGCTATGAAAGTGCTAATAATTCTTGAAATAAGAAAATTTACTTCACACAATAGTTAATTCTCTGTTGAACTGTAAAAGTTCTGAATTCAATTCAAAATATTTTGCCTTATAATTTTCACCAAAAATTATTATCCAACATGAGGTGGAAATGAAAATTTTATGCTTGAATGATTCAAATTGTCAATTTTGGCTATCATTAATATAGATTGAGAGTAGTAAAAATATGCTATAAACGCAAACATAATGGTGAAAATGAGACAATAGTGATAGATATCTCAATAGTTGAAAGAATATAATGATCTTATGATGAAAATGAAATTATAACGAAGTGTATAAAATAAAATCATTTATTGGCAATGTGCCAGCAGATAAATATTATCAAATCATAACAAAATCAGAAGCCAACATGAAGTATCCAAATCGTAATCTTACACCTTAATCTACAATATACAACTTATTCAGTAACCATTTTATATTTTAGCAAGTGATTAGAACTAAGGAATTTAATTAATTTCTATTTTTATTTCAAAACTGGTTTGAACTTCTGTTAATCATTAAAATCACATGTATCAGTCATGGGTTGATAATTTGGCCATTTTGGTCTTGAAAATATGGCGTTTTATCAATTTCTGTCTGGATCCCCTCCCATAATTTTTAAAATGAGTATTTCTATTCAGGACGACTTTTATGCGTTTTTACTTAAGTACAACAAGTAGTGAACTTATATATCAAGTAAAAACAAAATTATCAATCGATGGCAAGATCTAAATGGGGAGTATAAAAAGACATTTGGGTTGTTGTTCGTTCTATTTTTATAATCAGCCGAACGAATGAATATATTTCAAACATTACCACTCTCCCATGGGCACAATAACTTTCGAAACAAAATCTGAAATGCTGTTGCTGTGTCTTCTTTGTAAAGCTAAAAACATATTCAAGTAAAAATAAGTATCACTTCAGCTACTATTGCTCTCCCACTTCAAAACAGATAGACAAGTGGTCCACGTTCTCTTTGAAATACAAAATAGAAATTTAGCAGATGTTATCGAAGTAATCACATTTTTTTCAATTCATAGTAAATATACGAACAGTAAGTAAAGCACTAAAGGACATACACAGCCTTTGAAATTGAATGTTGATAAATTTCAAAGGAATGATTTATTCAGAATTTGAACCCAAGACAATATGATAATTGTTGAATTGATGTTTGTTAATTCACAATGATTTGAGAAAATCAGATCTCAAAAACTGACCTGAACTAATCATTCCTTCCATGATGATAGTATTTCTATGTAAATCAATGATTGAAGGCCCCAAAAGCAAATTTTGAACATGTGTGCCAAAATCAATAGAAAACAGCAAGCAAATTATGAAACGATCATTATCAATAATTTTCCAGACATAACACATCTATTACTATGACTGCATCTAAATAGAAATCTTATGAGAATAATAAAAAATTCAGTTCGTAACTTTCAGTCAAACCAGTAAATGAGAACCGTAGCGAATAAGTTTCTTTCATACATCCATAAAATGAAGAACAATTTGAAATGTCTTATCAGTTCCACAATTGAAGCTTTTTTAAAGATAATGATTAGAACCTTAATTATGATAAAACATGATTACTAAGATACATATTGATTTCCAAATTGTTCTTTACCCTTCTTAATGCATACCAGATTTGGAATGTGCAATAAGCCATTGGAGAGTGATATCTATGTTATCCTTTTCTTTACAAGAGATAGAGTAACAGCAAATTTCACGATCTTGAATGGCAGACAAGTTCCTGAAAAAAAACAGAATGAATATAAGTAAGAGAAAAATTACTTTTCAGTTTGAACTCACATTCTTTCTATAAGGCCGTTTTCATCTAATGCATTTGGTTTATCTCTCTTATTACCTAAAACTAACACTGGAATACCAGCTAATTGAGGTTTATCCAATAAACTATGAAGTTCATTTCGTGATGCTTCTATCTTATCAGGATCAGCTGCATCAACCATGTATCTATAATTTAACATATTTTTACACTTCAATATAAAGAGAAGATTGAAGTAGAACTTACACAATAGCATTAACGCCTCTACAATATCTTTCCCACATAGACCTGAAGCGAGGTTGTCCACCAATATCCCAAACTTTGATAGTTACATTCCCCTTAGTAATTTTTCTCATGTTGAAGCCCACAGTAGGAATCATATCTTCACTGAATTGACCTGACTAGTAAAATTAAAACACAAATCAATAAAGTGAGACTGAATACATTAAAACGGTATAAAGACAAAAGACATTTCACTCACAGCAATAACATTCACAAAAGTAGTTTTTCCTGAGTATTGTAAACCAACAAGCGTTAATTCCATTTCTTCTTTCCAGAAGAGGCTCCTGAACCAGTCCAATAATCTATTCATGAGGGCTAACATTTTGTATTTTGCGAAAAAAAGGTCTGAAAATGCAAACTGGATATTTCGTGGAAATTTTATACAATAATCAACAACCCAACCCGATTGACAAAGTAAATGACAACTGAAAAGTTTAGTTTTGACACTGACAACTTCCGATCATAGAAATATAATAGAAATCTTCATGATATCCTGTATAGATACAGGGTGACTCATGTTATATTGCTCATTCCAATTATGCACTATCTCCTAGATAGTGGAATAACACCAACATTCATGGAATACTCATCTTTATTTAAACGAAGAAAACATAACTTATAAATCTAGTAATAATCATTGTTTATTTGCTTTATTCTAAATCATCCGATTATTGCTCTGGCTCAGAGTTAATGGTTTGATGACAGTGTTATTTTTCAAAGCATCAAAAATTTCTCTTGCCCTTTGTATAATGTGCGGATTCAGCCCAACTTCTTCAGCTATGTCAAAAGCGAAGCTTTCTGAAATACCTTCCACAAGTTTATAAAGAAGAACCATTGGTTGATCGGCGTGACGAGTGTAACTCATTTTTTGGTACTCAAGAAGAGGTGATTCGGCTAGGTACTTCCTAACTTGTTGATAGTGGGTAGAAACTAAGATATGAGGACAGTTTTCGTTAGTTCTCAGAAATTTTCGGAGCACCCCTACCATGAGAATGAGCCCATCATCTCCAGAAGTTCCTTTACCGAATTCATCCATTATTATCAGCGAAGAAGGCGCAGCGTTGTAGATTGCCTGCGTTATCTGGAATTATTGGAAACGTTATTCACTAGAACGGTAAATTTCTGTACATATAGCTGATAATGTCAAACAGAAGATTACCCGCTGTGTGAAAAACAATATTTATCACTGTTTTCATTTTTCGTTATTTCTCTATATTTATTAATGTTCTGCGTGTCTTTACCTCCTTGCCTCATGTTTTATAAATTAGGCGGATTCAATCAAAGTAGGTTTTAGGGGGACATTATAACCGATTTCAAGCGAGTAACCTGGTTATCATAGGTAATTTCCAACAATAACCAACAGCATTCTAACGCTTTTGGTTATTGTTGGTTATTATTATATGACGTCATCAATTAGCCCTTTACGTCACCGTTTTGGACCACAGAGCAGGGTTAAGGTTATGGTTATGAAGAAGTTATGTCGAATGATTATTATTGTTGCATAAGTTTTTCTCTGTTGTCGTTTGATTTTTATGCTATTATTTGTTATGAAAAATATTAATATTGTCAGAATGTTGGCTCTATACTCCCTTCCATGAACTATTTCGAAAAATCACCTGCGTTACGTCGATCATGAATGCTGACAACCTGACAGAAACGGATTCTGTCGCTGTTCTAAAATGCAAACTCCGGGTGATTCCAATATTCGCATCCTTGGCAGGAACATAAGATCCTACGTGCGCCAAGTAGATGATAATTCCGACCTGCTTCAAATATATGCTTTTTCCGCTTCCGTTTGGTCCTGTTATTATCTTAACATGGCTATATTTGCCGCCTGAAAAGAAGTCATTGCTCACGAATCCAGCAAACATTTCCTCCATCAGCGGATGCCGGCCCTCTTTGATCTCTTGAATTCTTTCATCGTTCATAGTTGGTTTCACGAAATTTTTTTCGGCGGCAACTTTCGCCATAGCGATAAGACTGCAATAAGTTTTGTTGGCAATATGGTGTTCATCAGAAAATGAAATGACTTTCTTTACCTATCAATGAGGGCAATAAGTTTTAAAGGTTCTCTGATATCTTTGTTGTACTTAAGGATAAAACCAGACAGCCTTTGAATTATCCTATTTTCATGAGACACAATTTCCGCGTTTATATCACCTAAGTCTTTGTCAAGTTCTGAAAGAATATTTTGAGAAACGAATTAACAAAGTAGGCATAATTATCTCACCAGCGCATAGAGGACTCTTGTAGTGAATAGAACCACCAAGTGTGAACTGAAAAATTAATTAACTTATGATAATTAATCATTTTGATCACTCAAACTCTACCATGAACTTGTAGCCGATATCACTGAGGTCCTCAGGATTGCAATTCGGCTCCCACTCTTTGACCGATACCAGGTGTCCCATTTCAGGGAGATAAACTACCGCACATTCTGTCAGAAAATCTGGCAATTCCTCCACTGCTATTCTAGCCGCAGCTGTTACATGTTTCGAAATATCCTGACGTTGGAGTTTTTCTGAAAAAATCATAAATATGCCATATCCAAAGAAAGAAAAAGAAATTTCATGGAAATTCATCTATGCTCCGCTCATAGATGATCAAGGATGATTCGTATGAAATCTCTTTTCTGGACCTGCACGTACTTGCATCCAAATCTGCATCAATCCCAAACTTGATGACTGGCCTTCCAGCTTTGAATTTAGTTGAGAAATCGAAAGCACTCTGGATTGACTGATGCAACCCGATGAGCTCTGAAGTTATTGCGTTATTCAGGTCGTTCAAAAGTTCACAGTTATTTCTCAAAGGCCCGCTCAGTTCGTTTATCAGGATCGTATGGTATATCGTCTGAAAATAGAATTGACTCATTCAAAATATTCAATAATGGGATTTTTAAACTGGACCGATAGAATTAATTCAGTTTTAGTTACTTTGTACAAGCTCTGCCAACTGCTGCTCTTTGCTTTCGAGTTAGCAATTTCTTGTAGAATCAGCTGCAAAATAGTCGATATAATAATGATCGTTACTTTTGTTATTATTCTCTTACGTTCACTTCAACGAGATTCTTTATATTGTCTTGTATACTCTCGATGAATTCCTTGTGAGAAGGCTGCAGAGCAAACTGGATGAAATCCAATCGCTTATTCAGTTCTGACATATCGGAAATCGGATTCAACAGAAGAATCCTAAAAAAAAATGTTTATTGGGTTAGGGATAAATCTTTAGATTTCTTACACCAACTCAGTATTGCAATTTTGAGGCATTATTCAAATCAGAGAACGTGATGAGCAAAGCAGCAACTCTCCTATAGGTTATCTTAGGTTAGGATGACATATTTTAAAATTCTACCTTAGGTGAAGTTGACCCATTCTTGATTTACAATGCGATGAAAACAACTTGTAAATGCTCAAACCTTCCCTAGTATTTGATTGTACTCCTCTTTTGAAGCCAGCTTCATGCGACTTCTGATTGAATATTTGTAGGGCGTTAAAACTGGCCCAGTCTATGAGAACATGATTCCTTCTATAAAAACAATGGTTGGACAACAAAATGTAGCAATGTGAGAATTCTTACATCGTAGCTTGATACATGTAAAGAATTTTCAATTCCCTTTCTGGGGAGAAGAAAGCCCAATTCTTATCTAAATATTTCACAAGAGCGCCTGCAGCATATATCGACATTTTATAGTCGAAATTGATGAGAGATTGGATGTACATTTCCTTCAAGATGTCACTTGATTCTGTTTCTGGAAAAGAAGCTATGTCTACCTGTTGTAGTATGGCTTTGCATATTTCATAAGCTGTGGAAATTAAATAATGTATATTCAATAAGTATGCCCCAAACATTGAAATTGTAATTCCTAATAAAAAATGTACATACAGTATTCTTTCCCAGATAATATATAAAAATTCGGAGGCAGACTTCTGATGTCCGACGTAGTTGTATTTGTAGCTTGATCGTTTATAGTATCAATCAATGATTTTATGAACGCATCGGTAGAAGATCCAATACAAATTGTATATTTAGGAGAAACTTCTCGGAATATGCATTTTAAAAATGAAAAATGAGGACTTACGTCGATGTACTCTTCATAAACATAAACCTTCAAAAAAATTCAGTATTTGGACATTACATGAGCTGTTTTTTTTACCTACCAAACCATCGTTCAAGCTATAGTAAGCGGCCCCCAGTCTGTTACCTTTCCAAAGAATGCACATTATATGTATACTCTCTTCAGAGTTATTGGGATTTTCGTTCAATTCTGAACTTGTTTCTATTGTGTTGGAATTATTTCCTTTCAGCTGGAAAATGTGTTGAAGATCCATTATGCCTTGATTTCAGTTGAACTTCAATCGACCAAACAATTAATACAACATCAATTTCACTGAACTATGTTTTCAAATTCAAAATATGTCATAGATTAAGTTAAAACTTCTATGATAATTCCACTATTGTTGATTTTCATAAGAAGAAAACGAAGTAATCTATGACAGGATGCTGTATCGGGTTCTATGGTGCTGTGTCAAACGATAAGTGACAATTGACAAAAGTTATTCACAGAAAACATAATAGTAGGTAAATAATAAATACAACAACTTCTGCTTTGAATTATTTATTATCGAAAATTAAGTTCGATTCAATAGAACAAAATGGCTTTGGCAATGCAAAGAAAAGCGAACGTAAGTATTTCCTACCTTCTAGGTTAGGCCGTTCCTTTAACTGAAATGTTTTTGTAGGTACGTTTGCCCCCTGAAATCAATAGGATTCTATACATAAGGAATTTACCTTATAAGATCACCGCTGAAGAAATGTACGATATCTTCGGCAAATATGGAGCCATCAGACAAATAAGAGTTGGAAACACACCTGAAACCCGAGGCACAGCATTTGTGGTTTACGAAGATATTTTTGATGCCAAGAACGCTTGTGACCACTTATCAGGATTCAATGTTTGTAATCGATACCTCGTTGTTTTATACTATCAAGCCAGTAAGGCCTTCAAGAAGACAGATATCGAGAAGAAACAAGAGGAAATCGACAAAATGAAATCCAAATATGGAATTAATACATAAGGCTGCATGTTTTTTTTTATTGCTCTGAAAATGTATATAGACACACCAAGAAACTCTCATCAACTCTGTACACTAATTCTAAGAATTAATTATGTAGAAGAAGGTGAACATAAATTTTTTAATTAAATCATTTCTTGCTTTCATTACTCTCATCCCAAACTAAAGAAAAGTTATCAAAATTTTGCGTTATGAAATACAGAGATACCCAATTTTTATCACTAAATGTGAATGAAGAAGATGACATTAATCTTCCCAAAGTATTCTTGTAAGGTGTAGTTTAGAGATCAACTTTTGGTTTTTTTTACGTTTGTGTAATGAATAACAACACTATATTTGAATCCTTGTGCTTTTACACTCAATGGATATTATAATCAGTCTCAGACTGGAGAACGTTTAATGTATACTCAATATTCTGTCAAGAGTTTGCTTTTACACAGTGAGTTAAGACGTTGTGAATAAGATAAGTGGAAGTGATCAAAATAAATTAAGTCAATGCCAATCTGCTATAATCATGACATGAAATCACTTTTATTTTATGCAGTAGATTATCGTTTAATTCTGTACTAAATCTGAGAGTTTTTCTACAAAACGATGCTTTTTTGCCAGACCAACAATATTGTGAAAATTAGTTTGAGGTTTATCAATTTCAAATAATGAGTCATTTGTTCTTATTTCAAAGCGGTCATTTTCTAGGGAATTTTGAGATTATGCAAAATGAATCTCTGAAAATAAGAAGTGAACTGGGTGAGTAGAATCTGAATTTTCTTGGGTTAATGGGTTATGATATTCTATAAAGAATGTACTTATATAGGTTGAATTAGCCCTGGGCCCAATTACATTTTTCTTTTCTATTTTGACCTGATGAAATAGCCTTAATTCTGGAATTCTCTAGGAATGGAAAACGTTGAGAATTTTTTTGCATATCTTATAATTTCCATCAAAATGTTAGCTTTTTCCAAAAATACTGTCAATTGCAAAGTGAGGCAATTCAAGAATGTCTACTGTATGCCAGCATGTCACAAAATGAAAAGGAACAAACAAAAATTTTGTTTTCAATAAAAATGAATGATTCGAAAAAAATAAATTTCCTACGCTATATACGAGAAAAAAATGCATGGTAAACTGTGCGTGAGACCCTTCTTTCCATATTCCATTCACTTCTCGAAGGAAATCAACAACAATAAAAAGCCAACATTCGGCAAGATGAAAGAATAATCCTGCAATTTCTCTGGATTGATTCCAGAGTTATCTCCCATTATTTCAGCGTTTTTCTTGTTCTCGACTGACAGCCGGCAGTAAAATTTTCAAACGGCATAGGGGAAAAATGGGAATAGAGGTATTTTTTTTATATTGTACACATATTCCACGTATGGTAGAAAATGCAGGGACAGGACCGGAATACAATATTTACACAATCTACAGAGGGACTTTTGAGACGTTCTATATTTTCATACATTAAAAATACACGGTGTTCTATATTTTTTCTTTTCATTTTCAACCCTTTCCAAAGAAGTGAAACAATGCACCTTCTTGCCTACGTTTTGGAACTTTAAGAATTTGTTTAAGTATTTTTATTACAAAAAGACTAATTGATTTGTTTCATGCTAGTATATCGAGATCTGGTTGCAGAATTGTTGCGTTCAGAAGTGAAAAATGATAGAACTTGATATCGTCCGCATACATAGGACATGTCAGAGATATCTAGAAGGAATTGAATGAGGCCAGAAAGTGATCCCTGGAGGACACCGCTGTGAACATACAACTAACTCGAAAATTACTGTTGGTAAATAACTCACGTTCCACCCAAGACGATTTCTTCTCAATCCCAGATGGCTCAGCTTATAAAGAAGATGATTATGTAAATCTCGGTCAAATTCTCTAGAAAAATCTAGGCAAATCAAATCAACTCGAATGTTTTCATCCTACGCCTTCAATCATTGAAACAACAGTTGGAATCCCTGCATGTTGTTGGTTGGGAAGAACCTTTTGTGTTGGGCAGAAATCAATCACCTCAAACAATTCCCTCTAAGACCCTAGATAAGACCGACAGTGTAGGTGTGAAAGAAGGTATACATAGAAAGCTAGGCGGAGAAGATAATATTGCCGCAGCAACAAAGGAAGAAGGAGATCCTCTATCTAGCATCAAATTTTCAATGCCGCTCTCCATCTTCCACCGAATACGAGAAAAAACATTCCCATTGAAACCTGGATATCTTACCATCTGAGAATATTCAATACCTACAAAGCTGCATCCGCGAACACTGAAATTAGTTTTCGCTTCGGCAGTTCCACTTGCAAAACTCAAGGGAAGTGGGCACATATTTATCCAGGGAAGGTAAACCGCGAAATACTCGAAATCGTGGAAAGTTTGTTCAATATTTGCTTGGGTCGGATGTTGGTATGATTTACAAGAGCGAGATTAATCGATTTTGTGCGCGAAATCAGAATTTATGAAACAATGTCAGAATAGTATGGTTGCTATTACGCAAAGTGCATAAGACAAGCATATTCTTAAATTTATGAATTTTCTTTCATGTTGATATATTATTATGCAGGTAACCTCATTTGTTTTACTCAGCTGTCGCTGTTTCTCATTATCATTTCCTTTTTGCCTTTTTCTTGTCATAGTAAATTTATCCTTTATTTCATCTGAACTTTTCAGTTTTGCGAATGTCTTTTCTGTATTTGTGGACTTTCACTTTTAAAATCGGAAAGATATTTAAGTCGATAAAATCTCGACATTGAATGTTATTCAAAAACACTTTTCTGGAAAATATGGCGATGTATAACATTGCTCTTCAAAGATTATTTTTTATATTCGGATGGTTGTTGGATAAGATTCTCCCACAAAGCTCATAGTGTTTGATTAATTTTCGTCTGAGTGCACCACTTCAGATTTTTGTTATTATTTATTTTATGTAGATATTTCGCAAAGTTTCGAATATGCGGGACGTAGTTATAGGTTATAGGGGATGGTCAAGGGTAATAAAAATTATTCTCAGTCAGTCACACAATTATTTTTCAACCATAACACAAAGATAACAAATGAACGAATGATCATCATCGTAATTTAAAAACTAATATTACAATTTGTAAATTTGGTTTGTCCTTCAAATGAAGAGAACTCAAAAGCAACTCAGATATCACTTTTTGAAATTTTTCCATTGTACATGTAACATTTAATCAACATCGACATTTCTCATGATTTTCGAATATCCGAATCAGGTTTATCACTCCTCAAAAATCATTTTTGAACTCTCAACATCGACACATCGAGGGAAGACAATACTTAATGATATTCATTATAACATTTTCGCTATGATAATTTTTGACTCAATAAGAGAACTTAAACTGCAATACATTTCTTTTAATTCGAATCGTTGAATATCCAAAAGTGGGATATTTCTTCTTTAATGAATGGTACAAAAATTGAATTGAATTTATGTATATTTTTTTTCAATGTGAGGTAAACCAAAGGTGTGGCCAATGCTTCGAAAACTCTTTGAAAATTCATGGCACCCGTCCGTTATGTTCTTGAAATCTAATTATTGATATATCATATTCTTATGAAGCATTTACCATCAAGAACATAAAAACTAATTTTTTTTTGTTTGGAAGTTAGAACTCATTACGATTACAGAATATTTTTCCGAATAAACAGTTTATTTACATTGAATTTCAACGTTCCTTTGCTTCCTCTCAGTAGATGAGTCAGTTTAGAAAACAGAAAAACTTCGATGTATTATGTATTGGGATTTTATTCATTTTGATCATATTATTGCTTCATTGATTCATTTATTTATAAATGCATTGGTCGAATCGTTTCCTAGCCTTACGAAATCAACTTCAAATCTGCACATTCTCTAGATTTATGATTGTATATCGCTACAATTTGAAAATTTACGAGTTTCAGAAAAATGTACATTAGAGATGAAAATATAAAGAGTTTATACATGAAACATTCATCTAGGCCAGAGTCTATACAGGTTAATATTCAAATTAATATCGAGATTGTAGAATCTTGAGATGAAAACGCCGTTCCTTAAGATTATTAGTTCGATGAACATATTGTTTCACGTTTTACATGTTTTTTTCAGCATTCACATCGTAGTTTGCTCACTATTTTAATTCTCCTAATGAATGATAATGATGTGATTTTGTATAACACTGGACTTGAATATGAATAATATTATCGAATTGGGTCTGTTAAATTTTGATATAGTGTAATGCTGGAAAAAAATTTCTACTACTAATTCCAATTAATATCATGACGAGAAAATGGAAGTTATTTTTCATTGAACAACTAGGAGAAAACTTGACGCTCATCAAATTAATAATCGATGCGAACACTTCCAAATACTACTTTAAATCTTAGTCTATAAAACTCAAAACTTTTGTTTAAGTTTTTTTTGGCATTCTAATTTTTCTAAGGAATTTCAGTGATAATAACATTATCAAATTCCTATTTATCACACACTATCACTTTCGAGAAAGTTGTCACACACTCTTACAGAAAAATAGCACCATAGTTTCGAATATTTACAAGAAATTTTAGACACACGGTTAGTATTGTTCTTGGGGTCTTTGGGTACCGCAAATTTTTATCTACTGAAGAGTAATTATCCCTGGTAAAAGTTTGAACAAAAAAAATTTATAATTCGATCCAAATTGACTTATTAACAACTGTTCACAAACCTTCTATGAAGATTTTTGCAACATAAACTGGTGCTTTATTGTTGGATTAACTCTGATAGGGGGATTTTACAGATTTCTTTTGAATCATTGAGTACCAGTACATTATTTTAGTTCTTCAGTAGAAGGGGATGGGTTAAAGAGGGTCTTGAGGTGAGTTGAAACTAGCAGCATCCAACAAGCTCAGAAACTTGTTGTGGTGAACTTGCTGCTAGTTAGGTCTACTCAGAGACTCGAACCAAACTCAGAACTCCTCCTCCTGTCTACGTGCTTCAGGTAGGTCTCTGAGTAAATGCTGCGAGTACGATCGTCGTAGGATCTACGTCTGATGTCGAACCTGTCGAGGTCTGATGGAGGTCTTCGGCATAAGCTGCAGAACGCGCACTGCAAGGTGTTCTTGAACGCCTCCCTGAAGTCTCTGTTGAAGTAGGCGTATATCAAGGGGTTGAGGGTTGAGTTGAAGTACCCGAACCAGAACACTAAAGTAACTACGAAGTGGGGACATTTACAGGTGGTACAGAGGGAAACGCTGAGGTACCATACGAAGAAGGGAAGCCAACAGATGATGAAGGTACCCATAATTATTCCCAGAGTACGAGCTGCTTTGTGTTCACGTTTCATCTTGCTTATATTCCTATCTTTCGTTGGGGTTTCTTGGTTCATTTCGTGAAGAGTTAGTGTTTTGGAGGAGTTCGACAACATGTCACCGTTAGAGTTGTTCTGGTGGAGCAACAAAGCAGTGCCGTGCCTGTTGTACATCTCCTTCTCTTGCCTGTTGGCTTCCCTGAATATTGCTGAGTACATGTAGATCATCACTCCGCAAGGTATCCAGAAGGATATACTGCTGCTCATGACGCTGTAAGGCTTGTTCACGATGAACTCGCAGGTTTCTGGGTTCTCTTCCCGGAATTTTTGGTTGTCTTCAGTCGTGTACCATCCTTGATAGATGGGCACCATGAGCAAAGTCGGGCAGGTCCACGTTGCAGTAATCATCATGGCGACAACTTTCTTCGTCATGTGGATGTTGTACTTAAGCGGTTTCACAATGGCGTAGTATCGGTCTACACTTATGCAACAAAGGTGAAGGATGGACACCGTCGACAAGTAGACGTCTATGGAGTTCCAGAAATCGCACATGAAGTACCCGAACTTCCACTCCTCGAAAAATTGCACGCTGAAGTTGAACGTCATCACGAACATCGCTATAAACATGTCGGCGAGCGCCAAACTTATCACATAATAGTTGGTTATCACTCTGAGTTTCCTATGACGCATCACAGCCACGATTATAAGCAGGTTTCCGAAAATGGAAACAACAATGATGGATACCATCACGGTGGCCTTGAAGTAGTGAAGCAACGTGTCCATCCATTTGCTCTGCCAATCCTCGTCGAAGAAAACAGGCTCTGTGATGTTGAAGAAGTCCGTGAAATTGAGTGGCTTGATGTCGGCGGCCATTGGTTTGGAGTTTCCCCTTAGGTCCTTTTCGAATTAATGGATGTGCTTTCGTCGCATATCAGGATGCGGTGTTGCCACGGATGCAGACGCATTGTTCATGTTGGTCTGGTTGTGGTTAGGCTCGAAACGGTTTCCAGTTGAACGTGGATGTGTCTCCTGAAACGAAATATCTTATGAAACATTGCAATTATGGTTCTTCCACGTGGAAGATCAGTTAACTTATCACGCGAAGACTTGATTTCTTCAAATTGACGTTGAAATATACTGCTCCACAAGAGTTAGGGATATCGTATTAAATCATTTTGGAAAGTATGTTATCTACGAGAAAATTGCTGTAAAATCATTTAAAACTCAATAACAACTTGAATCGATCCAATAAAAATCAGTATGAGACATTTCGTCAATCTGGTCGAATTTTTCTGAAGTTTAGTTCTTTGCATTTGCTTCAGGAATGTTCTTATTGTGAAATGGAGTCACTTTATCAACGGCTTCGATTTGAAACGAGTTTTCCGAAAATGCCAAGACGTAAATTAACAAACGCTGAGGCTAATATTGCTATCGTAATGCTACAGGGTGGCCGTACTCAGGTTGTTGTAGCGGAAAGGCTCCAAGTCAGCCAAAGTGTAATATCTCGATTTTGGAATAGGTTCAGGGAGTCACGTTCCATGTTGGAAAGACCAAGGCTTGGTGGGCGACGAAAAACAACATCTGCTCAGGATCGTTTCATCCCCATTTCGGCTAGAAGAAAGCCTACATCTACGTGTAGAAAGCTACGGAATACTCTTTAAAATGCAGATGCAGTCCAAGTTTACATCGATACCATCAGACGACGTTTGAGAGAGGTGAATCTAGGTTCTAGACGTCCATTAAGAGGAGTTCCATTAACACGTGACCATAAGCGTCAAAGACTGGAATAGGCAAGGCAACATATTAATTGGAACGATCAATGGCGTAGTGTCCTTTTCACTGATGAATCCAGATATGGACTATTTTCAGATTCTCGAAGAATAAGGGTATGGACAATCCCACGCATACTTCGTAATCGTCGCTTTGTCCAAGAAGTCCATCCATTCCGAGGGGTAGTGTTATGGTATGGGCCGGGATATGTTTCAACGGGCGCACAGATCTACAAATTTGTCCTGGGAATATGACCGCCTTACACTATAAGGAGCTTGTCATTGACAATGTTTCGTTTTAGAAAGACTAAGGCTTGGTGAGCGACGAAAACAACACCTGCTCAGGATCGTTTCATCACCGTTTCGGCGAGAAGAAAGCCTACATCTACGAGTAGAATGCTACTGAATACTATTCAAAATGCAGTTTCTATCTAAACCATCAGACGAGGGGGAATCTAGGTTCTAGACGTCCATTTTACTTTCGAATATAAATGAAAACTTCATTCAACACACTCTAGTTCAATAAGAATTTACATGTCAACTCCTAATCATTCAAGTATTTTATGGACTTTTCGCGTAATCGTTTCTTTCCATTCCTCATCTTCATCCCATCATTTTATTGCAATAATTCCATATCGCGATTGAAGTACTTCATTAATACAATTCAATTTCGCCCAGGTATCCCAGAAAACAGCAATAAAATGTACTCTAATAAAAATTCCCAACACTTATCCATAGTTCTTACTGCCCGAATTCCACCAGTAAACAAATAACGCTACCGAAGATTCTTTCAACTATCTTTGGTTAAGTTTAAAGTTCTTTGGAACGCCGGTAGGCTCATTTACTTCGGGGGTTCGTATCTCTGTAGCTCTTTCTGACCTCTTTAGGAAACCAACGATACACCTTACCGATCGATAGAAATCCCCGTAGGCAGATAGAATATTGGAACAGAAGTAGGTACAAATGGATCGATTTCTTTAACGCAGGTAGACAAATATCGGCTATCGGCTATCTTCGGTTGTTTATTGAAAACGGCCGTAAGAGAACTTCCCTCAACACGTGACCATAAGATTCAAAGACTGGAATGGGCAAGACAACACGTTGCCTTGATTGTGATGACCAATTGTGCAACATTTATCCTTTGCCTACGTTAATGCTATTGTAAAGTAATAAATTTATGAGATTGTAACTTTTCGAAGAGCCTGTGTAGCAACCGAATGTTTGTGTTTACATTCAATCGTAGTTTTTCCCTCACGCTCGTACGAGGTCGAAATTTCAGCTGTGAATCCTGCATCGGGATGCATATTTACATATGCGGAAGGCCCTACATAATTTATCGAACCATATTACCCGAACGCAAAATTACTGCGAGCCCTACAATATTGAATACCCACTTGCCGCGAATGTGAGCAAACGTGTGTGCCTCACTCGGCACACGGAAATACTTCGGAAATGGCGTGGTGGCGCATTGCGCTAATACCAGGTGGAACCTAACCTCATTATTCGAACTAACGGTTATTAGGGACGGATGCCGAACAGATTTTCACGCATTGTGTTTTGCGGCAAATTTGTGTGTCCATCAGTTTTACCGTGTTGACGAATGATGACAAATGGGGTCCATCGTGCAGTCGCTGATTGGAAAAACACCGCATCGGAACCGCTTGATTTCATCAGGCTAACCGGCATTGTTCAGAGCTGGTTCCGATAAATGCCAATACAGGAGCGTAAAAGACGTTCACAACACCGCAAAAGTCAAGGAAAAACAAATTCAACGACCAAATCCAATAACTGCTTGACACGAAATCCATTACAGAAATGATAATGAAAACAGCAATTATATAAGATTATATCAGCAACAATAGGAAATACCAAAATGAAAACATATAACAAACGAAATATGTCATCATCATCATCATCAATGGCTCTACAACTCAAGGTGAGTCTTGGCCGCATTTACTATTCTTCTCCACTCTTGTCGATTTTGTGCTGCTAGCTCCTATTGTGTTACTCCCAGTCTCTGCAAATCACTGGTCACTGCGTCTTTCCACCGTTTTCTTGGACGACCAACCGTTCTTCTACCCTCAGGTCTTTCCCAGAATGTTGTATTGAGGAGTCTTCCATCTTGTGACCTCATGACATGTCCTGCCCATCTTATACGATTTTTACTTGATGTGTCGCACTATATTCTCGTTCCCATACAGTGCCTGTAGTTCTTGATTCTTTCTTATTCTCCATTCTCCCGTTATTTCGTCTCTACAAGGCCCAGAAATAGCCCTCAGGATCTTCCGTTCCAGTACCAGCAATCTGTCAGCCTCACGTTTATTTAGGATCCATGTCTCACTCCCATAAGTTATTGTGGGGCGAATGATAGTTCTGTAGACTTTTATTTTTGCTTCTCTTGAAATTATTTTCGATTTTAAAAGCGTCGCCAAGGAATAATATGCCCTGTTCCCGACCATAATTCTCGATTCTACGTCTCTTTCATTCTTGTTATCAGCTATTATGACTCCACCCAAATATTTAAATTCTTTTACTACTTCAAAATTGTACTCGTTTATAGTAGATCGACCGATAAGTGGTCTTGGGTTTTTCGTGATTACCATATATTTGGTCTAGTCTTCATTGATCCTGAGGCCTACTTCCTTTGGCTCCTTCTTCCAACAGGGCGAAAACTTCTTTCGCGTCTCTAATGGACTGTGCTATTATGTCCACATCGTCGGCAAAAGCCAATAAGACCTTGGAACCCTGTGTTGCGAAACCGTTTGATAGTTTTGATTGTGCTTTTCTAACTGCATACTCCAAGGCGAAGTTGAACAATAAAGGGGAAAGGGGGTCTCCCTGTCTAAGACCGTTTTTAATTTGGAATTCATCTGATGTAATATTGCTGGTACAACATGGGGGGCGGATGCGGACACTCTTAGAAGCACAGCTCTGGCAATGACCTTCTCCGTCGCAGAGTACTGCGCTCCAGTATGGTATAGAAGTTCCCACACACATAAAATCGATGTTCAGCTTAATGAGTCAATGCGGATAATTACTGGTACCGTAAGACCTACTCCTACTGTGTGGCTCCCAATACTGGCCAATATTGCACCTCCACAACTTCGGAGAACGGCAGCTGCCGATAAAGAATGGAGGAAGGTTAGTAACCCCCTAAAAAATCTACCCATTCAGCGAATCCTCAACCCTCCCCCTCCCAACCGCCTGAAATCCCGCCGCCCCATCTGGATGGATGAAGATATTGAGGGAGTCTATGATATACATTCCAAATGGAATGAGGTCTTAGCCACCAACCAGGGGGTCAAAAATCTGGAACATATTATGGATCCAAGTTGTAAACTTGAAGGCATGAGCCTACCTCGACGGACCTGGTGTCGGCTGAATCGGTTTAGGGTGGGTTATGGAAGGTGCCGTGATGATATGGCTAAGTGGGGAATGGTGGACTCAGCGGAGTGCGACTGTGGCGCGCCGAGACAGACAATGGACCACATATTGAACGAATGCCCAATGAGATCCCTCCCTGGTGGTACCAACAAAATTTTCACCGCTTCCCCTGAGGCGGTGAATTGGGTTGAGTGCCTAGATGTTGATGTCTAATTGTGTGTAATTGTTCTGCCATTTGATTGTGTTTGTTCTCGTGATGATGTTTAATTGTTATTTTGTTTGTTTTTTAATGTGTTTCTCATACGAAATATATATATATATATATTGCCAACTCTAACCTGTCGTAGTGGAATATAATTTAAACGGACAAACACATAATGCATGTTGCCAGACTGTCGAATTATTCCGATAATAGTGGATATCTCATGCATTGACTTGAATTAGGTACTCTCCCTAAGTATTTTGTCCATTTTTCTTTCAAAGTATAAAATGAATATGATATGTCATTCTATGTATTCTCATTTTATTTCAGTGAGTGTCTGATTCCATAAGTTTCTCAAATTTTTTAAGGGTTTGACTATAATATGTGCTACAGAGCTGCACAACAACAGTTTTCCCTTGAAGATAGTCGTTTTCCAGTATTTCTCAAAATATACAGGGCATCCCATTTGGAAAAATGCATGATGCATAGAATCTTAGCATTCTGCAAACGAAATTTCAGCTTCCTAAGATCAATAGTAAATGAAGTTGTTAATGTTCAACCAAAGCTATGTTTTACACAAAAGAAAAGAAATCATTTAATTACTCAGGAACCACTGAAGATAAGTATGAGAAAGGGATACCAAAATAATCGTGTTACTACGATGAATAGAAAAGTGCAATAATATACAGGGTGTGCCATTTGAAATAACAAAGTAGTTACTACTTTTTGACATAAGGGGCAACACCGCAGCACTGAAAATATTTTAGATCGATAAAGCATCTGTTCTTGTCCAAGAAACCAAATTTTTAATGAATTCTTGATTTCCGTTCGCCGTGAACGTCTAACGTACTATCGTGTATATCTTTGCAACTGCGCACTAACGTCACACACGTACGTGAGATGTTTATCACTCAACTGAATATCAAATCTAGATCCTAGTTTTCAAGGCGTTGGCCTCGATCGCATTTATTCGTGTTACGACAGGATGAGACAAGAGTTTAGTGATAACTTAGGGATAACTAAGCACTAAGCACTGGTTTTAAAAAGGGCTTGGGAGCACAAGAGGGCTTCGAGTGCTTTCACTAGCACAAAGCACAATGCTCTGAAACAGCTCTAATCCATTGAATTCAGTTAATTTAGGCGTTGCAGTAAAAAGGAGTTTGAGAGATCAGAATTGGAATCAGTTGAGGCAGAAGAAGAGTAAGAGATTCCAGTGAACGGACAAAGGTCAACACATTTATATCGCCGAAAGGGTCACGGCCACACAATAATTACTCCCGGCATCCACTTGGCAGAAAACTCAACATTTAACACACCACTGATTCCGCCCAAGCAAGACTAATCTATCCCTTCTAATCGAGTTGGAGAAATTACGTAATTGGCCAGTATCGAAGGGCTTAATTGATTTTAATCAATGAAGCCTTATCAAGAGTTCCCAACTGCGATGCTAGCCAGGCCAGATTAATAGGATGAATTGGTGTCAATGAAACTTCCTTAATTCATTAGGGTGACGCTGTTTATCGGCTTATTCCATTCCGGAAAGTTCTTATGGGATTTTGTTGTTGCTGGTCGAAAGGTTCGGTCTGGAACTTTCCTGCAGGAATTTCTGGTGGGAGATGCCCCTCGGAAATTTTTGTCTGGGGTTAATTGCGCATTGCTGTCAGAATTCTTCGGTGAAGGCGGAGGGCTGATTGTCCGATAGAGGCTTGAGATGGAGCATCCTTCAACTGACGTTTATCTGAGCCAAAGAGGTTTCGATTCAGCGTACAGTTTTGTGAAGCCCTATGGAATTTCACCTACTATAAGTTTCGAATGGTGTTCCAGTGGCTGGTAATAGAGTATAATTACTGACAAAGAAACTGCAACAGAAGGAGTGATTGAACTTTGGACAAAAAAAACGAAGGGTTTACAATATTTTTTATTAAATTTGTTAATAATGTGTTTATCCACCGCGGTTATCTATACACTCCCCAACACGTCTTGGCATTGATTCAAGAAGATGTCTATTTCTTCTTGAGGGATGCTATCCCAAGCTACCCGGACTTTGGCAGCTCTAAGGCATGAAGCCTTAGAGCTGCCAAAGTCCGTGCAACTATTTTTGGATTATTTGGAGCCTGTCGGCGTAAAGAATTGTGTAATTTATCAGTGGAAGACATCGAAGTAACAAATAAATCATTGGTTATACAACTTCCAAATACAAAAACGAAAGTCAGTCGTTCGTTCAGTATTATTGGGAAGTATGTAGACTATTTTCATAAGTTCTTTGCACTGCGCCCTTCTGTCATCAAACATCGTCGTTTTTTCCTGAAATACATGAATAATAAATGCACCGCCAATGCAGTTGGTATTATTAATACATTTGGTAAATTTCATCTATTGTTGCCGAATTCCTCAAACTGCCAGAACGAAAGCAATATACAGGACACTGTTTTCGAAGATCCTCCGCTTCATTGCTAGCAGAATCAGGAGTAAATATTACGGATATAAAAAACATGGTGGATGGAAGTCTACGACGGTAGCCGAGGGCTATGTTGATCATTCCATTGCATATAGAAATGTCATTGCTGAAAAAATTCACCCAACCTCGACAGATTTTGGATCATCATCATCCAATATTGTACTTCCGGTTTCTACAAGTACTGATGGTGCTGAGGATTCTAATAATGTGTTGCGAAGCTCCCTAACGTCACAGGGCATTAATGTTAGTAATTGTTCTAGTTTTACGATTGATATTAAAGTTCATAAGTAGTGATTGTTAAATATTGATAATAAAAATTTGCAATTGCTGAATTTTTCTCATCTGATTTCATCATAACAAAATAGAATGCTAAAAATATTTTTAACACCAATCTTAAAAATATTTTTAACACGCTTTCACGTAAAAAATCAATTTTAACATTGTTTGCTGTCATCAAAAGTGTCACTTTTAATGGCAGTTGTACAAAAAATTCTTTTCCAATCCTTCTGAAATAGTTTATCTTCGACAATGTTATGTATGCTCGTATTTTCAACTCAACTTCATCTGTTGTTTTCTCATTTCGAAGGCTTCACTTCATACCTCATTCATTTTGTAGTTCATTTTATTTCGTTTATTTCTCTTGAATTGCTCCATTCATGGATGTTTCGCTTTACGACGAAGAAATCCATTTATAAACTTTGTTGTACACACGTGTGTGTATTTAAGAGGAAGTGTAAATTTAATAGAATCTAGAAATAAACGAAAACTGACTCTAACAGCCAATAATCCCCTGGAAAGTGTTTCGTACCCTGAAAGTTCAGGAAGAGGCACCCTTTTTTGTTGACATATGTAAATCTAGTCCCTCGAGAAGCCATATTATTCATGCTACAAGGAATCATGATTCATCTCCAAGATTTCTCTGTCCTAAGTATACACTTCCTCCCGAAATAGTATGTCATCATATTTGACAAAGTAGCGGAAATTGGCGACCTCTCTTATACAACCAAAGTGCTGAATAATTCTGGCGAAATTTGAATAACCACCACGATATGTCTGGAGAAAGGCGCCCGAGTGTAACCATAACCATTTCAATTTTTGGCGGATATCATCAATAACTTTTATAGTCGTCAACATCAGACACAACAATCGCGATAATCGTTTCCGGCATTCATTTTTCTAGGGTTTATGGATGTTCGTGAATGTTTTGGCAATCGTCATTCAGATATCTCCCACATTTGAAAGAATAACGATGAACTCTTCAGAAAATTCACTGTTCATATTGCAGAAATTTAAGATATTTGGACTGGCAATTGGATCAGAATAATCAACTTTCTTAGATGTTTCAATAAAATAATTTTTAAAGTTAAACAATGTGAAATGAAGAAAAAACTGCCAAACTAAATGATTATCATGAACAGGAACAATAAATAAATCAAAATTATTGAATATGTGTCAAGGGTCTCTCAGAAAGAATCAGAAGACTCAGTACCAGATTCAACACAAGATCTTGAAAACACAAAATGATTTCAAATTTACACTAACAAGAACTAAACCTTCGAATGGGAAACAAAAATTTAAAAAAATGTGTTTGAAACATTCCCTGTGAAAATACTTATACAGGTTAAAATGAAGAACCTCAGAAGAAGTATACAGGGCTCTCAAGAATAGGATACTGAAGAATCAAAAATAAGAAAGATGAGAAATAAAAGCATTAGTAAATCACAGATTTCTGATCAATTAAATAAAAATTCTGATTATTGAAAAAAGAACCAACCTCTGCAAACACCTTATATATAAGAATCGAAACAGTGAAACTAATTTCATCATCAGATATAAACATTTTGGGAACCTCTTTCTTACAACACAAAACGTGTCATTGAATGCAGTTGTTCCGATTAATTTTCCAACTTTTATGAAGGACACCAGTGTTAGTTAATTCCCGTGGGGCACACAAAAATAAACCATTCGCACATTTTCTCCGGGTGACATACTAAGTAATGTATTATGTACGGTGTCAGTATAAATAGAAGTGGAAATTATGCCAGGATATTATTTTACAGAGAACACGTTTGACATGTGTTCTTTCCATTTGGGTGTCCAACAGTGCATCAAAGAAGAATAGGTTGTTGCTTTCTCGATTCACACAACATAAATTTTTCATAGCTTATGCATCGGAGATCTCGGATGTTTTTTTATTATTTTATTGTGAATACAATTGGCCAGAAGAGGAGGTATTAATTTTCATCGGTTTTTATCTTTAGAGTCTGGTTTGTTTTATTTCTTCTGGTAATTTATACGAGCATCTGAATTGCGTGAACGAACATATCTGTCGAAAAAAAATGTTATGTATTCAAGGTTCCACGTGGGACCTATAAATTCTCTTAGAACGTACACCCATTTTGAAATTGTTGAAAAATAACGTTATACAATAACATCATCACAAACAACTACAAAATTGGATGAAATCCGATCAAGTAATATTCAGACTACTGTTTTTCGAGTATAAATGAAAACATCCAGATATTTTGAGCTTCAATAAGAGAGAAATACTGCTGAAAAATGAGAGCGAAAAAAATTAAGAAATATTGAGCCTCTGTGCGGTATTAATAACGTCTCTCTTTATCCACCTACACCTAGAAAATGCGTATCATTCTCATGAAAAACTCGAGAGCTTCTTACATAAGAACCAGTCCTCATACCATTACTTAAAATTTTTATAAATCCCCTGCTGGTGCGCCCAAGAAACATATTCCCGTCTTTTAGAGACCACATTTATTATATTTCCTGGCATCTGAGACAATGATAAATTCAATTTACACGTGGAAAACGGCTGGCTCAGTCCCATTTCCAACAACATTATGCCTTTTCAGTTTGGGCAGAGCTAACACGATATAAAATATCAAAAGAGTGATGGAAGGTCACGGGACACCATCGTGTTTGCACGAAAAAACGAATGAAGGTTTAGAAAATTCGATAACTGCTTTATACCCACTGGCTGGGTCTACAAAAATTAAAAAAGTACTGAACAGAAACAGAATATCATTGCGATCACAAGGAAAAACTTTTTTTTTCCGATTGATTTTTGTTTCAGACTGGGAGAGAAAACCTCTAATAGTGATTAAAAAAAGCTTTCTCAACTTTCAGAATCTACAGACATCTGATAATAAAACACAGCATCAAATTACCTTATATTTCATAATGACTATACAGGGTGGCCATTTGAAAACGAAACAGACGAGATTACAGACGAAATAATTTTTTTCGATAGAAATGCTCGGACAGGTCGATTTCTGTTTCGAGGGGGACAACTTAAGATGTAGGTTACGGACGCATAGCGCTTCAACTCTTGCTACTACAACCCTCACCCGCAATTTTTGAATAGGGAAGATGGGGTGAGTGATACCTCATTTGAAAGGTTTTTCACAAAAAAACACTACAAGTGCCATGAAAACACCACTTCATTTTCCAATGCTTAGTCAAGAATATTTCGAAAACTAATGCATAAAATGAAGAAACAATTACTGTGCTAAAATCAGTATAAAAATACCTTTCAAATGAGGTATCACTCACCCCATCTTCCCTATTCAAAAATTGGGGGTAGTAGCAAGGGTTGAAGCGCTATGCGTCCGTAACCAACATCTTAAGTTGTCCCCCTCGAAACAGAAAACGACCTGTCCGAGCATTTCTATCGAAAAAAATTATTTCGTCTGTAATCTCGTCTGTTTCGTTTTCAAATGGCCACCCTGTATTTCAAGAACTAATGCATAAAATGAAAAAACAATTACTGTGCTGAAATCAGTATAAAAATACCTTTCAAATGAGGTATCACTCACCCCATCTTCCCTATTCAAAAATTGGGGGTGAGGGTTGTAGTAGCAAGGGTTGAAGCGCTATGCGTCCGTAACCTACATCTTGAGTTGTCCTCCTCGAAACAGAAATCGACCTGTCCGAGCATTTCTATCGAAAAAAATTATTTCGTCTGTAATCTCGTCTGTTTCGTTTTCAAATGTCCACCCTGTATAATAGCTCTGGTCGAAAATTAATCAGAAACCACCGGGCTGAAGTTTGTTAAAAATTTGCTAGTCACAAAATCATTATATAGTGTTTCAGCTTTCAGCCACAGCTAGCTTTATAAAGGTCCTACATGTTCAAAGCATGAATTTTTTTATTTTCATCCTTGCCTTCATAATTAGAAATATTTGTGACCTTATTTGACGTAAGTTGCTCTCCAGTCTATTGTCTATTCCAGTTTTGGATCTATTGAGCTCTCGAAATCATGAAAATTACTGAAACAAACGATGCGGGAATATATTTCAATCCTCATAAGACTGACTGAATGAACTGAGGTAATTTCTCATCTACAATCTACAAAATCAAACATTATGTCTCACCCATCCATCCCACGGTTCCATTTATATGTGTTAACATCAGCAGGTTTGCATTTACCTAGATTTCAATGAACTGGAATCAGAATCACGAGCTATGTTGGTTTCTGAGCGGAGATGCATGTAGCCTCGTCTTGATTTGGTTGGTTATTGGAGCACAAGAGAGTCCCTGTGTACATATTGCCATGAGGCAATTAATGTTACGGCTCTGGGAAATAGAGTGGTAGATTGAAGGATCAATACTGACCTCTTGAAGACATTGATCCCATAATTACTCGACGTGAAATTGTTAAAAATCCTACCACAAACAACGCTTATATAAAAAATTAATTTATCATGTTCTTTGCACCCTTTTCCAATTTTCCTGCAGCGGAACTTCGATCCTGCAAAGATGGGATGAACCGTTGAAGCATAGGCACAGTACGGGTGTTAAGAGAAGTTGAATCGTTCCAATTAAACTTGTTTCGTTTCGAACTTTGCGTTCGGCAGGTTGAGTTCCTGAAAATTTCAGAGCATGGCGCTTAACCGATGAAACTGGAATGAATAGATTGTAATTAGTGTGATATACCTTGGAAAAATCAGGGTTGACTGTGTAGTCTACTCGATTGTCGGATGTTTTGGGCTGGAAAACGAATGGTTGGCAGGAAAACTCATTAGAATTACAAAGCGCTTCCATCAGTTGGAATTGAGTATATGATTCTGCAGCAAAACATATGATAATATGTCAACTGTGATAATTTCAGAATGAGTTATTACTCATTTCGATAATTTTTGAAGTTGAGTTGGTTTATACCTTTAAATAATCTTTATTTTCAT
Organism: Hippodamia convergens; assembly: GCA_038502775.1. Classification (NCBI taxonomy): domain Eukaryota; kingdom Metazoa; phylum Arthropoda; class Insecta; order Coleoptera; family Coccinellidae; genus Hippodamia; species Hippodamia convergens. The sequence continues at coordinate 31,333,475 of CM076611.1, read as the reverse complement.
ATTGTTCTGGTCGGAGATATCTTTGTCAGAATTTTTTTTGTTCTCTTGCCATTCGAAAAATTCAATAGCTATGTAATAAATATGATATAATCCATGTAGATGATTTTGGTTGTAGGATTGTATATGATCATTATGTTTTATTGACGTCTGCGGGTTGCTTTTGCTAATTTTGAGGCCTTGCAACCATCTTCATCTCCAAAGTACTAACATGATTTCGCAGAGTACAAGGTGTCTTCCCAAAGTGGAGTGGATCTACCGTTGGACGTACGAAGATAAAAAAAAGGGTATTCTGCTACAATATTCGAAGTTTTCGTCACTTAAATGATGATTAATTTTTTACATACATTTTTTCTGCAAACGACAAATTTTTTCAATAGCTTTTTCAAATATGAATTTTTTTTGGGACACCTTGTATTTCTGCGTCCCATTATTTCAGAGGATTTTTGAGTGGACATATCTGCTGCTGGTTGAATTAACACCGGTGACATAATTTAATTTCCCCACAGTTAGGTCTCTACAAAACCTGGATGCTGCGCACAAATATTTGCACATTCAATTAATGAGGAGGCAGATGCACTCTATGAATAGAAAATTCGAAGTCGGGCGGAATGAAAATTACACATACACGATCTATAAATATGCGAGTTGTCGCTTAAATTGGACTCGCGGTTATGATTGTTTTTATGAACATTGTCGTTTTGTCCAAATGTCTGTAATTTTCGAGTTAAATGATTGAGTTTCACTCACTGTTGAAGAATTCGTGGCAAATTTAACGCTGCCAGACGTTTTTTTCTGGTATGGTTCAAAAAGTTTCATTTCGAAAAGAATTATTCGATGTAATCCATATAATTTTGTAATTCACAAATAATCATCAGGTGTGAATGGCCATTGTTAAAAAAAATTGAATTCAATAGCAGCACTGACCTGATTGAAGAAACGTGAGGAAAACAATTGAGGCATCCTGAATTTCAGAAATAATATTTTGAGCCACCTTCGTCTCAACTTCATAGTTCTTACAATTTAACAGTGTCCCTCATCAATGAATGTGACTACTTTGAAAACAGGAAGACAATTTGAGAGATTTCACGTGTAAAATACATCCAACCAAAACATTTTCTTGTAAAACATTGCCAAGACGTGGCCGTATTTCTAATATTGTCAAAAAGTTATCAGATCTCATGTAAAGCCAAGCTGCTAATTCTACACTCTACATCTTCACAAGTCCTTATTTCAAAAACTCTATGCCTTGGTCGAAATAAGTGACTTGGTCGCGTCTTTTTCGCCATGTGAGCGTAAGGTGAAAAATTCATTCGCTTCTCATAATTTTCTGTTATACAATAGTTCTTATAACATTTTCTATTTCTCAAACTTCTTTCGACAGCCTACCCTCTAGAATAAAATTGGTGTGGAATTGAATCTAAAGGAATGCTCACATATTCATCCGAATCCCAAAGATAGATCTGTCGATACGAAATTCACATTCCTCGGTAATCGGTTCTTCATTCAGGAAAATGATGTATTGGGCGAGACTGGCAAAAACCCTCTTGATGCAATCTGTTTTACTCCATTATTCAGATCCGAGTTCCCAGAATTTCCCCCGATCTCCAAATAAAAGAACCGTTCATATTTTGGCATCCCTAATGTCTTCTCCAATATTTCCCATCAATATTTGAAGTTGTTCGAACTCCAGGCAGCGAGTATACAGCAATAAGCACGAATCTTTCCGAACCATTGCGCCAAGTTTACACTCAAGAAGTTTCGCTTGATCAAATTCGGATATTATCAAAGGAAAATGCATGAGGGTAGACTAGGCGGAATTTCATTTTAATGAAGATACATTTTGACGTATTGCCTAGGGCTTTCAGGAAGAAATGAGCTCCATCGATTGATTGAAGTTTTGTAATTTCATTACTTTTGTTGTTTATGTACACTCGAAAAGTTCTCAAAGCTTCAATCTCGATCCTGAGAGGAAATGTAGATTGAAAAGTACTGTTCTGACGGAATTTCTTGTTGGAAGAATGTTCTGCTTTTGTAGCTGATGAAAATTCCGAGAAGGAAGAAAAAAGACGATGTTAAGTTATGGGGATACTTTGTAGGAATTCAGTCTGCTTTTGCACATTAGTCTTTGTATTACAGGACAGATCTTAATGAGCTCTGTCAACCAGCAAAGGAGTAGTTCTTAACTACCTTCTATTGAGTTGAATGCTTTGAACTTCCATTCCCAACAATTTTCTATTTGAATTATTCAACAGAATTCTGAAACATTAGCGTTAAAAATATTTTTAGCACTCCATTTTCTTATGATGAAATTAGATGAGAAAAATTCAGCGATTGCAAATTTTTATTATCAATACTTAACAATCATTACTCATGAACATTAATATTAATCGTTAAATTAGAACAATTACTAACATTAATGCCCTGTGACGTTAGGGAGCTTCGCAACACATTATTAGAATCCTCAGCACCATCAGTACTCGCAGAAACCGGAAGTACAATATTGGATGATGATGATGATCCAAAATCTGTTTAATTTCTCAAAATTAAAAAAAAGATATCGTGAAACGGTTTTCACGAAAGGTGTTCTCACGAAACTCTAGAAGTTTTTACCTATCTGGTCCAGAAGTACCTAAAACAGTCAAAATCAAGCGATTAGGGATACCCTGTACACCAGCCTTCTTGGGCAGTATTGAAACACGAAGTAGGAATATTTGTTGCTGAATTTCTACAAAGACTTAGTTTCCTTTATTCACGAATATAATCTGAAAAGTACAAGAGTGAGCAGAGAGTGTTTTTTGCGTATCTGATACTGATAGCGAATGAAGTGGTTTTTGTTTTATTGTATTTCCAACAGCAAGAATAAAATAGAATGCATGTTCTAGATGCCACTTTGATATTTCAAGTGAGTAAACGGTTGAAGCTTAGATCTGTTGGGAAATTCAAGCTTCGACAGACACTGTAAACTGGATCGTTTCGAAAAAAGCAATACAAACCAATTTATCCTTGATGCACAACAACGTTTTGAAAGGATACATTCCCATGCGAATTTTACATTCCCTTTGTAAAACCTCAGTTATAGCGCACTCCGCAACACCCGTGGGAGAAGACGAAATCCCAGCGAAAATAAGGGAGCCTGGGGACATCGACGTTTAGTCCGTCCCTAATAAGAGGGGTTGAATTATGATCTTCCACATTGAAATTTATTCGTTGCCCAGACTGCTCCCAGACTTCCGAGAATCTTCATAATTTCAGTGCTGGAATATGTAGGAAATTTCCCGAAGAATCCCGTGATGAAAAATGTCTTTCATTTCCATAAGCGTAAAAATGTTGGTGAGAGTGATTTTTGGTCATTTCTCCGGGGGATGTTCAGTTCAAGAGCCTCGCAATATGGAAGGGGACAGATTGGGTTAGCTACAGCGGAATCTCGGTCATTTGTCTCTGGATAATCCGGAATTCGGGGAAAAATGAATGAATTTGACTTGACACGATCTTCCGTGGCCGTAGTTCTTGCGAAATATTTCACTGGTCGTGGGTGGCAAAAAAAAGCATGAAGATGTATTATTTTAAGATCATATGAATCATGAAACAGAAAAATGAGATTTGAGTTGTTGTGGGAATTCAAATTAAATATAATAATCAGCAAGGTTTTGCAGGAATTTTGCTTATATCGAAACAGTAGTATATTCTAAAACAAGTTGCAGAATGAGCTCCTATTCCAACACTAATGCGAAATCCGAAAACGAGCGACGAAGGAGCGAGTTTTCGATAGCATGTGTGTTGGAATTGCCTTCTGCAACGAGTATTAGACGATATTTTCTCTATTTCAGTCAAGTTTTGTGAAATACTCTCGAAATTCAAATGAAAATTCAGATTAGTGACTTTTGTATTGTATCTTGGCAGTTGATGTGACTTACGAAATTTGACAGATCACTGGATTTGAATTGATTTGATTCGAAAATTAATTGGATCGGAGGTCAGTACTGACAACCAACAAACGAAAAATATAACTGAAAACAATGCTGTGATGAGTTTCATTACAGCACTACTTCTAGTACTGTAATGAACTCATTCGATACTGAAATAGAGAAAGAAACTTACTTATGGATTAATATATTTGATAAAGACCTGAAGAAGCAGAAGAAAAATGACTGCGAAACGTTTCTGAATATGAATTCCAATAGATACTGGATTCTTCCGGAATTTTTGAAGAGTTGTCTCTCCCAGTCCCTGAGAGAGAATGAATCGAATTTTTTTTAATTACTTGATGGGACACAATTTTTATTCATTTGATTTTGTTTCAGAGAACTTTTCTTCATTTTTATAAAATTTTTCTTAATTAATTTTTTTCTAGATACTGGGAGAGACACCTCTTAAAAATTTGAAAAAAATATGCAGTGTCTATAATAGGTGAGAATGAGAAAATGAACATTATCTCCTGAATAATAAAGAAAAATCCGATACCATGATTACGGGGTATGCGTGGGATTGTCCATACTCTTATTCTTCGAAAATCTGAAAATCGTGCATATCTGGATTCAACAGTGGAAAGGACGCTACGCCATTGATCGTTCCAATTGATATGTTGCCTTGTCCATTCCAGTCTTTGACGCTTATGGTCACGTATTAATGGAAACTTCTTTCAATGGAGGTCTAGAACCTAGATTCACTTCTCTCAAACGTCGTCTGATGGTTTCTATTTAAAGTTGGACCCATCTGCATTTTGAAGAGTATTCCGTAGCACTCTACACGTATATGTAGGCTTTCTTCTCGCCAAAACGGTGATGAAACGATCCTGAGCAGGTGTTGTTTTTCGTCGGCCACCAAGCCTTGGTCTTTCGAACACGGGACCTGTCTCCCTGAACCTATTTCAAAGTCGATATATCCCACTTTGGCTGACTTGGAGCCTTTCCGCTACAACAACCTGAGTTAGGATACTCTGTAGCATTCTGATAGCTCTAGTAGCCTTGGCGTTTGTTAATTTACGTCTTGACATTTTCAGAAAACTCGTTTCAAATCGAAGCCGTTGATAAAGTGACTCCATTTCAAAATAAGAACATTCATGAAGCATATGCAAAGAACCAAACTTCAGAAAAAAGGCCACCAGATTGACGAAATGTCTCATACTGATTTTTATTGGATCGATTCGAGTTGTTATTTTCTCGAAGATTACATACTTTTCAAAACGATTGGATACGAGATCCCTAACCCTTGTGGAGCAGTATAGTTCAGAAATTGTGATGACTGAAGAGGAATATTAATATTTTAGAATCAAAAGAGAGAAGTGGTACTATTATCAATGCAATAAACTAGGTTTTCTAAGTACAACTACTAAACATTTTCTTCTTTGAAAGACGACGAAACTCGCTATAAACGTTGTTCAGAATGTTACCACAATTTTTCAATGTGTCCCACGAAATACCCCACGTTATGATCTCTAATAGGTATTTAACAACCAGTTCGTGGTTAAAATTACGGCCGAAACTCTCAAGACCATAAAGGGTGGTATGTTATCCGGCTCACCGTAAAACTTCTCATTTTATAACGCAAATAAAATAAAATTGAAGCTTTATATCTTCCCCTATTGCTGAACCCGCGAATGGTTACCGGACCGATCGATATCTAAACTGGCTGAATCATCCTCGACTCAGAAAATATTCGAGAACTAGGGAAATACTCAGGCATTCTTCAGATGCCCAGCATTTTCGTCGAGAGGATATACTTTGCCGAACTCCAAAACTCTCGAATAGCTAGCGAATTGGGGTTTTGCCTGGGAAAGATGGGCAACGCAAATGTTTTCGGTGTTAATTAGAGCCGCTTAATGGGAATTTCAGACAGGTTTTTGGTATTTTCAAACGCTGACCGACGAGTGAATCCGCTAAATAGGGTAGCCAGGGTTGAAAAAATAATACGGCAAGCATCCATTGAATTTTGGGAGTGCAGGAATATTGTCCATCCTGAGATGTCTGATACAAACGGAGACAATCGATCATTTGATCATTTTTAACTGTTGAAATATATCAATTTTTGATATACACCCATATAAAAACGTCTCCAGATCAATGTTGTAGATCCCACATATCTTTATAAGAACATATTAGGTGTACAACTTTTCTTCCGCTGTTTTCCAATAGCTGGGTGTATCAGTAAGTGGTAGTCGCAAAAAATATAACGCACATTATGGAAATCTCAAATTTATTCTATAACTGAAGGTGTTCTCAATGATTATTATTTTTATCAGAATTATGCATGCATATGTTATCCACTTTCAACGTTTTTCTTCAATACAGATGTTTTTTCCCAACAGGAATAAAAAAGATGATATTATCAGATTTTGATTGTATTGGCTCCATTCTAAAATCAGTTGTTTTCGATCAATTCTAGTGATCAATAGTTTTTCTTTCGTTTGATTTTCTACACTCGATCGCTATGCAACGCGAAACACGAAATTTGACCCAAAGGGAACGTGCCCAAGCGTTAGTTTTGCGAGAAGAAGGGTGGACATACACAAGAATTGCAGAAAGGTTTGGAGTTTCCCATACAAGTGTGTCAGAATGTTGCAGCGATTCAGGGAGACAGGTATGAATGTCCGAAGACCAGGACAGGGTAGACCACGGGTAACAGCTGCCATTCAAGAACGTTACTTGAGAGTTTCTTCGATGAGACAAAGGTTTGCAACCGATCGCCTCCTTCAAAATCAGCTTGAGCAAACTCATGGGGTGCAAATTAGCACTCAGACAATAAGAAATCGCCTCAGAGAATATGATTTAAGGCCTCGTGTCGCGGCAAGAGGCCCAGCTCTTACTCCAACCCATCGGGGAGAGGCCGATTGGGAAAGAGTTCTCTTCACAGATGAGTCTAGATTCTGCCTCTACCATTGTGATCGACGTTCCCTTGTATACAGACGTCCACATGAAAGATATGCTCAGTGCAATTTCCTGAATACTACTGGTTTCGGGGGAGGATCGATTATGGTATAGGGTGGAATATCTTTGACTGCTCGCAAATACCAGTGGTCGTTGATAATGGAGCTATGAATGCTGATAAGTATATAAGGAACATTCTTGAAGAGCATGTAGTGCCATTTGCCCCATACATTGGTGAAAATTTCATTTTTATGGACGATAATGCCAGACCCCATCATGCGCGCATCCTTCAGGAGTACCTTGAAGAGGTTGAAGTCTCTCGAATGGAATGGCCAGCAAGAAGTCCAGATCTCAATCCGATTGAGCAGGTTTGGGACAACCTCATTAGAAGGCTGAGAAGTTTAGAAAATCATCCAGCTACTCTAAATGACTCAGGAATCCAACTCGGAGAAATCTGGGAAGGATTAGATCAGAACATTTTAAGATCACTCATTTTGAGTATGAACCGTCGTTGCCGAGCTGTAATTAACGCAAGGGGTGGAAATACCAAGTATTAAATCACTTGTCAGCATTTCAGTATTATGAAAATTGTTCATTTCTCTTCTTTCACATAAGATTCGGTGAAATCCTGAATTTTTCTTCCATTTAATGTGTCTCGTTTCGTTCAAAACCTTCCCGAGAGAACATAATAAATAAATCAATGTAGAGTTAACTTTCATTAAAATTGAGATTTTCAGAATGTGCGTTAATTTTTTTGCGCAGGGTATATAGATCATAAATGTCATACATAAGCATATTCGTGAACATAACGCCATCGAAATATTAGTTGATTTGTGTCTGCATTATGAAGTTTTCCTCGATTAATTATGTCAGTTTACGAGCCAAATTCTACGTATTTTTTCTTCAATATGGTGAGGCCGTTTTTAGTGGAGGAATCTGCCGAAGGTGGTTTAAATGCTTCAAGAACGGCGATTTTAACGTCGAAGACCACCAGCATGGCGGTGGAAGAGATAAGGTTTTCGAAGATGCAGAATTGGGAACATTACCACTGAAAATTTATTTATGCGTTCATTTTCTCGACAAGACTAGATTTCTCGACATTTTCTTCTATTTCAATTTGAGCTGAACAACACTCGTTTGACCACCAGAGCTTATTCATTATGAATTCCTCCCGAAACAAACTTTTTTCGTTGAATGCACTATTTCGTCAAACTCTGAAATTTGCAGGAATTAATGTCTTTCCACGGTGAAGAGTTCAACACTTATTCGACGGATTGAAAAGAAGCTGTTGCCCGGGAAAACTTCCATACCACGAAAAATCATGCACTAAATCTTCGGAAAGTTCGGACTTCGAATCGAAATACCCTTTCAGCGTTTTCCATGGAATTGGAGATCAAATATTGTATGAACTTCAGACAGAAACTACACAAACTGAACTCTAGATATTGCGAGGAACTTTCAAAATGATTATTCCGGTGAGGTCTCGTCTATTGCAGATATCTCCGATAGTTCGGCGAAGTTTCGATCGTAACTTCGGCAGATTGAAGTTCGGTTTCGTGAAGAATTCTGAGAGTACATGTTATTCAATGGTCAAGATTGCCGAATGGCTTTTTTCATATTTTCAGATGGTCTTGTGTCTGATGGTAGATTTTTGAAAGCTAGGCTGAAGCAATATAGGCAACGGTAACTAACTAATTAACTATTTATGATGATGAACAGTTAACTGTTCCAAACATTTGAAAATAAGAAAGCATTCCATGAGACCAGAAGTTTGGATTAACAGGGTTATTCACGAATATGGTTCTATAAAATATTTTTAGAAAAAACACAAGATTCAGGATTGGAGTTCTAAATTGAGATTTAAGTAAGAAGACGACTTCTCGTATATTTTTTGAAGGTTCTAGGACTTCCGTCCAGAAGTGACATCAACTTTCGATTTTCAAATGGGAAGTCCCGTTTTTTATTACATAAATAGATTCTCCATTGAATTCTGAGTCTTTTTGATTCCAAAAGTTTGAATTTTCCCGAGAAAATTCTCTTTAAATGAGGAAATCCAAAAAAAAAAATCTCAAAGTTGAACTCAGTTGAAATACAAACAACTTCGAGGTTTTTTTCATTAAAAAAACTCATTTTTGAGAATCTCCGAGAAGAAAGGCTGATGATTCTTTTCCGATAGCTTGATTTTCAGAATATGATATAGGAGGTCACAAATTCTTTGTCAAAGTTAGAAGAGACGAAACATCAAAATATCGTTTTTTTCAAATTGAAACCCCGTTTTTTGGAATCATCTTCGAAATCTTTGTCGAAAAATTATAGGAGCGTAAGCCCAAGACTTTTATCCCGAAATGAATGTTTTTTGAGATATTCAGAAAAAACGATTTTGTCTTCAATTTTCAATCTCATTCCGAATGTGTTTTTTCACTGAAAAATAATTAGCGGTCAAGTGAAATTTTTGGAAATCTCTCTTATCTAGAAAATATTTTCATATAGTTCTGAGGAGTATAGTTTTTCCTCAATTTTTTAAGCTTAGGATAATTTCCGCAAATTCTTAATTCTGAAGAATTTCTTTTTTGTCTTGGTAGGGAAATTTGAATTTTCAGTGATGAAATTGTTACATGTGCTGTAAATTATTCATTCAAAAGCATTAAAAATTATTACAAAATATTTTTTTCTGCATTCCTGAGAATTTTTTACGTTGACTTCACTAATACTCACATTGAGAACTTTAAATCAATTATTGCTCTGGCATTACAGATGATAATTCAAGAACTTAACTCGTCTGAACAATGGAAAATATTTTCTCGATACAGAGATTTCCAAAAATTTCAGTTTACCGCTGATTATTTTCCAGTAAAAAACACATTTGGAATGAGATTGAAAATTGAAGAAAAAAATAGTTTTTCCTGAATATCTCGAAAAATATTCATTTTGGGATAAAAGTCTTGGACGTATGCTCCTATTATTTTTTGACGGAGATTTCGAAAATGCTTCGAAAAAATGGGGTTCCAATTTGACAAAAACCATTTTTTGATGTTTCGTCACTTCTAACTTTGATAAAGAATTTGTGACCCCCTGTATCATATTCTGAAAATCACGCTATGAGAAAAGAAGCATCAGCCTTTCTTCTCGGAGATTCTTAAAAATGAGAATTTTTAATGAAAAAACCTCGAAGTTGTCTGTATTTCAATAGAGTTCAATTTTGAGATTCTTTTTCGTATTTCCTCATTGAATGAGAATTTTCTCAGGAAAATTCAAACTTTTGGAATAAAAAATACTCAGAATTCGATGGTGAATCTATTCATGCAATAAAAAATGGGTCTTCCCATTTGAAAAACGAAAGTTGATGTCACTTCCAGAAAAACCTTTAAAATTTCAATCCTGAATCTAGTGTCTTTCCTAAAAATATTCTATAGAGCAATAATCGTGAATAACCCTGTATATCTCAAGTTCAGCCCAAAAAGAAGCCAACGACAAGTAGAGTACACAAGCCTGAAGATTTACAATTAATTATATAGGAACATAAGTGACAAACGATATCGAAGGATTGAAAAGATAGCTTCATGGAGCATACAATATGACAAGTTATATGAAATAGATTGACACTGTTTCACTTTATTCTCATATATGTACTGAATTTAATTTGAAATTAAAACCGATATATTATATCATATACCCTGGCTTCTTTTCTATATCTAACCAAATGCTTCACTCTGTATAAACTGTTTATACAATCGCCAAATACGTTTAAAATGATCCCCTCTTGTACCCTCTTCCAAATAAGCATCGGTGAACTAAACTCTGTTTGAGACTCACTTCGAATTGCACGGGTGATCATGAAGAGTTATGGCTATCATTATCCCCGTTATCGAGGTCTCCACAGCTGCAAGAACAATATATTTTCTTACATGCTGCTTCATGCTCCCTCAGTGCTTCCTGCATCAGAAACTAGAGAGGTCTGAAAGTTCTTACTCGAGTCAATATATTATACCCCCGGACGCGGGACTAGGTGCACGATTTATCAAGCTCACGGTAATGAACTATGGGCACAAAAAATTCAACAACTCGTGAGCCATGCGTTCCGATTAAGCTGTTAACTCTTCCTTATTCAAATTGGACAGGGTTTTCGTTATACCGATTTATACTTAATGAAGTTCGTATATCACCAACTTCGTTTGATATACTGACGTATATACAGGGTTAGGAAAGACACAAGATTCAGGATTGAAATTCTAAAGGTGAGCTTCAAGTAAGAGGACGACTTCTCGTATATTTTTGAAAGACCGTATACTTCCGGTTTTTCCAGAAGTGACATCAACTTTCGTTTTTCAAATGGGAGGACCCATTTTTTATTGCATAAATAGATTCTCCATTGAATTCTGAGTCTTTTTGATTCCAAAAGTTTGAATTTTCCAGAGAAAATTATCTTTGAATGAGGAAATACAAAAAAAATCTCAAAATTGAACTCTGTTGAAATACAGACAACTTCGAGGTTTTTTCATTAAAAATTCTCATGTTTCAGAATCTCCGAGAAGAAAGGCTGATGCTTCTTTTTCGATAGCTTGATTTTCAGAATATGATACAGGAGGTCACAAATTCTTTGTCAAAGTTAGAAGTGACGAAACTTCAGAAAATCGTTTTTTTCAAAGTGGTACCCCATTTTTTCGAAGCATTTTCGGAATCTTCGTCAAAAAATAATAGGAGCATACGTCCAAGACTTTATCCCAAAATGAATATTTTTCGAGATATTCAGGAAAAACGATTTTGTTTTCAGATCCCGAATGTGTTTTTTTTACTGCAAAATGATTAGCGGTCAAGTGAAATTTTTGGAAATCTTTGTTATCGAGAAAATATTTTTCTATAGTTCAGACGAGTTCAGCTTTTCTTTATTTTTTGAAGCTTAGGATAATTTCCGCGAATTCTTAATTCTGGAGAATTCCTTTTTTGTCATGGTAGGGTAATTTGAATTCACCTATACTCATATTGAGAACTTTGAAACAATTTTTGCTCTCGCATTAAAGATGGCAATTCAAGAACTTAACTCGTCTGAACCATAGAAAATATTTTCTCGACAGAGTTTTCCAAAAATTTCACTTGACCGCTAATTATTTTTCAGTAAAAAAAAGTTCAATTTTGAGATTTTTTTTCGTATATTTTCATTAAAAGAGAATTTTCTGAGGAAAATTCAAACTTTTGGATTCAAAAAGACTCAGAATTCAATGGAGAATCTATTCATGCAATAAAAAATGGGTCTTCCTATTTGAAAAACGAAAGTTGATGTCACTTCCGGAAAAACCGGAAGTCCTAGAACCTTAAAAAAGTATACGAGAAGTCGTTTTCTGACTTGAAGCTCACCTTTAGAATTTCAATCCTGAATATTGTGTTTTTCCTGAAAATATTCTATAGAGCCATATTCCTGAATAACCCTGTATAAAGGGTGTTGCATCCATGATTCGGATTATGGTTTTTGAATCTCATTCATAACTAGCTGACTAAACAGATCCTCCTCTACCAAACGCTGTTGAAAAGTGACAGCTTCACAAACTATTTTTGTGTCAGGTTCTGGTGAAGGATATGTATTTGAAAGGGTCTTCTAAAAAGTGAATATATCAACATAAAACAAAATACCAAACCAAACCGAAAAAGTAAGGATAAAACAAAAAGAAATAGTAGGGCCCTCTTTCTCGAAATCTCACTGAATCTACTTGAAAACTAAAAGGATGCATTGCATTCCACTCTCGCTTGGTCAAAGTTTTTTCTACAAGGCACCCTTCCTGGCCAGAATTGAATACTTCCCAAGCAATTCGTTCTTTCGGTTGGTTCGGCAAACTGCCATATAGTCCGATCACGACTTGGGGCCTATCGGTAGATGCTGAACACGTACACTCATCAGTATCGGGCAGGCTGGGTCTTAATAAACGACCGAAACCCACTGATGAATATCGGGTTATGCCGAAAATACTCTCTCTCCTTTATCACTTCCCTGACCTGATGGGTCTTTTAGATCGGCCTCCAATGGCATTCTGCCGGAGCAATCGTGCGCAGAAATTTCTGTGCGATATTACAAAAATGTTTCGGATTATGGAAAGGCTTCGTGATATATTGCGAAAGCTGAACCAGCGGCATCTTGATAAATCATACATTGTCATTTTGACAATTCTAGGAATATGTCGTGATATCTGGCCCTGAAAAATATTATGTTTACTTGTGTTATCAGATGTTTGGTTTATCTATGGGAGATGATTTCCTTTCATTAGGGTTCCGTAGCGGTCTTCAAACATCTGAAGTTCCGAAAAATCATCACTAGTATGGTCGTACCTGGTTCGAAAGAACCCTCACGATCAGAGAGCAAGGCTGAGAATTTAAATTTGAATATTGGAGGAAATCGAAGGACAAGAATGATTACGTTCCGAAATTAGCCACTGAACATGGTGTTGAGATCTTCTAAGAAACTCACATGGCAACAGAAAGTTATGTACTCATTAATTTTCCACTTAGTCCAAATTACGGTTTAGCTTGTTGTGTTATAAGTTTTCTCATGTTTAGCAATTCAGAAAGGGGAATTCGATTGGGTTTTTTAATTTCTTTCAAACATTGTGACATTTCTGTCATGACTAATTTATGAAGAAAGAATTTCTGCAATAGGTGGTTAATTCAAAAACCATTTAATTGATTATAAATAGCTAGTTTTTTCTGCCTTTGTCTTTTTTATTTCAGATCTAGAATTTCGGGTAGATTGGTGAAGAGTCTGTTTTTCTCTGCTGCCCATAGAAGAATTACATGAAGATGTTCTTCTGATCACGTAGATGTCCTCCAAGATCCTCTGATATGATATTTTTAGTAAATTTTTTTATAACACGGGCGAGGTCAGGGTTTTTTTCCTCTGGGGTTTTTTTTCTTTTCCTCATTTTATCATACTACAGACCCGTATGGTTTTCCTGTGTTGCATTTACCCCAGCTATGTACTTTTTTGTTTCAATATGTATTGTATTATTTTAGCTCTCTCAATCAAAAGAATATATATGGGCATATACAGAAGTTGTGTTGAAATGTGTGAGCACCATAATGAAAATAAAAAATCCGAATATTTGCTATTTGTCAGTTAGTTCGTAAGGTATCCCTTTACGGATTTCTCATTTGAGTTTCAATATGGTCTGACTAAATTAGATGTCACTTTCAAGGTCACCTTCAAGATCGAAAAAAGGTCACATTGATGCAACTAAATATTAGAACTAGGAGGAAAGAAGGTCATAATTGTAACTGCTTTGCTTTCAACTGCTCTTCAAAGAGATATTAGGTAGAAAGCCAATAATTCCACAAACTCCCTATTGAGATGCCTCAACGGTCTATATCACTTATGCCTTGATAGATTGAAGAAAAATCGCATGTAGAAATGATTGATAGGTATATTCGAACTTCGAATTTTCGGAACAAATTTAATTCCTTTCCAAATTCGTTTCCCTCACTCACTCATTCCAGATAATAAGATCCTGAGATGAGGAGACAATAAAACATCTTATGAATAGTTATCCCATTTATAAATTTCAAGATGGTTTCGAAGCTATAAATAAAGTAACGAATGCATTTCTGAAATGAGTGGTTAATTTAAAAATAATTTAATTTATTCTGATTGGTTTCTTTTCCGCTTTGGCTTTTTTCATTTCAGATTGAGAATTGCGGGTATATTTGTGGAGAATCTGTTTGCGAATAGAAGGAAAAAGAGACTTCTTTGTTGTTCCTAATGTTAGGTATGAAGCCAATGAAGAACAGTTTTTATAATTTCTCAAAAATTCATCTTATCTTGTATGTTTTATTAGCTTCACGAAGATTTACTTATGATACAATATTAAAAAAAATGAACATCCTACAACGAAGCAACAGGAAATGTGAATTTTTCATAATGAAGCCGAAATGCCCTGATAGTTGAAACTGTAATTGAGAGCAAAAACGGCGAAAAATTATGACGTGAAAAAAAAGTTAATGTAGAAAACCCGTTATTCCGAGAACCTCCTACCACCTGAATATTTATCAGAGAAACGAACCAATTCACGGAACAGCAAAAGAAAAATTAATTTCCTTTTCGATCATGAGCTATGAATATTCATGGACAAATCGCAATCGCAAAGCTCTCGAGCTGGCGCCGCTTTCAAATTGTGTAAAATATATATATTCCATTTAACTTACAGTTATTTGACGGGGTCTCGCTTTTTGAAGTTGAACTTTTATGTTTGTAGGCGGAATGACATGTAAATTTGGTTTGTGACGAAGGTGATCTCTTGAATTATTAATGGAAAGTTATTTGAGTGGTGGGTTTCCACTCTAAATGCGGCCTACCCCGACTTTTGGTCGCAATTTCTCATTGAGGAAACATCGAGGTCTGGTATATATCCTAAATTTGGCTCCAAAGAACGTTTTAGCAGTGTTTTTCAGCATTAAGTACTCTACGTGTAACTTAGAACTGTTCTAGACATTTTCAGGAGAGATAAATCACAGATATATTGAATTTCTTCAACGAATCCTCATGTTGTGTAAAATGCAAATGAGTCTTCTGATGAAATGGAACCATTGGACCATTGTATAGCAAATTATTTTTATTCTGGAGATACCTAACACTCATTTATTTTTAAATTTCCAGGGATACTATTGCAGCAATATTCAACTAGAATTTTCTTCTCGAGTTTCAATTTTACCAGCTGGTGAAAACAGCTCAAAATTCTGATCATTTTTTTCCGAAAACTCTAATATCATGACACAAAATGCGACGTCTCTTGGCTTCAGCTGGTACAAGGTCCAAAACAGAGGCTTATCGAGATCATCCCTATATTGAATCACGCTTCATGAACCAGCTGACATTCGTAGAAAGCTCATAGTCCTTAAAATTGAGCAGCGACCTTTGTTGCGAGCAGAAGGTACAGCAGTGCATAATCTCGTTTCAGATTGCGGTAAGAGATGTGAGGATTTGGCCGGCCAGCCGAATGGAATACATAAACCTATCAATCAGGGGTTAAAACCTCCACGACTTAGTGAATAACTCGTTGCCTCAGCTTTAGTCGAGCCCGAATTCAATTTGGGTAGATCTATGCTCAGGACTTTGATGGAGTTGTATTCCCAGGCAGATGCAATCATTTTCGACCAACCAAAAACATAATATGAAAGATTCCTGCCTCTACAGGATGAGAAGATTGAACCGAACATTCAATTTCTTTCCACAATGAGCAAGAAGGTATTTCGATTGAGACTTCTGGACAATAAAACAATTCAGAATACATTTATACTGATATGTAACATACTTTGGCCACATTCTGATATCACAGAGCAACAAAGAGAACTCTTGATTGCCTATAAAGTAGGTATTAACTTCTTCACTGGTATTCAGAAGTTCTCTTTGATTTTTCAAATCAATCTGGTTTTTGGTGGAGCTTCATCGTCGAAAATTGGATTAAGTTAAACTATGCACTGTTGCTGAGTAGATTCACGTTACAAGTTATGAAAGTATGAAGTAATAATACAAAAATGTTCGTATAACTCCTGTTATTTTCTTATGAGAATTTATCAAAAAATGCAAGTCTTCGTGGGTTCCAATGGATGAGTTTTTCTGAAGGACCATTGTTGGGTGGAGAACAAAGGAAGAATTATCTCTGAACCACGCACCGACGTCCTAACCAATTACCGCTACGTGTTCGGTTGGTCCCGAACAACCAGAGTACAACTCGTCAACTGAGATCAATTAATTTACCCGATTCTAGATCTATTGGACTGAACATAGATTAGCAACAACTTACCGTAGAATCAAATCGACTCTGACTGTTGAGGTCTCACAAGGATTGGACGTGATCAATCAATTCAAAACTCATTAGGCGCGCAGATCTGGAATGGAAATGAAGATGTTAGTCGATGTTGATCAACAGTGTTGTGGCAGCAGGATTAGATTAGGGCTTTTATATTGGTTGGAAATTGTGCCACAAGGTGGCTCAATCGCTTTTGAAACTTTTCTCGCCTTATTGAATATAATGTAGATAGGTAAACGAATATACTGTCCTAAAAAGGTTTAGGAGTGTCTCCAGGTTTAGGTGTTTTCAACTTATATACTACAAATGTTGAGTAAAAATGTTTCTCTATTTCAGTATCGTAATGAGTTCATTACAGTACTAAAAGTAGTGCTGTAATGAAACTCATTACAGCATTGTTTTCAGTTATATTTTTCGTTTTATGATTGTCAGTACTGACCTCCGATCGAATCAAGTTTCGAATCAAATCAATTCAAATTCCGTGATCTGTCAAATTTCGTATGTCACACCAACTGCCAAGATACAAAACAAAAGTCACTAATCTGAATTTTCATTTGAATTTCGAGAGGTTTTCACAAAAATTGATTGAAATAGAGAAAATACCGTCTAATACTCGTTGCAGAAGGCAATTCCAACACTCATGCTATCGAAAACTCGCTCCTTCGTCGCTCTTTGAATTTATTGAATGAGCCGGTATTATTCATTGAATTTCAGCATTGTACAAATTTTTAAGTCCAATGTTTTACTAATTGTCATCAATATTGAGTTGATTACTAATATGGAAATATTATAGAAGAATTTTCATTTTAATGAAAAAAAGTCTTCTGCTCAATATACATGACAAATATCAAGAGGAAGTTAGAACCTGGTCATGTATTGGAAAAAACTATTCCTACAGTTCCACTGAACTATTTTTGTCCCGATATTTATTGCCAAGGCTGTCAATGTTCGTGGTGAGCAGTGATTACTCTAATGTCAACCTGAATCATTATTTCTAATGTGAAAAAATCATTCAGGTGGAAATAGCCTTCGGCACGCAATCTGAATCGAGTGTAACGTTTGGTGATTTGTTTGGGTCAAATACTTGAATTGATGAATTCCCATATGAACTAAAAAGACTTTGTAGGAAATGAAAATATCGGAATCTCATTAATGAATCACTTTTTACCTTTTGTCATTTATTCTTTTTTTGTTCTTGACTCTATATCAGTTATTTTTCTTCTTGATATATTGGATATTCATTGGTTTTTCTCATTTTCAGAAACTGAAAACCCTTTTTCGTATATTTTATTTCGCCTCAATGTCTGGTTCAACCATATCTTCTTTTACCAAGTGTCATTATATTCTTTGTTCAATTCTCTTCTAGTTGCTATGAGATTTCACTAGAACTTTTGACCTGGTTTTCATATATGTATTCGCATTCAATGTGGCAAAATGATTACATAAGTTGAAATTTCAGTGCAAATGAATCCTCTTGCAACTCAGTTGCGAACCATTGCGAACTTTCCTCGCTGTAGCCTTTTCATATTGTACCTAATGAAAGCGCTCTGGAAAATTCCTAATGGACCGAAGTGCAATTTTTCTCCTATGTTAATTGCTAATAGATTCATCAAGCGCCATTGAAGGTGAATATATCCGGAAATAGAGACCTGGCAGCTAAATGAAGATTAGTATCAGGGCAAGAGAAACTTTCGTCGTTATCAGAAGAGAATTTCCATTAATAACTGAGAGTGGACAAAAAGGGATGTTAAATTGCACTTCTCTTGCATCCTTATCGAATTCAATGCTGATGAATTTGTTCGGAAAATGTTAATTAATTCAATCTCTAGATTGTAGGTCGAGTTCACCTCTCATTTCGAATTAAATTGAGATAGCCATTCTATGGCAATTGTAGAAAAAGACAAAGAGAATAGCGACTATTTTTTTCTCTGAAATTATCACAAAATAGCGATTTCATCGAATTTTTTTCATCTTAATATATAAAAGTAAGTCAGCCATTTTGTTGGTTACACCATTTATAACTCAGAATTAGATGAACTGTTTGTTATGAAAGATTTTTTTTCGCCCTCATTGACTGGACTAATTGTACAGGAAAATTTTATGTATACTTTCAAGGTATTATACCATAATAGTTTATTATGATATTAAAGGTGCTTCTTTATTTATCGATTGAGGCAGTATGAAGTCTGCCGGGTCAGCTAGTAATTAATAAAAATCTCTTCTGAAAGAAGGCCTTCTCAATAATTCAGAACGAGTGATTATCCGAAAAATAGAATTACCGAGTTACAAGAGTAACTTATAATATTTTATAGGGTATAAGGATATTTGAGTCGAGACGAATGTAATGAAATTATGGCTCCAGATTGCCAATCCTATCAAATGTAGAAAAATACGCAATTATTATTCCAATTTTGAGTGCATATTTAACTTTTACGGATTTCTTTGTTAAAATTTTTATTTACCTAATGTTGTCTACTTCAATACTCTCATTATTTTTTATTTTTGGTATGTACTCAGTACATACCTGTTTGAAAAATTAAGAATTACCTAGGCTTGGTGTTTTGAAGAAATATCCACTTTGAGTACGTTAACATAGTTCATAGTTGGGAGGATAATTTTTCAGAATCTTGCTCAAAACGACCAAAGAATACACAACCAGAAATTCAATGCATATGAATGTCGTTTCTCATTAATTCCAGTTGCTGATGATGCTCCGTTGCAAGGAAAATTAATGAAGAATGTTCTATAATTGGTCCCTCTTGACTTCGCCTTCATGTGCTCCATCGAGCCCTGACCTAGCATGCAGAACGCTGAAGCAGCCATATTATGCCCTTAATATTTCAAAATGCTAGCCAAATGATCCACCCTAGGCGCTTATTATCAAGATGGCGCGACAGCACGCTGAAATAAATATCCTTAATTGAAAGCAGGCGGCCGTCAGAACGAAAACGCATTCGAAAGGACGCTAGAGGAAAATATGGTTTCGGAATTTTTAATATGGCGCAGTCTGTGGACGAAATAACTCGATATATATTCAAGGGGAGCCGCGCCATTGTCTATGACTCGAAATGGAGTTGTCATTTCGATTCACTGAATGTGCTGTTGATCGCGAATTTTTCCTGTCTCCAGAGTTGATATTCATTCACTAATACTGTAATGATATTCTTTATTCAAATTTTGTATGTACGGTTTTTTGAAAGTTTTCAAGTTTTTCGACTTTGTTTTTAATACGAGACTTGAATTTGATTGGTTCACAGGATGCGACTTATGGGCAGCGAAGTCTTACACCCTATCCAATGAGATATTGTGGATCAATTGAGGGACACCGAACAAAATATTTATCAACCAGCGCATTCGCCATTTTGCGCACATAATGAATGAGCTCCTATTTCAAACCGAATTCGAAAATGAGTGACGAATGACCGAGTTTTCGAACGTATGACTCCTCAGAAAGCCTTCTGTAATGAGTATTTGACAGTCATTTTTATATTCCAGTCAAGATTCGTGAAAAACTGTCGAATTTCGATGAAAAATTCAGATTACACATAATAGTGATTTTTGACGATTGTTGAGAATTAATAGAGTTGTGTTAAAAACCACAAAACGAAAAATATAACTCAACACTCATTACGATACTGAAAAAAAGAAACAAAATTACTGTTTTAACGATGGATTCTTCTACACTCTCCCATTGAAAGGAGTATTAACAGTTCGAAATAAAACAATTATGGACATTACGGTAAGTTCAAGTTTCGAAGTTTATGTCAGACTCTTTCATCAGAAATTTGGTAATGTAAATTAACATTTTTCGATACATGATTATCTCCTTTCATTTTATTTATTTGCTGATGTCAGTTCATTCTGAAATAAATTGATTCATGAATCGATTGGTTGAAGAAAGAACTGACATCAAGAAATTTCAAGATAAATGGTGACCTGATCTTCTCGTTTCGAGCCATGCAAGGCCACTTCGGGGAGAAGGTCCGCGGTTTTTTCCCTCTGAACAGGAGGGATGCGAGGGCATATTTGTAAACTTAAACGCGAAAACTTCAAGTCCTCACAGCGTCAACACTTTCTGCCCAATCGCATATTTCACAGTTGGAACCGTTTGCCTGAGAACATAGTCCGATCATCCTCCGTCAACGCTTTCAAGAATAGTTACGACAGATGGAAGTCCTCATTATGAAGTCCCTCATAGAAATGCCTGTTTCGGTTACATTTTATTATTGTTTTTCTTTTTTCATATATAATGTTTATTTTTATATTTGATTTCGCTCGCCCCTTTATTTGTTCACATCGGATTGTATGCATACATATTATCTATAATGTACCTTCGAGTTTATAGGTTCGTCCTCAACTCGAATCAATTTTGTAATAAATAAATAAATAAATAAAAAATCAGATCTGAAAAGAAAATCTCAGTTGATACACAAAATTTCAAACAAACTCTTCGATAGGTGAAATGGAGCAAATAAGCTGTCGAATGAATAGTTATCTTTCCTAAATTTTAGGTAGTTATTGAATTTTAGATGTTATCTTTTTTGATAAGGAAGAGACAATAAACATCGATTGCCTGAAAATTTGACATTAGCTTCATTAGTTTCCAAATGAGAATGAATTAGTTTGCATTTTTTTTTGATGCTCTGATGTAAAACTCCTCATTTAATTTTCTCGCCTGTTTTATTTATTTTGGTTTCTTAAGTCTTGAAATGATTGTGTTACCCTTCAACAAAAATATATGGATTAATAAAAAAGCACTGCCTAAACCAAACACCGTTTGGATGAAGCCAATAAATAAAAACGAAGCCTGACATTCGAATAATGAGAGTGTAACACGTGCAAAACAATCTGATGTATTGTTCCAGTTTGAACGGTTCAATATCGTTCAACCGGAATTCTAGAAAACCTTTCACCGAAACGTCGAAATGAAAATTTTAATGTCGCAGGTCAAACTGAACGCGATTTCCGCATGAACTTCATCGATTTGTCATGAAATGAATCTGTTTAAATAGGATTTCAACGTCATAAATCGCAGTCAACATGAACAGTATGTCAACGTCGAACAATCCTGCTCTGTGATCTGCACGGAACACACCCAAAATGCTTTTATACCGGCAAAGGAAGCGGTTACACGCAATAAACTTTGCGCTGTTGATAGATATTTGAAATAACGAGTACTTCGTTAACTATGCGGTGATACTCGATTTCAGAAGATTCCTTATCATCATGGTTTTCTTCCGTAATTGGAATTGCTATAGAAAAAAACAAAGCTGACGAGAGAAATCAGATCATCTAGGCTTTACTGTAGGTTCGTTAGAGAAGCAAATTAATCAGTGGGGACAGGTGTACTTGATACTTCATTACAACCATCAAAGATGGAATGTCAATATCAGATGATCGACGTCAGCTCTAGGAGTTCTTTTTGATTCTTAACTGATAGGAAATTTGACAATTTCGAGTGACATTTCAATTTACATCAAAATTTCATTTCGTTGCAAATTGGCGAAGGAGCCAGTCACACAAACTATTGTTTTCTTCCTATTCTGAGGTTCACGTATGGTATATTGAAACAAACTTTTGTTGGAATGGTATTGTCGTAGGCTCTTGAAACGTGTGCGAATTTCTAAGAGGATCAGTAATTTCGTAATTGGTGAAAATCACGCTGAAAAATTCTATTACATACAAACAGGTCAAGTTGAGATATTTCACAATTAAATGAATCAAAGACTCTTTGTGCCGACAAAACGAGTGAAAATTCTATGATAGTCGTTGAATTTAAGCGACCTCATTCACGTGTTGTGGAAATCGACCGAAGCTGAGAATTTACTGCTGGCTTAAATGGAACACAACCCAGAAATTATTTAAAACCTTTTCCGTTGTCATCCAGGATAATTTATTCTCCGGATTCCAGGTTAGATGACCAACGAACACGTGCTTTTATCTTCTCGTCCTGTTCATGATTTCCACGCAAATACGTTGGCGTTTTCACCATATGCAGCACACGTTCCATAATGAATTTTCTCCCGAATAAAATCTCCGCTTTCCGTATTAACCGACAATTTTTCAACAACGGTTCACCTAATTCCACATACAATGACATGTTCGAAATGAATTGGAGCTCATGTTGAGCATCTCGTGGAAACGTCCGGTGGTTGTTCGCTAAAAAAAAGAATACGTTACACTCGTGAATGAAAATATGTCGAGGAAAATGTATGATGAGTAACAGGGGAACAAATGTGCATAATCTGAGCGTTAATCTGAATTGTGATAGAATTATACCTCGTGTCAAAGGAAAATTTGAATGATGGGGTTATGTTCTTGAATAATTTATATGAGAATTTGAATATTATGTTCGGTATGAATGTAAGTATTAGCATTCTAACTCAGAAAAGCATTCTTTTTCGAAGTAGGTGGAATTCAATGGATTCTCTGGCATTTCGAAAATAATTATAGTAATATAGTAATAGTAATTTATTGGTACCAGTACCAAATAGTTACAATAAATGGAACAAGCGAATTCAAAAGTTCTTCAGATGACGAGCTCCCACAAAATATTCTAAATTTCTCAAAGTTGCAGGGATCACATTTCAGTATCAAATTATACAATTTCTTCCGACAATCAATAAAGCTTGAAATTGAGATCAAGTGGTTAAACATTAAATGAGTTCAAAGTCATCCATATGAGAGGTTCTTTATACCTTTTGATATTTTTTTAAAGCACCTATAGTTCAATAAATATTGATGAATTATCTAGGCCTCAGAATTTTGAAGAATAAATGCTTGATAACCTTACATTCATGAGTTGAATGAAAACCTTACTTAATAAAATTTCTTAGGTTATCTCAGAAAAGTAAAAATTTACTTTTGTCTCAAGGTACCAATCAAGTATAATAGTTTTCCTGAGGTATGAGGATTTCCCCTAAATGATTTCAAGCCCTAATCAATTAAGTAATCATTCACATCATTAACTGTTTCGCCTTTGCCAACTGAAACAGCTCCAGAGCATCTTTAATCATGCAACGATCGAGTAGCACTTAATTTTCCGTCTTAATATTGAATATGAAAGACTCGTCTCATCACCATAACCAAATTAATATTTGCTACAATATTCCCTTCAACTCCGTTTAATAAGCCTTCATCTTGATACTTCAAAGCTGGTCTTTAATCAGAGCGAGTTAAGGAATCAATCTTCCTCCAGAGAAGATGCCACTGAGAAAACAACCGCTTTTATGATTTATAGATTATGCTGACATTTTTCATTTTCTAATTGCGTTTTTGGCATGACTTGCAAGTCAGGTTCTCTACAGAAGAAAAATGGAACAGGCTCTGATCTTTCCGTCATAACACGGAATGAAAGAAAGTCGGTTTTCCAGCTGAACTAATCTCTCATAAAAATTGTTACTCATCTTCATACGTGGATTGATTATTTATATTCAAATCTACTTGGAAAAATAAGACAATATTTTTCCCAAGAAAATTTTATGAGAGTTCGTAATGATATAAGGTATATGTGCCTGCTAGAATTACACAAAAAGTATTGCTTCTTTATAGTGCCCATGTCAAATGAAACCGGTCTATCGCTGTTCTAATTTCGATCTCTAACGGTCTGTGTGTCCACCGTTCTGTGTGTCCAGGGTTGCAGGAAAAATCATACTGATGCACTTGATTCTTTTCAACATGTGTGATATTCTCGAACGATTTTGTTGAACAAGATGCGACAGACTGAAAGGATTTGACATAGAATTAGAAAAGTAAAGAAATGAAATTATACATGTACTTCTGTATTCGAGCAATCCGATTGCAGAAAGGATTCAAGATCACATCCTCCCTCGTCTTTATTCAAACAAAGGAATACCCGTAATTATTCACGACAAAATTTATTTTCCTCACAAATATCCCCTTCGCCCTGATAATTAGGCTGCCAGGGCAGGGGCATTCTTCTTCCTCAAATATTTATCCTTCCTCTTCAAATGCCATGGGAGGCATTTGTGTAATCCCTCCCTTAAGAAAAGTTCGAATCGATAGCGGAACGTCCGTTTACTGATTACCGCCCCACAAATAAAGATCCATTCTTCTTTGCAGAGTCAGAGTCTCCGGTCCACAGTTGGATGATGCGGAGAGAGATTGTTATCGTCGTTATTAATTGAATAGGGACTCCGTTCAGCGTAGGATTTCGAGAGAATGAGGTCTGTTGATTGAAACGCAACATTTCGCGAATATAATATCATGGCATGAATAAATATTTGCCAAGAATTTCAACAGGTGATGTTTTATAGAAAAATGGGGTGGAGAACGCTGTACTGCAAAGGCGCCAGCAGTCGCTGAAAGGGTACGTCACCTATTGCTATTAGTTTTGAAGGCCGAAGGCGAACATATTCATTCGGAACTTTGAACTTTCTGCTTTCATATGCAGAATTTCAAAATGTAGAAAACTGAAGGAGATTTTGCATTTTCAAATACAGACCCGGTATAATGATATATCTGCTAGAAACCAACTCACAAAAACGATCGATCGATCAAATGAACTTTTGTATGCGGTCAAGCTCACATGATGAAATAATAATTCACATTCCTAAACGGTGGAAACATGTGTAGGCAATAATAATTCATTTCGCTTGAACGCTCCCACGTATTTTACGTCAAAAGACAGGCATAAATATGAAACAACCGGCGGTAAACAATAAATCGAAATAATACATAAGCTCTTCTAAATTGTTATGAATACCCCATATATATTCTGGCTGAAGGCAGCTTTGCGTGTTCTCACAATTTATGGGCGACCCTTTCACGAAAAATCTAATGGTTTTTTGGAGTTTTTTCAGATTGGAGGAGATGGCGTTTTTCTCTTACATTTTGCCCTCCGTTTGCTCTTTGTGTGTGGGTGTTTGAATAGATATTACGATGAACGGTTTCTGAGAGATAATTTGCTGTTTCATGTTGAAAACATTGGAGGAAACACTTATATACAGCATTTTGTATATGTTTGTGCTGATGTATTGCATTTGGAAGCTACATAGCAAACAAGACTTCTTGGGAGCAACAATGTAGCAGAGAATTGAACCAAATAAAGATTCTGACCTGGTGGAGTCTGCAGATTTGAAAATGTCATATACTCCAATGCAGTGTAAAATGGCTCAGAAAATTGATGATCTGAAACAGGTACCAGTGACCAAATACTTTTCTGATGAAACACAATGATAACTCATATTGGTATCAGGTACAAGTATAACGATGAAATATGAACATTTATTATAAGAGATTATCTGGATGTTCACTGATTAGTTTGCGTATAATAAAAGGACTTTACTCTGGTCAAATTTAAGGGAGCGGTTAGAGGGATTTCGGATAGTTACTTTCCGTCCAGAGTCAAATCGAGGAGATTTCACACAATCGTTCAGTTTCAACTGAGTGGAAAGGACCCAAATCTGGTGGAATTACTTTTTCGGAATCTTGCAAGATTCTGACCCAAATCTCTAAAACTCTGGTGTTTCCTGGAATTACCTAACCGGAATCCCAAGAATAGTTCTGAGTACGATCCTGGCAATCTCTTAGGGCGGTCGAAGGGAGCGTCGTTATGACCGTTTGACCAATACGAGCTTCATTGTGCGCAAACCAGACGATTCTGTTTGTTTTTATTGCTCTCGTTTAAATTCGAACAGAGTATAGAAATGAATTCTTTCATGAATCTCTGAATTTTCTTCAATGAAGAAATAATGAGTCCTGATGAATGCTGAGGCACAAATTCAGCTCAGAAATAGCAGAAAACTTTCCCGCCTTAAATGATTTATCACGTAGGTGGCCCCATTATTGATACATTTTCCGAAATACCCGGTATAATAAAACACACCTCATCAAACCGTTTCATGTTCGGTTTCCTAAAATACTACAATTTGGCCGTGCGATAAATCAAAATCCTGGCATTATCCCAGTACAATGTTCGTGGGGGGAAACAATGAAAAACGAAGCAGGCTTTCGCGTAGTAGGCAGCATGAAAATTGATTGGAGTTTTCTTACGATGCGGATCCAGACTCGAACGTTTGAATGATTTGCGTCGTTGAAGATCAAGTTAATTCATTTCCGACCTATTTCGTGCAAGCAAATGGGATGCCATGATGTAAGATCCTCGATTTAATTCAGTATCTCCTCGAACAGCTTTTTTGTTGTAAAATTTAAGAATTTTGCAAAAAACGACTACAATATTTAAGTAAAAAAAATGTTCACATTTACTCCAAATTTACTCATTTACTTCTTGCTATACTATATATACAGGGTGAGTCGGGAGGAACGGACCAAACTTCAGGTGTGTATTCTACAGGTCGAAATAGTTTCAAAAAACTCATATGTTGTTATCCGATTTTCATTTGTTTTCAAACTATAGCGTCATTATAAAAAACAACATTTTCTACATTAAAATGGTTTCATTTATAGCATTATTTTGATAAATGCTCAAAAATGCCGCCATTAACCTCCAAACACATTTGACTTCGTCTGCGATGGGCTCTTGTTGCTTTTCTGATTGATTTGTGTCTTTCTTTAATAAGCAATGCCGCATTTCTAATGCGTCGAATTAGGGCATCCCGAGTGTTAACTTTTACTTTGTATACCTCGTTCTTGAACCACCCCCACAAACAATAGTTCAGTGGTGTGAGGTCTCTAGATCTTGGAGGCCAACTAATAGGAACACCGTGACCAATCCATCGTCCGCGAAACTCTTGATCTGAATATTGTTTGACCTGACGAGCGAAATGTGCGAGAGCTCCATCGTGCTGATAATTCATTTGCATTCGGATGTTAGAAGAAACGTTCTCCAGTAATGCTATTAACTCATTTCGCAAAAAAAAATAAGTCAGCACCTATAGCATTTGTGATAAGAAGCGATACTCTAAAAAAAAATTGTTTATTTGAAATATTCTAATTACCCTATAGTTTGAAAACAAATGAGAATCAGATAACAACATATGAGTTTTTCGAAATTATTTCTACCTGCAGAATACACTCCTGAAGTTTGGTCCGTTGCTCCCGACTCACCCTGTATATATATTAGACTGATTCAAAAAAATCGACTTTTTTTGTTTTCACGAAACCCCCCCCTAATTATCTTCAGGGTATCGAAAAAAGACCTCGGTGAAAGTATCAGCTCCAAATAATAACATTTAGAGGTCGCTCATCAATTATTTCTATTTTGCCTACTAATAGCAGGGGAAAAATTTCTTTTTTTAATAAAAAATTCCTAGAACACAAACCAATTGACGGATTTCTTTGTATGATACATTTTCGTGTAGGCAATCAGATACACTACAAATATGTCCCTTACGATATCTCGATAAAACGGCCTCTTCAAAAGTTATTCGATTCGATGCTAATATTGAGGTATTTTTGAAGAAAACAAATATTCAAAAAAATCGACTTTACTTGTTTTCACGCAACCCGCCTTCTAACCATCCTCAGGGCATCGACAAAAGGCGTCTGTGAAAATATTAGCTTTGAATATTAATAATTGGAGGTCGCTCATCGATGGTTTCTATTTTCGCTGCTGATGGCAGGAAAAAAAATTCTTTTTTTAATAAAAGATTTTTTGTTCACGAACCAATAGACGGATTCCACCATATAATACATTTTGGTGTAGAGAACTAGATACTCTAAGAAAATGTTCCATACGATATCTCGATAAAACCACTCGTTCAAAAGTTATTTGAACTTTTTTTTCCAAAATATCTCAATATAAGGTATTAATATAGAGGTATTTTTGAAGAAAAAGTTCGGATAACTTTTGAACGAGCGCTTTTATCGAAATATCTTATGAGACATTTTCGTAGAGCATCTAGTTCCCTACAAGAAAATGTATTACACAGTGAAATCCGTCAATTGGTTCGTGAAGAGAAAATTTTTTTATTGAAAAAAGAAATTTTTTTCCTGCTATCAACAGCGGAAATAGAAATCATCGCTGAGCGACCTCTAAATATTAATATACAAAGCTAATATCTCCACAGACGCCTTTTTTCGATACCCTGAAGATAATTAGAAATAGAGTTTCGTGAAAACAAACAGAATCGATTTTTTTGAATAATTTTTTTCTACAAAAATACCTCAATATTAGCATCGAAACGAATAACTTTTGAAGCGGCCGTTTTATTGAAATATCGTAAGGGACACATTTGTAGAGTATCTGATTGTCTACACGAAAATGTATCACACAATGAAATCCGTCTATTGGTTTCTGCTCTAGGAATTTTTTATTGAAAAACGAAATTTTTTCCCTGCTATTAGTAGGGAAAATAGAAATAATTGATGAGCGACCTCTAAATATTATTATTTGAAGCTGATATTTTCATAGAGGTCTCTTTTCGATACCCTGAAGATAATTAGGGGGGGTTTCGTGAAAACAAAAAATGTCGATTTTTTTGAAACAGTCTAATATATATATATATATATATATATATATATATATATATATATATATGTTCTTTTGATTGAGAGAGCTAAAATAATACAATACATATTGTACCAAAAAGCACCTAGCTGGGGTTAGAGCAACACAGGAAAACCATACAGGTTTGTAGTATGATAAAATGAGGAATGGAAAAAACCCCAGAGAAAAAAAATCTGACCTCACCCGTGTTAGAAATATCAGAGAATCTTGGAGGACATCTACTTGATCAGAAGAACATTATCATGTAGTTGTTCTATTAGCAGCAGAAAAAAACAGACTCTTCACCAATCTACCTGAAATTCTAGATCTGAAATGAAAAAAGACAAAAGCAGAAAAAACTAGCTATTTAAAATCAATTAAATGGTTTTTGAATTAACTACCCATTGCAGAAATTCTTTCTTCATACATTAGTTATGACAGAAATGTCACAATGTTTGGAAGAAATGAAAAAACCCAATTTCCCCTTTTTGAATGGCTAAACATAAGAAAACTTATAACACAACAAGCTTAACCATAATTTGGACTAAGTGGAAAATCAATGAGTACATAACTTTCAATTGACCTCCTTCACGAAGAAGTTCTTTTGTTGCCATGTGGGTTTCTTAGAAGATCTCAACACCATGTTCAGTCGCTAATTTCGGAATGTAATCACTATTTTCTTTCGAATTCCTCCAATATTCAAATTTGAATTCTCAGCCTTGCTCTCTGATCGTGAGGGTTCTTTCGAACCAGGTATGTTCTACCAAAAATATTTAAAATTCAAACAGCTTCTTCTGAGTTTTGCAGCTTCTTTGTAAGTTAGTATATTAATCCAACTGAGAGAAGTCATAGAAGTTGTTCGCTTCTTAAAACGTGAACGTAATCAAATTTTTTTCGCACAGTCTAAATTACCCCGCAAGAACTGACGTATCAACATTAAATATGTCCGAATAAATCATTCCGTTTTCAACTCGAATGCTCTCACAATGCAGATTACCGTGATTTATTCGCCGTTTCATCATAGTTGGCGAGATGACAGTTCGGCCATTTTTTTCTCCGGAGAGGAGGACCAAACTCAATTGTTTTCCTCTGGAAATGACCCGTCTAATGTCTGCTGACTAACGTATGGGGGGCGTTCACGTGGGAGATGAATGACGTTTTAAATGTCTTTCGATTGACCGTATTATGGCCGGTTTGACCTTCAAAAGCAGATGAAGGTCGAATTTTTTTGATTTACGAAATGATGATTTTTTGTTTTTTTTGAAAGTTCGAGGGTACGGCATATTGTTTCTGTCTGTTTATGTAGGTAAATTTTCTTGATGAAGAGTGAAACATATGAGAATTCAAAGCGAAATCTGAAAAATGCAGCATGTGTATTGAAGTTTTAACAGAGGTTATCGGAAATTCGGTGTATGTGGTAGAAGCTTGGATAAATCTCAGCAAAAAAGTCTGAATATACTCCTTCTGTTTCAGCATTAAAAGTATAATACCCTAAGACAAACTATACTCTTCCAAACATTTTATGATGGGCAATATTTTTGGAGCTCTAGATAGCTGGAGAAAGACTCTGGCTTGATATGATATAGGTATGACCTCTTCTCCTTGTAGAAGTTTTCATGTTTATTCTCACTAACTGGTCATGTCAAGAGTTGATTATAAAACTGAACAACTCAAAAAGTTATTCTATCTGGTGGGCGTCCTGATTTTAAAAACAAAACTTCAACTTCACCATTTCGAAAATTGTTTTCAGCAAACGTCATTGTTCGATCCTCCCACTCGTAATCGTTTTAACCATAACATTGAATCGGGCAAAATTCTATCACATGAATTTATGAAATAATAATAATGGTTCGACATAACTTTTGTTTCGAACCAAGTACGAGTTTTTGTTCCTGGAATAGCAGGATGATGAATACCAATCTCATCTTGTAGTGATGTAATTCAATTGATGAGCTTCATTCAACTGGATGAATATTCAAATACTCGTGGCTATACATGAATGTTGATTCTGCGATTCAAGCGTTCACAGGAGCTTGTTACATGCTCCATCATCATCTAGGATCCAGAAACATACAAATTTTGCATTGAACCAGCCCATAATTAGGAGAATTTACGACAGCCATGAAGGCACCATCTCATTTTTGGATCCTAACAATAATTGGATGATATTCGAAACCATAACGAAACCGCCATCTTGAATTCTTCGATTTTAAGAAGGAATGATGATAGTTTGGAATCTATTTAATAGGGAAAAACTGTCAGAATTAAATACGAATTTCGCATTGAAACTTGTAATAAAGGGCGTTAATTATAAGCGCTGGCGCCTTTACTCTGAGTCTACGGGGTAAAGCCATCGGTTTATCGGTGCATTTTTGTGCAGCTTTTAAACCATCCCTGATCTGGTTATCAGGTATGTAAATATGACAGAATACGACACTAATTACTCAACGGGCAGTTTATCCAATCAAGCGACGTTACTGTACGAGGTTTGATCACTAAACAGTGATTACCATTCGTCGGGAATATTGCATTGCCGTAAAATTGGATTATGGGATCACGTAATATCACAGTTTTGCGAAACCGATAAGCGCCTTAATCATCCCATTATTTCGTGGGATTGGGCCCCAGTTGATTACCATCAGATTCTGTTCCAATCTGACCCGTGCTGATTATTAAGCAATAATTTGGATTCTGGTGAACTCGAAAGGGTGATTATATACACACATCGTCGAATCTATCAATCTATCAAATATCAACTTGTTGAATGTGACATGACAGTTTTTGTGTGTGGAATTTTCATTATCTTATCATTCGAATGAAAACTATAAACCAGCAAAAATGTTTCTTGTTCGGTGGAATACAGGTGTATTCGAATTTAGTCAGTTCTCAGCCATTGATATTGAGAATATTCCTTGGAAAATGCCATCCCATTTCTCAGTTTGACCTGGCAAGAATAGTATTCAATTCTACCTAAGTGCCGAATTTGTAGAAAAATTTGAGTAGCACCATTTCTATTATTTGCAATCTATGTATATTTTGTCAGAAACCCAGAGTGGAAGCACCCAAAAATGCAGCAGCTTACTAGAATAAATTTGAATCAATATACACTGCGCAAAAAAATTAACGCACATTATGGAAATCTCAGAATTTATTCTACCACTGAAGGTGTTCTCAATGATAATTATTTTTATCAGAATTATGCATGCATATGTTATCCACTTTAAACGTTTTTCTTCAATACAGATGTTTTTTCCCAGCAGGAATAAAAAAAGATGATATTATCAGATTTTGAATGTATTAGATCCATTCTAAAATCAGTTGTTCTCGATCAATTCTAGTGATTAATAGTTTTTCTTTCGTTTGATTTTCTACACTCGATCGCTATGCAACGCGAAACACGCAATTTGACCCAAGAGGAATGTGCCCAAGCGGTAGTTTTGCGAGAAGAAGGTTGGACATACACAAAAATTGCAGAAAGGTTTGGAGTTTCCCATACAAGTGTGTCCAGAATGTTGCAGCGATTCAGGGAGACAGGTATGAAATTCTGAAGACCAGGACGGGTAACAACTGCCATTCAAGAAAGTTACTTGAGACAACGGTTTGCAACCGCTCGCCTCCTTCAAAATCAGCTTGAGCAAACTCATAGGGTGCAAATTAGCACTCAGACAATAAGAAATCGCCTCAGATAATATGATGTAAGGCCTCGTATCGCGGCAAGAGGTCCAGATCTTACCCCAGCCCATCGAAGGGCACGTTTGGATTTTGCAAGAGAGCATATCCATTGGGAAGAGGCCGATTGGGAAAGAGTTCTCTTCACAGATGAGTCTAGATTCTGCTTCTATCATTGTGATCGGCGGTCCCTTGTATACAGACGTCCACATGAAAGATATGCTCAGTGCAATTTCCTGAATACTACTGGTTTCGGGGGAGGATCGATTATAGTATGGGGTGGAATATCTTTGACTGTTCGCACAGACCTAGTGGTCGTTGATAATGGAGCTATGAATGCTGATAACTATATAGGGAACATTCTTGAAGAG
This sequence comes from Hippodamia convergens, assembly GCA_038502775.1. Taxonomy (NCBI): domain Eukaryota; kingdom Metazoa; phylum Arthropoda; class Insecta; order Coleoptera; family Coccinellidae; genus Hippodamia; species Hippodamia convergens. The sequence goes on along the minus strand of CM076611.1, from coordinate 31,300,378 downwards.
TATGTAGTGCCATTTGTCCCATACATTGGTGAAACTTTCATTTTTATGGTCGATAATGCCAGACCCCATCGTACGCGCATCGTTCAGGAGTAGAAGAGGTTGAAGACTCTCGAATGGAATGGCTAGCAAGAAGTCCAGATCTCAATCCGATTGAGCAGGTTTGGGACAACCTCAATAGAAGACTGAGAAGTTCAGAAAATCATCCAGCTACTCTTATTGACTTAGGAATCCAACTCGGAGAAATCTGGGAAGGATTAGATCAGAACATTTTAAGATCACTCATTTTGAGTATGAACCGTCGTTGCCGAGTTGTAATTAACGCAAGGGGTGGAAGTACCAAGTATTAAATCACTTATCAGCATTTCAGTATTTTGAAAATTGTTCATTCTCTTCTTTCACATTAGATTCGGTGAAATCCTGAAATTTTCCTCCATTTAATTTGTCTTGTTTCGTTCAAAACCTTCCCGAGAGAACATAAAAAATAAGTTGTAAGGTCAATGTAGAGTTAACTTTCATTAAAATTGAGATTTTCAGAATGTGTGCTAATTTTTTTGGGCAGTGTATTTCGTGTTTGGTTGTTTTTTTTCCGACTCAGACCCAGTGTTTTTGAGAGGGACTGTGGTAATTCGGTGATCGCGACCTCGGAATGAACACAATTAAATCTAGTCGTGCGGATTTGGGGCTTTGGGTCCCGAGGTTCAGAGGGGTTGATTCATCCCCGGAATTCATCACGGGATAATCTGCTCGGTTGAATTTAAGAGAACGGGTTCGGCCTTCCGCAACGCAATTTTGCGATATGTGCCAAAGCCTGGATTTTCACGGGGTAGATTCCTCTGTGCGCCCCACGAAGAAAATCAATCAGGGCCAGCTAGATTGACCGAGGATTAAGGGATGATGACGGGATTCAGTGTTTGAGCGATGACGATTACAGCATGGTCGATCTCGAATTATAAGGGTCTGTAGAAATTCATTTTATATTTCTTTATTTGAACAAAGAAGTTAGTTTACAATTATCACAGAATCCACACAAAAAATTCCAATTCGATTTCTTATAGTTAAACAAAAAATAAACAAGAACTAGTGGAATGCCTACACGAATATACATCAAAGTCTTTAACAAAACCAGAAAACCTGAGAAAGACCAAGGCAGATGGAAGGTACGATGATAAAAAAACTGAATTACTGAAATTATAACAATTACGGGAAAAATCCATAAAAAATGAGCAGCAAATAAATTGAAAATACAAAACATATAATGAATATGTTTTGTATGAATGAAAGTACCGAAATAAAAATGGAATCTTAACATATAAACTCAAGATTGGATGAACTGTTTGTTATGAAAAATTTTTTGTTGGATTCTACTACGGCAGAGTAAACATAAAATATAAGATATAAGACCCTGAAAATTTTTTTGAAATGGAAAAAAAAATAGGGAATAACGCCAGTAGGTGTCGCTACGGTTGATAGCGTTTTCGTGAACGTATTAAATTTGATATTAATTCATTGAATTACATTTTCTAATAATATTAACGCATCTGAGTCCATGTGTTATTACACCTATCTTTCTTCCGAACACTACTTATGATGAAATGTTTTGAACAAATCCCCATTCTACTATTATCGGCAATGTAAGCAGTTACTGTGTATTTTGGTTTGCCTATACGTGCTGATTCACAGTGGACAATCAGCAATCTGCACTATTTATTCTCGCATTCTCGGGAAAAAAAAACTGAAAATGTTGTTCATCACAAGGTACTACAATGAAAGAATTGTAAAATATGAAAAAAAGGTACCTTTCCACCTTTTAAATGAAGAGAATTCTTCTGATGTATGGATAACAATGTACAGGGTGATTGTTTATGTTTTACTCAATAGCCATCTCAGTTAATTTTGGTCGTACAAAAACGTTTGTATGAGCAAATTTGAAGCATTCTTCATAGGAATTCAGAATTCAGTACTTATAAATTGATAAAGGCATCGAAAACCTATTGTTTTTCAAACGGTAAACCCTGTATTTTATTTTTCTAATCGGTAGAGCTCTTTCTTCCGATTTCAAATATATATATTTTATTGAGGTTAATTCCGGCATTTCACAAAATATTGAAGAAATTAATTTCAGAATAGAGGAAGATACAATTGAAAACCGCAATATATTCCATAAATGGTGAGGAAAACCCTGAGAAAATAAATTAAAAGATATCGACTGTGTGTAGACGTATACTAGGGCCATTTGAACACTTAATTCAACTTTTAGTTAATATTTAAATAATATAAATATCAGTTGTTTTTATCCACGGTTCCTTTGATGTAACGGAATCGCATGTGGCATTTCACAGCTGCCTCAGATTCAGAAGAAACTATCTATGTTTTTCAAAAACTGCCGAAATTAACCTCAATGAAGTATATAGATTTGAAATAAGAAGAAAGAGCTCTATCGATAATAATACAGGGTGCACCATTTAAAAAACAATAGTTCACAACAAACTTTCAGGTTTTCGATGTCCACGAATATCTTAGTACTGAATTCTGAATGCCTACAAAAAAATACTTCAAATTTGCCCATTCAAACGTTTTTGTGCTAGCAATATTAACTGAGATAGATCTTGAGTAAAATATAAACAATTACCCTATTTCACCTATTTCAATACAAGTAAATTTTTTCTATATTTTATACTTTTGTGTTTCACCTAATATATTTCCTTCTTAGAAAAACAACCAATGGTTAGTACAACTTTATTCATCTGTAAGGCGAAGCAAATTTCTAATTGCCACAATTGGTCCCATCACCAGATCCCTCACGCTCTTTAGTTTTTGGGATAGGAAATGATTCTGAAGACTTCTTGGCCAACATTCAAAAATATAACTGCTTCCAGACGACATTGTTTGGCGCAACACATATTGTAAAGAACAATTTTATGTCCACTTTCAAGGTATTATACCATAATAATTTATTATAATATTAAAGCTGCTATTTCATTTATCGATTGAGGCAGTACTAAGTCTGCCGGGTCAGCTAGTTTTGTATAATCGAATGATGCATGTTGCCAGATTGTCAAATATTTACGATATCGGTGACAGAATACAAAATCATCACTTTTTCCAATTTCGATCAACGATCAGTAAATCTCTCCAATTTCCGCCTCATTGCAACCCTGTTCGTATGTACTTCGCTCCCTCGTCGAACCAAGCTCTCGAAAGTTTCCTCCTGCGTTGCTGTTCAGCTTGGGAGTCGAGAGAAAGGAAATTCAGTTGCAAAAGGCGATGCCAAATGACTCGAATAAGTGAGGATTACAGTAGGGAACACCCACGCTCTTTCCTTAAACCTAGAGGATTTATTTTGGGGTTCTTATTACCGGAAAAAACCTGCAGGGAGGAATATTTCATTTTTTTTATTCGTCGCTCGGTACGAATTCTGCGTTAGAGGGTAAGGGAGATGCAGGTGACAATTTATTATCTAAAACCTGTTTCGCATGATGAACGTATGAACTTGAGAGTAGTCTTCAGAAGAATTTGTTTTCGGTAGAAAACTTATTTTTATTCAAGAAATTATACTATGAGGTCAATTTGACACTCTTGAACTCAGTCACAAAAATTTGAAAAAGAAATGAAAATGAAGCGAAGGAAACAATAAAACTATCGAAACTAGTTCCGAAGTATTTATCGAATAATTTCAAAACAAGCCTTGATTTTCATTTTTACCATCCAGTGAGGCTCGACACAGTTATTTCGATTAATTTTTCCATTATTAATTTTCTTATTGATGTTTGGAGTACATTCATCTTTTCATAACGTGTTGGAAAAAGTTCAGATGAAATTAAACAGCTCATAGTTGTAGGTTATCGGCCCAGAACTTTTCTACTTCCTTCTATGAATTTTCATTTACACTGCGCAAAAAAAAAACGCACATTCTGAAAATCTCAATTTTAATGAAAGTTTACTCTACATTGACTTTATAACTTATTTTTTATGTTCTCTCGGGAAGGTTACACATTAAATGGAAGAAAAATTCAGGATTTCACCGAATCTTATGTGAAAGAAGAGAAATGAACAATTTTCAAAATACTGGAATGCTAATAAGTGATTAAATACTTGGTATTTCCACCCCTTGCGTTAATTACAGCTCGGCAACGACGGTTCATACTAAAAATGAGTGATCTTGAAATGTTCTGATCTAATCCTTCCCAGATTTCTCCGAGTTGGATTCCAAAGTCATTAAGAGTAGCTGGATGATTTTCTGATCTTCTCAGCCTTCTATTGAGGTTGTCCCAAACCCGCTCAATCGGATTGAGATCTGGACTGTTTGCTGGCCATTCCATTCGAGAGACTTCAACCTCCTCAAGCTACTCCTGAACGATGCGCGCACGATGTGGTCTGGCATTATCGTCCATTAAAATGAAATTTTCACCAATGTATGGGGCGAATGGCACTAATAGATCTTCAAGAATGTTCCTTATATACTTATCAGCATTCAAAACTTCATTATCAACGACCACTAGGTCTGTGCGAGCAGTCAAAGATATTCCACCCCATACCATAATCGATCCTCCCCCGAAACCAGTAATATTCAGGAAATTGCACAGAGCATATCTTTCATGTGGACGTCTGTATACAAGGGAACATCGATCACAATGGTAGAGGCAGAATCTACTCTCATCTGTGAAGAGAACTCTTTCCCAATCGGCCTCTTCTCAATGGATATGCTCTCTTCGAAAATCCAAACGCGCCCTTCGATGGGCTGGGGTAAGAGCTGGACCTCTTGCCCCGATACGAGGCTTTAAATCATATTCTCTGAGGCGATTTCTCATTGTCTAAGAGCTAATTTGCACCCCATGAGTTTACTCAAGCGGATTTTGAAGGAGGCGAGCGGTTGCAAACCGTTGTCTCAACGAAGAAACTCTCAAGTAACGTTCTTGAATGGCAGTTGTTACCCGTGGTCTACCCTGTCCTGGTCTTCGGACATTCATACCTGTCTCCCTGAATCGCTGCAACATTCTCGACACACTTGTATGGGAAACTCCAAACCTTTCTGCAATTCTTGTGTATGTCCACCCTTCTTCTCGCAAAACTACCGCTTGGGCACATTCCTCTTGGGTCAAATTGCGTGTTTCGCGTTGCATAGCGATCGAGTGTAGAAAATCAAACGAAAGAAAAACTATTGATCACTAGAATTAATCGAGAACAACTGATTTTAGAATGGAGCCAATACATTCAAATTCTGATAATATCATCTTTTTTTATCCCTGCTGGGAAAAAACATCTGTATTGAAGAAAAACGTTGAAAGTGGATAACACATGCATGCATAATTCTGATAAAAATAATTATCATTGAGAACACCTTCAGTTGTAAAATAAATTTGAGATTTCCATAATGTGCGTTAATTTTTTTGGGCAGTGTATGTCTTTTTGTTATGAGCAAACTTTGTGTAGAACTGTTACCAAATTTTCAATGAATATTCCTAGAATATCGTGTTTGTTAGGTAGAGCTTAATTCGTGAACATTTTCTCTACTTTACGAGTTATCCCATCTACAAATTACTGACAAGAAGACAGGGAAGGTCCGTTTTATTCAGCTGCAAACTCTCTACGTAGGGTGAAACACCGGACTATTGTCAGTTGATAGCCTACTTGACCCTCTTTTTCACTGAGAACCCCTGTTCTCAATTATTACAAGATCCGTTCTAACTGAACAAAATTTGATTCCCATCGAATCAAGAGCGCAGAAACGAGGCGAATTTTGTTAAATCGGAGCGAAATATATAGTCAATTTTCCGGCAGTACAGTTTCTCCAGTCGGGGAAGCAGGGCAGCCAACGTACGGATTTTCCTCGCGTCAGCTGCGTTCCGATATGCAATTCGCATGGAATTGTCGGCAAGTACGATATCGAGTTCGATCCGAGATTCTTTTATGAAGGGAAAGATGTCTTTCGCAGTCTCGCCTTGGAGATATTGAATTTGTCCTTTTGGTTCATTCGATATTCAGGATGTAGTAGTTGAGATTGGGGTGCTTGATTGAGGTTAATGGAAGATTGGGGGCAGAACCTTCATCGAGAGTGAAACTGCCGAAAGTAGAATTTTCCAATCAAGTTTGAAATTTAAGAATTCTAAACCAAAATCTGTTCCAGTGAGTTGAGTTGGATTTCTTGTAGCTTAAAGTTAACCAGTTATACAAGATTCAGCATGCAGGAAGTGAAGTTCAACAATCTGACCGCAATTTTCATCCCTGCTGGTGCTCCCCAGGGGTCTCAGCTTGGACCCATCCCATTAATTTTGTTCCAGGATGATTTAATAGTGGGTTTGCGGTTTTCACAGATGACTTGAAGTTTATTGGACCATATCATGTATTGACAAACTTGATTTATTTCAGTGAGATATAGAGCATTCAGACAACTCATGTGAAACTAATGGCAAGTTTTTGAATATAAAAGAGTGGTCAATATCGCCTGAAATTTATCCCTGCATTCTTGAAGCAGTTTCGAGTTTTCAGTTCAAGTATCTGAAGCAGAGTAAATTAAGAATTTTCATAATACTCGTACCTAATGAAAATTTTTGCACTATTTTGTTTCTTATTTTGATAGTTCGAACTTTCTTGTTCGTTTTTGGGAAGTTCAAAAATCTCGTTCACTCATAAAGGGTCAGTTTCCTGAACGTCCATTGTAGTTTAACGGTTCATTAAAATTAAAATGCTCCGATAAACAGAATATTCCATTGATACGTTCATTAATTGAGAATTGAAATTTTAATGAATGATTAAACATTAATGGGAGTTTGTGAAACTGGCAGTAAAAACATACATTTCAACTCTCTCGTGAGTGATATCATGGATGGAGCGATGAAAATATTGGGTTTCAATTGTAAGAAATGTATCGAATCTATACTCTTTTTTTTCGAATCTAGGTTTGATGAAAATTGAAGAGTTTCACCATATAAATCCGCGTTGCAATCAAGAAGAAGAATTTGTCCTTTTGGTTCATTCGATATTCAGGATGTAGTAGTTGAGATTGGGGTGCTTGATTGAGGTTAATGGAAGATTCGGGGCAGAACCATTATCGAGAGTGAAACTGCCGAAAGTAGAATTTTCCAATCAAGTTTGAAATTTAAGAATTCTAAACCAAAATCTGTTCCAGTGAGTTGAGCTTGACTTCGTGTAGCTGAAAATTAAACAGTTATACAAGATTCAGCATGCAGGAAGTGAAGTTCAACAATCTGACCGCAATTTTCATCCCTGCTGGTGCTCCCCAGGGGTCCCAGCTTGGACCCATCCCATTAATTTTGTTCCTGGATGATTTAATAGTGGGTTTGCGGTTTTCACAGATGACTTGAAGTTTATTGGACCATATCATGTATTGACAAACTTGATTTATTTCAGTGAGGTATGGAACATTCAGACAACTCATGTGAAATTAATGGCACGTTTTCGAATATGAAAATGTGGTCAATATCGCCTGAAATTTATCCCTGCATTTTTGAAGCATTTTTGAGTTTTCAGTTCAAGTATCTGAAGCAGGGTAAATTAAGAATTTTTATAATGCTCGTACCTAATGAAAATTCTTGCACTATTTCGTTTCTTCAGTTCAAGTATCTGAAGCAGAATAAATGAGGAATTTTTATAATACTCATACCTAATGAAAATTCTTGCACTATTTCGTTTCTTATTTTGATAGTTCGAACTTACTTGTTCGTTTATTTTTGGACAAGCTCAGAAATAAGGGTCAGTTTTCCGAACGTCCATTGCAGTTTATCGGTCCATTAAAATATAATGCTCCAATAAACAGAATATTCCATTGACACGTTTATTAATTGAGAATTGAAATTTTAATGAATAATCAAACTTTAATGGGAGTTCGTGAAACTGGCAGTAAAAACATACCTACATTTCAACTCACACATGTGAGTAATATCATGGATGGAGGGATGAAAATATTGGGTTTCAATTGTAATAAATGTTTCGAATCTACATTTTTTTCTTTTTCGAATCTGGGATTGATAGAAATTAAAGAGTTTCACCATATAAATCATCCTTGTAATCAAGAAGATTAATGAATGACCTCATTTTTTTTAATTAGCAGATGGTGATATTCCATTCTTTGGAACTTTTGAGATTTACCAAGAAAATATACGAAATAGAGCAATTTATTGGAAAAATGTCCTAGCCAAACAATTTTGGGAACAAAGAACTACGAAAAATAACAGAGAAATGAATAAACCCACAGAAAATGAGGTGTAGTTGAAAGAGAAGAAAATAGTATACCGACTTTCTATTACACTATCATCTGCCATAACTTCAAAGGTCGGAAGCTCCAATTCCAAGATGGAAAAATCTATTTCAGCGCATCTCAGTAGCCTTCAATAGAATGAGGGGACGAGGAATAGAGATACACACAACAAGACATCTAATATATCCGGCCTTACATCACAGAAATCCCCTAGAACCATTTCTTTCTGCAGAACACGATTCCTCGTCAGCTGTTCCATCCATATTTTCAGCATTACATGGGAAGCACACATTCTCGTCCAAACCAGCCAGGAAATGATGTCACGTAACGACTTTTTAATGTGTTTCGAGTAGAAATCAAGTTTTCCCCGGCGGAAAATTCTCGGAGGATTTTTTCGGTCCTTATCGACATCCAGTCTGGGAGCGGAAATGGATATTTTATCGAAATTCGTTTTTAAACCTTTATGGAAACTATCGTTATGCCAAAAGATTGACATACTATACTGCTCCACAAGAGTTAGGGATATCGTATGCAATCGTTTGAAAAGTATGTACTCTTCGAGAAAATCACTGTAAAATCATTTAAAACCCAATAACAACTTGACTCCATCCAATAAAAATCAGTATGAGACATTTCGTCAATCTGGTTGCCTTTTTTCTGAAGTTTGGTTCTTTGCATATGCTTTATGAATGTTCTTATTTTGAAATGGAGTCAGCTTACAAACGGCTTCGATTAGAAACGAGTTTTCTAAAAATGCCAGGACGTAAATTAACAAACGTTGAGGCTGATAGGGCTATCGGAATGTTACAGGGTGGCCTAACTCAGGTTGTTGTAGTGGAAAGGCTCCAAGTCAGCCAAAATGTGATCTCTCGACTTTAAAATAGGTTCAGGGAGACAGGTTCAGTGTTTGAAAGACCAAGGCTTGGTGGGCGACGAAAAACAACACCTCCTCAGGATCGATTCATCACCGATTCGGCGAGAAGAAAGCCTACATCTACGTGTAGAATGCTGCGGAATACTCTTCAAAATACAGATGGGGTCCAAGTTTCCATCGAAACCATCAGACGACGTTTGAGAGAGGTGAATCTAGGTTCTAGACGTCCATTATGAGGAGATTCATTTACACGTCGCTATGTCTAAGAAGTCCATACATTCCGATTGGGTAGTGTTATGGTATGGGCCGGGATATGTTTCAACAGGCGCACATATCTACACATTTGTCCTGGGAATATGACCGCCATAGTTGAGAATGCGCGCGAGGAGCTAGGTATTCCTTATTTACCAATACCTCCGCACTCACCAGATTTGAATTGCATAGAACATGCATGGGATATGCTCCAAAGAAGATAAGATAGTCATCAACCTACCCCACAATCCTCAAATTATCTGAGAGAGCTCCTGCCTCGTTTATGGAACCAAATTCCTCAAGAAATGATCAACAACCTCGTGAGTAGTATGCAAAGAAGATGTCAAGCTGTTATTGATGCCCGTGGATTCCATACTTTGTATTGATAGTCTCAAAATGCTTGAATTCTCTGGGAATAAAATTTCGTTATTTTATTCGATATTTCTTAAACATATTAATATGAATTTTCATCACAATATTTCATTCAAACTATATATTTTTTTAATTTAACATCCAACCCCTAACTCATGTGGAGCAGTTTATTTGAGAAATAGAATAAGAAGGTTATGTGCAATATTGTCGCACATAAAATTTTTCGTTCAAATGAATGAAAAATTTGTGAAACTTTTTTTATGATGAAAAAGTTCATTGAAGTCTGTAGTAACTTTGGAAAGATCCTGATGTATACAATAGTTTCAATTAAACAGACGAAAGTAATTAAGCTCGGAAGAAAAAATACTCTGCTTAAATCAACGAAGTTTACAACAAACAATTCAGGACGTAACAATAAGAAAGATTAGAAATCCTCTTGAGCGACAATGGTGTCTGCTGCAGTGAAGATTCTGTTCGATTTTTTATCCAGTCGCTATAAACAGACCGGTTACTCCGATATCGAGTAGGCGGCGATCTAAAGGATGCTCTCATTAGAGGAAATTCCTACGAAAAATTAACTTTATTGAAGGGAAATCACGAACGATCTCTCAACGCAGAAAGAGATTCTCAATTTTGTAATTACTTTCCGTTCCGAAACGTTTCATAATTCAGATTAATTCCATTTTCCTACCATGTTTTGAGTTTCCGAAAGGAACGGCAGCTTTGATGGAAAACCTCCACCACTTTGGGCAATACCCATTCATTTTCTGAATTAATTTGAATTTCTGGGGATTTATTCTTATTCAACTTTCGGAGGAGGTTCAGAGTTCTTGTAGGTAAATATTTGAACATCTTCCCCTTGCCGATGTTAAGATGGATGAACGTTTTTTACTCTTTCAGGGAACTTTACCAAATTGAAATGTATAAAGTGTTTTCACGGCAGAATTATATTTGGTTTGATGATTTGGTTTTGGGAGAAATCCATCGGACAATTATCTGGTGAACTTATTTTCTCTCTGTAAAATGTTCATTTGTTTGATTTCATTTATTTTATATTTATTTATTCCTGATGAATTTTAGTCTTATATTCTTTCACGAGTTTTGAATGTACTAGTGTTAAAATGAGCCTCTGCACGAGCATCATACGTTATTTTCTTCAATTCATTGATTTTTTCAAATGAAAAAATAAATAACGTTAAGTGATTTTTGCATTGAAAAATTTTGATTAACTATTTTCTCTCTAAGAAATTTGATAGGTGATAAATAAATCTGTGGAGGCCAACACATAATGAATAAATACCACCATGAAAACTGTGCGAAAATGCGATAATTTCGGATTTTGTTTTACAAAATGTGACACAATGAACGGATTCTACTCAGAATTAGAGAAAGATAGGTACATACCTTCATGACAACTGATTCATTTGCTCTGATTGCATCCACCTGGAAAAATCAGAAAGATCAGAAAGATCAGATTGAAATATTACTCATATATACATTTTTTAAACATGGTTTAACACCCAGCAAATGTGATCCATACTTTCTTATCTACGTTTACGATTAGGCGGTTTATCATCGGCAAATAGATAAAGCAATGAGCATATACCCAGGTAAATTATATATGAACAGTATGAAAAGAAAAGGACCCAACAGAGAACTCTGGGGAACACCAAAGCCAACACGAGGAGACCCAGAAAAATTTTTCGGCGTTTTTTACTGGCGTAGTTTTTCTCACAAGAAAAGGAGGTTTAATGTATGCAAAAAGCTTGTTTTCTATTCTCTCATCAGTGAGTCTATGAAATTCCCAACTCTCTGAATGAATATCTCACAGAACTTCGAAATCGTTATTTTCCGAAATGAGAGAAATCGGGAACAACTTCCCCCGAATTATGATGAGGTGTAATCTTCTCGAAGTTTCGACGAAGAAGAGCAATTCAAGAGATTGGACAGTCTCGCTCCGAAAGAAACGAGCTGCTGGAAGCGAAAAATACCGCCTAAATCGTACCGGCTCCAAATCGAAGTTCGGAACAAACTTTGATCCCGACAATCCGTAATGAACACGTCTGTCACCGCGAGAAAAATCTCATGTTTCCATTTCTCGGGAAAATGCGTGGAAACGCCGCATTCCCCAGAGCCGGAGAAGCCAGATTTTTCCGGACAGGAGTGAATTTTGGGTTGCTTTCTTCGTAATTTGGGCTATATTATTCAGTCTTGTATTCTAAAGCCAAGTAATAACAAAAAAAAATTTAGTCTTGTATAATATTCAGGATCCCAATTAAGTATTATTTATTAAGTCGTTGATCATTTTCCTGCTCTCACTGTTCAACCAAGATTTTAATCGTTTTTTAAATGTTCTTGAGTTTTTCAAATGCTTCAGTTGATCGGGAACGATATTATAAATTTTTGTTGACAGGAAGGTGTGACTTCTCTGACCTATACTCTTACTGCACCTAGGTATCTGGTAATAATGATCTCTTTCTCGCGTTGTTTATTGGTGTTTCAACATATTATTTTTTATTTTTCCCGAGTGGATGTTAGAAAGAAGTTTGAAAGCATACAACTGTCTCACATCTTGGACTTTTGCTATCTCGAATAGCTGTTGGCTGGAAAAGGTACGTTTTTTCATGTGTATGATCTTCAACACCCATTTTTAAATAACTTCGAATGATTATTCATTTTTACTCGGAAAATGACCTTTGAATTAGAGTCATAAATAGAAATATTACTGTCCTAAGGTGAAAGCCTATTCTGTATCTTGGAACAAGAGTACCAAATTTTTTTTTTAAGGTGAACTCAGATATTTTTTCAAATGAATATTTAATTTCACCTATGAATGTGAGATAATTAAGTGTTAATTGTTTTGAATCCTGAGCTTGAGATAATTTATCAAGTTTTATTGAAATACTAGCTGGCCCGCTCAACTTCGTCTGCCCAAATCAGCTATTAATATTATTGTTATTATTATTAGTCCAATATCATCTTCAAACACGAAAAATCTTGAAGAAGCCTAGATCATGATTGCCACACCGCCTACCAGATAAAAATGTATTTTCCTAACTTTTCGTATATAAACGTCCTATACCTGAATAAATGGAACTATATTCCTATAATCAAAAAATCAGTCAACCCCCTCAATGCATGGGCCCTCCCGTTACGCGGTTTCTCATATCGTCTTATTCTCGGCATTGCAAATTGAAATTAACAAAGTTGACAAAAAAGTTCTCGCACACTTTGAGGTAAGTTGAATCTATCACAAAAGATCAACTGAAAAAAGAGCGCCAAACTTGAAATGTCACTTTCACAAATGATGACCGAAGCCGATAATGACATAGATAACCGAACATGATACTCGATATTTATCGAATTATTAATTCATTATTTATTATTAATAGATAACATTGCTGTTTTGTGCAAACTTTGCGTTGTCCTCACCTAAAGTGATTATTGAAATCGAGAAATAGACGTAACGATGTTATGAATAATGCATAATCAATTTTAAAACATCGATGTTTAATTGTCAAACATCGATGATCATCGAAAATCAATGATAATCGATCACCTCTATTTCTGAGGAAAAAGCATATTAAATACATGGCATTTTTATATTTTCTCACCTTTTGAACCTTATCTGGAATTCCACGAATAAGTCAAAATCAAAATTAGCCAAATTGGTCCAGCCGTTTCCAAGTTTTAACGTACAGGGGCCCTATTCTTGACCATTCGCAATTTATGCGATCGTTCGCATCTATTACCTTTGAGAATGACAGCCGAATCTGTATTTTTGACCGTCCGCATGACATACGACGTACATTTTTATGTTCCGTGCTTAGGATCGTTCGTATTTCACTGCAAGTGGTTTTGAGAACTCGCAAATATTTGACAGTTCAAATGATATCATTGACATTGAATTTGAAAGTAAGGTGTTGGATTTCACCGATATTTACCTATATTGTCCGCATATCTCGAAATTTGAGCTTGCAGTAGTGCTGATATGTAAATCTATGCCATAAACCTTCTGAAGTTGCCAAGAATGCCGTTTTCGAAACGCAAATCGCCATTCGTAAAAATGCGTATGCGTGGAGTTGCGAATGATTTCGAGAATAGGTCCCCTGAACGCACAGCAATTCATTTTTATATATACAGATATGTGTTTGAAAAGAATTGTCCTGAGGTACATGGATCTCCCTTACAAGACGCTGTTTGAAGGTGGTTAACGAAAAAACGTTCCCTTGTGTCCTTCTTAGGCGTAACATTGGGGCAGTTATTAGGGATATAACATAGATTAAAATCAATTTAAAAAAATATGAGCAATCATTTTAAATTTTGAAAAATTGAGAAATTTTTTTCGACTGCTGGGGGTGAACCCCCCATGACCCCACTCCAATTACGCCAATGGTGCCCTTTAGAATCTTCCGTCGAACATAATAAATCCTACTGCGGCAAACTTTGCCCGATCGCCAAGATTCAAGATAGCTATTGACCCCGTGCCCTGGGGAGATGGAGGAAATCTCCAAAACCGCTTAATTGAGAAACTTAATTTCACCCGAAAATTGGAATTTGTTTTCACCGCGCCCGCATTTCAGTCTGGGAAGCCGAAAAAAATTCAGCGGAATGGAATTTTCATCATATAACTTTCGACGTGAGCAGACGGCTTTCTCAATTGATCGATTTTTTTCTGGCGTTAAGTTTACTTTTTCGCGCGAGTCTTTCTGTAAACATAGCTTTATCAATTCGATCAATCGGATGTTATTTTAGAATTTTTAGCCGAGAATGATGAAGCGTAAACGACCTAAGTGTTGAAATTTGAGATACGGTCGGTCTCAATGTGAAACTGTCAGAAAAATATCAATCAAATCAAATGATTTTTTTTGTACTTATTTTCCAAGTCCGTTTAAATCTTTCAATCTGAATTTTTCTATGAGGATTATCACTGGTACTCTCAGTGATACACGGAGGCAGCGCAGTGTATTGTGAAAACCTGATCTACACCTACTTCTTGGTTACCAGTCACTGGCGTCGATACGGGGGGGGTAATGGGGGTAATTACCCCCCCCAGGAAAATATTTACTTTCGAAAAATGAGTCGTAAAATCATTACATAGGAACATATCATGACAATATACTATATTCTAAGTTTTTTTACCCCCCCCAGAAAAAATTTCTAGCGACGCCCTTGTTACCAGTCCTCTCAAATATTATCCCTCCCCATATTCGCAGAGAGACAACAGCTTTGAATTTTTGGAACAAATTTAATTCCTTTCCATATTCATTCTCCTATATTCCAGATGATAAGGTCCCCAGATTGAAGTCGCGAAAACCATTTTGGTCAAATTTTCTAATCGATATGAATAGAAGCGACAAGGAAATTTGGCAATCTGAATGGAATGCATTCAATTTTTTCAACAAAGATCTTATTACTGATCCTTTCATCAGAGTTTTTGGTTTTGACCTTCCCAGGATAATATGATCAGTTATAAATCGTATTAGAACAGGCCATGGACGATGCAACAGCATGGTCCTCCGATGAAGTATATTTTAAAAATAAAAATGAAATAGAAGTTCACCTATTTTCCCAGTCATAAGTAATTTTTATTTACAAAAGTGTGATTACGTCTCCAAATTGGCTGATGAACATGGTATCGAAGTGATTCTTCTGTAAGAAACCCACAAGGCAACAGAAAAAAATCCTCGTGAAGGAGGACAGTTGAAAGTTATGTATTAATTGATTTTTCAAAAGTGTAGCTTGTTTTGTTAAAAAATTATCAGTTCGTAATTTCCAACAGATTCGGAAAGGGGAAATTGATGGAGTTTTTTTCATTTCTTTCAAATTTTGTGACATTTCTGTCATAAATATTTATAAACCTCCGAACATTATTTGGCCAAGAAATCTGAATGTTGATGTTTATCAAAGTAGCAAATGCATTTGTAACATGCATTTGATTCATTCTGAATAATCGGTTTCTTTTCTGCTTTTGTCTTTTTTCATTTCAGATTAAGAATTGCGAGTCGTTTTGGGAAGAATCTGTTTATCCGAGCCCATCGACGGATAACATGAAGATGATCACACTGATGTCTTTCAAGATTTTCCTGATATTTAATATTTTATGTTATTTTTTTACGGGGAGACAGGTTTTTTCGGCTGAGGTTCTTTCCCCTGGCTGTATAGTATCGTATGATACTAGTGATGATAGTATGGTATGATTCTATGGTATCATACGAGGAATGATATGATACCCCGTTCTTTTTTTACCTTTACTTTTTGTTTCAACATTTTTTGTATTATTTTAGCTCTCTTTTTCATAAGAATATATTTATATATATTTACAAAAGTTGAAAGGTCAAGTTTATTGTCGCATTCTGTATACCATTCAAATAGAAATGAGAAGAACGAATTAACGAAATGAAAAAAAAAACACAATCACATGAAAACATAAATCGGTCAACTTCCAAATCAAAGGGGATAAAACACCGGAGTTATTCTATAGGAGTTAAAGGCTGTACAGCCACTGGCAAGCTCCTGTTCATAACTCATTCCAGCCGAACCCCGGCATCAGATTTATGTTCTTGAAACGACGTGCATATGTTATCAGAAAATTAATTGATTGAGTTTCGGGGAGACGTATTACCAGGCGTAATACAGGCTTCAATCAACTTACCAGTTTCACTTGATTAACTCGGGGGATGTAAATTGAACCTTTGACGGTGCCGATGAATGGTTTCTACGTCTAGACGATACATCTTTTCGAATTGTCGAATAATGCGAGATTCAATCGGACTAGGAAATCCTTTACACCTGAGATATCTTGACGTGTCAGCCAACTGAGGACTTTTGATCGAGGGATGGTTAGAACAGAATTTTAGAATGTTTTTACAACTTTTTGCAGATGTGATGACCTCTGCACGAATGCCCGAACAAATACATAAAAGACAATAACAAAACAATGCAATATCTAAAAGAAAATTACACATGACAAAAATACTTCAAAACAAAAATTATGAGAAAGAAAAGCAAAAAATGAGCAAATACAAATAGTTATTTATGATATGAGTGTTAAAAGTGACGTTTTACTTTGTGAGTGAAAAAGTTTGTGAAATTAAATCACTATTAACACAAATACCATAATTGTATGGCAACATTGGTTTTTTGTACAACTGCCCTATTTTGATAATGAAATGGGCGAATTTGCAATGACAATAAACTTCAAAATGAATTTTAATATTCAAATGATGAAATGGTTGGTGTGAATGGCAAATGAGAAAAGACGCTGTCATTTGAATTTCGTTCCTGTCCAATTTTCGTATTGGATTTTAAACTGCTTAATATGTTTGTCGAGGGTCCAATTACGAATAAAAGTGACGATTTGGTTGTTTTTCTGGATACTGAAGAGTCTGCAAGAAGAGCAAATCTGGAACTCCTACCTAAAAATTGTGTTCAGCAGTACGATATTACATATTACAATTTCCTGGCCTAGTGTAACTTGAAAAATGTAGAAGGGAACTTCAGAGGAACTGTATTCCTGGCATACTTAGAAGAAAAGTCAAAAATATGGAGTTCATCAACTTTGTGAAGCGAAGTCAAGCGCTCTTGTTGAAAATGGTGTATATGTTAGTAAATATTTTGAGGTAATAGCATATTTAAAACGGAAAAATGAAGGATATCGTCCCAAAAAATCGAAAATTCTCACTCGTGGACAAGTTGAAAAGTTTATAAAGGAGGCACCAGATGAGAAATACGTGATGGTTAAGGTTGCAACTATTTTCGGATTATTTGGAGCCTGTCGGCATGGAGAATTGTGTAATTTATCAGTGGAAGACATTGAAATAACGAATAAATCATTGGTTATACAACTTCCAAATACAAAAACGAAAGTCAGTCGTTCTTTCAGTATTATTGGGAAGTATGTAGACTATTTTCATGAGTACTTTGCACTGCGTGCTTCTGTCATCAAACATCGTAGTTTTTTCCTGAAATATATGAATGATAAATGCACTGCCAATCCAGTTGGTATTGATACATTCGGGAAAATTCCATCTTTTGTTGCCGAATTCCTCAAACTGCCAGAACCAAGGCAATATACAGGACACTGTTTTCGAAGAACCTCCGCTTCATTGCTAGCAAAATCAGGAGCAAATATTACGGATATAGAAAAACATGATGGATGGAAGTCTACGACGGTAGCCGAGGGCTATGTTGATCATTCCATTGCATATATAAATGTCAATGCTGAAGATATTCTCCCAACCTCAACAGATTTTGGATCATCATCATCCAATTTTGTACTTCCAGTTTCTAATAGTACTGATGGGGCTGAGGATTCTAATAATGTGTTGCGAAGCTCCCTAACGTCACCTGGCATTAATATTAGTAATTGTTTCAGTTTGACGTTTAATAGTTATGTTCATGTGTAATGATTGTTAAATTTTGATAATAAAAATTTGCAATTTATGAATTTTTCTCATCTGATTTCATTATATGAAAATGGAGTGCTAAAAATATCTTTGACGCTAATGTTAAAAATATTTTCAACACGCTTTCACGTAAACAATCAATTTTAACATTGTTTGCTGTCATTAAAGGTGTCACTTGTAATGGCAGTTGTACAAAAAAGTTTTTTATGTGTTATATCATCCTTTCTATCCAAACAACTCCATTCAATGGTATCTATAAACTCTCAAGAATTATTGATCTCAGTAGGGGTGTTAAAGCTTTCAACTCTATAGAAGCTTGAAACCTGTACATCATTCTCAAAAACCTTTACGATAATTCACAAAAATGCCGATTCATTTTTCCTGTTTTTCTTGTTCGAAAGATTAATCTTATAACTGTTTTTCTCGTGATTTTACTACACAATTTCATGAAGGTACCTCCTTCTCAAATTTCATCATTGTATATCCAAATACTTCAAAGTTCTCCTCCTATTATTCAGGCAATTCCCATATTCGAGGAACTTTATGCATGCTATGATGGAACGGAGATTTATGAGATGATCATGAAAATCCACATTTCCCCTATTTCCCTTGCACGTCTTGATGTCGTCGAGGATGTACAAAGAAAGGTGGATTGTGGTTCGTATCCTGGCACGATGAATCTCACCGCGAACGTGTCTTCTAGTGGTTTCATCTCAAAACTGTTGCCTCCAGGTATTGCTGGTTTGGTCTCTTTGTGTGTTTGCGTCGACAAGGCACTTTAGAAATTCCTGATGTGGAGCAGGAAAGGAATATATCAGCTCGTGTAAGAATGATGACATGCCTTCGAGTCGATGTGGGAATTATGTGGAAATGGATTCGGGTTTCCACTACCCTTTGAAAATTCTGGTCGGGGTTGCATTTTTTTTCCTCGAGAAATCCGAAGATTATTCATCGATTAGGTATATCAGAACTGAAAAAGCTGTCAAGAGAACGTAAATTATTGATATGAAATGATTATTTCTGTAATTCTGTGTCAAATCCGTTCATTCTGCCACATGTTGTAGAAAAAATTCGTGAGGGAATATTTCATTTCAGCCCAGTTTTCTTGGAAATATTCATTGATAACATGTTGGCGCCCTGCCACGGATTTACTTATAATCTGTCAAATTTATGAGAGAAAGCAGGCAATAATATTTCATGATATTTCATGATTGTGGCATTATTTTTTCATCAGATATATCAAGAAATGGAAAACTGCAGAAGAAAAAATAGGCGAAATACAAAAATAGTTCTCAACAAAAACATCAAATAACTGATTCCTGAAGCGGAAAATTCGAAAAATAGAACCTACATGACAGAAACATGACATAATCTGCCACAAAGTCATCATTCATGTGGGATTTTTCTGGTTCTGTTTATATAGTTGAAACGAAATCACTGACAACAAAACACATAGGTTCACAGTCACTCAATGCACTTGTTTCCTCCAACCAGAAGCTTCTTTTATGTACTCAGATCTATTTTCATGCAGAAAACATGTTTTTGTACAAATGCCATCGAAAGAGACACTTTTAATGACAGCAATCAATGTTAAAATTGATTGTTTACGTGGAAGCGTGTTAAAAATATTTTTTACATTAGTGTTAGAAATATTTTCAGCACTCAATTTTTTTATGATAAAATCAGATGAGGAAATGCAAATTTTTATTATCAATATTTTACAATCATTACTTATGAACATTGATATTAATCGTAAAACTAGAACGATTACTAACATTGTGGCGTTAGGGAGCTTCGCAACACATTATTAGAATCCTCAGCACCATCAGTACTTGTAGAAACCGGAAGTACAATATTGGATGATGATGATCCAAAATCTGTTGAGGTTGTTAGAATTTTTTCAGCAATGACATTTCTCTATGCAACGGAATGATCAACATAGCCCTCGGCTACCGTCGTAGACTTCCATCCATTATGTTTTTTCATATCCGTAATATTTGCTCCTGATTTTGCTAGCAATGAAGCGGAGGATCTTCGAAAACAGTGTCCTGTATATTGCTTTGGTTCTGGCAGTTTGAGGAATTCGGCAACAATAGATGAAATTTTCCCAAATGTATCAATACCAACTGGATTGGCAGTGCATTTATCATTCATGTATTTCAGGAAAAAAACGAGGATGTTTGATGACAGAAGGGCGCAGTGCAAAGTACTCATGAAAATAGTCTACATACTTTCCAATAATAATGAAAGAACTACTGACTTTCGTTTATGTACTTGAAAGTTGTATAACCAATGATTTATTTGTTATTTCGATGTCTTCCACTGATAAATTACAGAATTCTTCACGCCGACAGGCTCCAAATAATCCGAAAATACTTGCAAGCTTAAACCATAAAATATTTCACATCTGGTGCCTCCTTTATAAACTTTTCAACTTGTTCACGAGTGAGAATTTTCGATTTTTTGGGACGGTATCCTTCACTTCACAAAATATTTAATAACATTCACACCATTTTTAACAAGGGCGCTTGACTTTATCATTGAAAATTTGCTCCACAGAGTGGATGAACTCCATATTTTCGATTCTTCTTTTAAGTATGCCAGGAAAATAGTTTCACTGAAGTTCCGTTCTAAATTTTTCAATTTACATCAGGCAAGGAAATTGTTATATGCAATATCGTACTACTGAACAGATTTTTTAGGTAGGCGTCCCAGATTTGCTCTTCTTGCAGACTCTTCAATATCCAGAGGAACAACCAAATCGTCACTTTTATTAATAATTGGACTCTCGACAAACATATTAAGCGGTTAAAAACCCAAGACGATAATTTGACAGGAATTAAATTCATAAAGTTGGCAACGTTTGCCATTCACAACAGCCCTTTGATAATTTGAATATTAAAATGCATTTTGAAGTTTATTGCCATCACAAATTCGCCCATTTCATTATCAAAATAGGGCAGCTGTACAAAAAACATTGTATGGTATTTGTGTTAAAAGTGATTTTATTTTGTTAGTGAAATTGTTCAATTTGCTCCGCTCATTTCACAAACTTTCTCACTCATAAAATAAAACGTCACTTTTAAGACTCATATCATAAATAACTATTTCGGGGATTTTATGTCAACCCCTGTAGAAATATCGATTGTTCCAAAAGCGAATCCCGATACTGAATGAAATTAGTAGTTGGACCCGAACAATCCTGATGCGCCTGCAATGTTAGCCGGCCAGAATTCCCTCGCCCACAATATATCACTTCTTCCTTGGTTGCAGTTTAACTACTTAACAAGTCCTGAGCTGCAATGCGGCTATTATGTAGTCAACAAGGCAGGTCCAACTGACCATAGCGACAATTTGCTCCCGCTGTGATTAATCGCACACAGTTGCAAATAAGTCTCGTTTGTGCCATCAGGAAGTTTCCAGTTCTTCCTCACTTATTTCTCCTTGGAGAGAACGAAGAATCGAATCCCTCATCCAGAAAACTTTTCGCAGTATACTTATTTGAAATTTCAATGTTTTCACATTGGAATCAATAGGAATTTATATCTGAAAATATAGCATGTGAAATGTAAACCTAATTATAATTCATTCAGGAATAAAGTAAAACATTTACTGTTATATATCACAACCTTACAGTCTCAAGAAATACTTTTAAGCTGATAGGAGGATCAAATTTTCATTTCATTTTATTTTGAGCTAGAGTTTCTTGTAATTTGAAGTTATCTGAAAGAAAGTTACGGATATCGTAATCAATCGTTTTGAAAAGTATGCAATCTTCGTGAAAATCACTGTAAAATCATTTAAAACTCAATAACAACTTGTATCGATCCAATGATAATCAGTATGAGACATTTCGTCAATCTGGTAGCCTTTTTTCTGAAGTTTGGTTCTTTGCATATGATTCATGAATGTTCCATTTCGAAATGGAGTCGTCTTATCAACGGCTTCGATTCGAAACGAGTTCTCTGCAAATGCCAAGACGAAAATTAACAAACGCTGAGGCTGATAGGGCTATCGGAATGCTACAGGGTGGCTTAACTTAGGTTGTTGTAGCGAAAAGGCTCCAAGTCAGCCAAAGTGTGATATCTCGACTTTGGAATCGGTTCAGGATGGTTTCATCACCGTTTCGGCGAGAAGAAAGCCTACATCTACGTGTAGAATGCTACGGAATACTCTTCAAAATGCAGATGGAGTTCAAGTTTTCATCGAAACCATCAGATGACGTTTGAGAGAGGTGAATCTAGGTTCTAGACGTCTATTAAGAGGACTTCCATTAACACGTGACCATAAGCGTCAAAGATTGGAATGGGCAAGGCAACATATCAATTGAAACGATCAATGGCGTAGTGTTCATTTCACTGATGAATCCAGATATGGACGATTTTCAGATTCTCGAAGAAGAATCTCACGCATACCCCGTCATCGTCGCTATGTCCACGAAATCCATCCATTCCGAGGGGGTAGTGTTATGGTATGGGTCAGGATATGTTTCAACGGGCGCACAGATCTACACATTTGTCCTGGGAATCTGACCGCCATAGTTGAGAATGCGCACGAGAAGCTTGGTATTCCACATTTACCAATACCACCGAACTCACCAGTTTTGAATTGCATAGAACATGCATGGGATATGCTCCAAAGAAGATTAGATAATCATCAACCTACCCCAGAATCCTTAAATGAACTGAGAGAGCTTCTGCCCCGTTTATGGAACCAAATTCCTCAAGAAATGTTCAACATCCTCGTGTATAGTATGCAAAGAAGATGTCAAGCTGTTATTGATGCCCGTGGAGGCCATACACTGTATTAAAAATGCTTGAATTCTCTGAGAATAAATTATTCTTAACCATTCTAAATACGCTGCAGACCTACAGGCTAAAATTAACTTGAAATCATATCAATATGAATTTTCATTATTAAAAAAACTATATTTTTTTTGGAATTTAAGTCAATATCCCTAACTCATGTGGAGCAGATTAAGTAGATATTCTTAAGTAAACGCATTTCGGTTGTGGAATTTTCGGTTAAAATATGTGTACAAGGCAGAGACTCACCCTGTATAGTGTCCCGAGAAGTTGTTTATCGAACAGTATTTTTTCCTAATGCCTGATGTACTGAAGGTTGATTTTTTCCAAGAGTTGTGTGGAATATAGTTGAATTAATCTCGTTCATCACGAAAATCTTATGCAACCTCATAAATTCGCAATAATCTCTCAACTCAATAAAGTACAATCCTAGATAAAACGATGTCATGCATTAATTGAGCATCAATTCATCAGACGATCTGTAGCATGCACCCAGCAGTTTAAAGCATCGTATTGATATCAATGATCCTTTTATTGTTCTCCATTAATCAGACCTAAGTATTTGTATACACATTGTTCAATTTAAAGTCCATTAAAGTGTCGGCCTGAATATGCGTTTACGACTTTTGAAATGGCCACTGGGGATATGGGGTTAATAGAGTTGCATCATCGTTTATTGCTGAATCCAATGATCTTCGATCATGACATTGAAAGGAGAAGACGTGGAAATAATTGATCTTTTTATTGAGTTCACATTATTTCGGAGAGAATTAAGGACAATGGTAGGGTGATCTCTCGGGTTGGACACCAAATTCGGTGAAATTTGTTCAGCAACAAAACTCTCAACCATATTGGATAGATACATGGACTTTCTTCAAACAATTAAAAATTAAAAGTCGTTTCTATCGAGGTATTCAGCACAGTCTATATGATCTCATTTGAATTCTCTCTATAGAAATTGCTAGTACCAGTAATCTAAATAATCAATTCAGTTGCTCAGAGATGAAACAATGTCCATTTGTGGTCCGAAAGATAAGATAATTAGAATTCCTGAACATCCGAATATCTGCAGTTGACTCAGTAAAATTCATTAGGTCAAAAAGCAAATACACAGAACAACGACCAGGCAAACGGACTGGAAATTCAATACAGCAATTTTCTGAACAGAAAACCTATATTCGGGATGCATGGGTGGTACATTGGTTTATAGATGAAAAGCCTTTAGGGAAAATTGAATCCCAGAAATTCTGATTTATGAGCTTTCATTCATGGATACTGTTGAATGGTGAAAAGGTTTCTTTCTCCAAGGTTTTACGATATATGCAGCAATTCAATCTCAGCTCTTATTGATTACAAGAAAAGTTTTGAAATACTTTTTTCCCATATGTTGAGAATGGGCTTAATTTACACTGTCGAGTGGAGATTCTGTAAGGAAACTCCTATTCACCGTTGTAAGTAAAAGAAAAATGCCTTAGTTGAGAAATTTGTAAGAGTGAGGAATAAGCCTATCTGAAACTCTGGAACTGGGAGGACAGCTGTATAGGGACAGCTTTGTCAGGGGTCACAAAAGACGATAAGGTCGCAGTGGACTTCAACCCCTTTTAAACTAACTAACTAACTATGCCATTTCATGAAACCAACGGTAGGTTGAAACCAGAAAGAGTACCTCATATTTTCCAACGAAATAGATGAGTTTGCCTCCCAAGCAGAACTTATAATTGAATTTTAAGAACCTTATCGTAACGATGATAGAATCAGGAACATAAGATATAAGTCCCCATTCAAAAACCTCATTAAAATTGTTCTTACTCAACATTTCCAACCACTCCGAAGAAGTTCTCCTGTAATAATATAATGAAAAATTACTCCCACGTCGGCGCCTACTCGAACTAATTAAAGTTGAAGCCGACTCCGTCCATCTCAATCCTCCGAAAAGTGCTCGAATAAAAAATTCACCTCCAGACATAATTAGATGTGGGTTTCCACACTTAGAAACTTCTGCATTGTCGTGATATCTGAGAGCCAGAAAAGGTTTTCCGATGGAAATCTCATCATATACAGCCATCTGATGCCCCGGAATATCCCCCCAAGTAGTTTTTTATGCAGTGGCGAAGAGGCAAGTTTCCAAATGTTCGTCCACAGTTTTATGATGCGGGAGTTTGCCCAAAGTTGTCAACTTCAGGAAGGGAACCTGAGAAGACTTCAGTTTTGTTGTTAATGGTGTAGCCGGATGTAGGTGTAATGCAGGGAAGAGTGTCAGAGGTTGTGTGTTAATCCTTTGGGGACGTACAAGAAACCGGAAAGAAATCGAAATTTTTCCCATTTCAAAAATAACTGAAATAATTGAGTTAAAAAAATTGTTAAGGATACGTGTTTCGAAATATTCAAAATGAAAAAAGTAAAAGAAGTATTTAAGAATGTTTTAGAGCAAAAAGTATATTGGACATAGAGCATACGAGTATTTGATATGAGGGATTTTTGGGACAACCATTTATTTTGATGAGTTGAAATTGTCAAAAAAAGCTCAACAGGTAAACAACCTGTTCCTTCACATCTTGTTTGTTCTGACATGCTCAAAATTCAAATCTGAAAATAGAAAAAGGCGTGAGCAAAAGAAACGAACCAAGCAAAAAATATTTTCCTGGGAAGAAAAGTAATAAGATCTTATTTGAAAATAATGCATGTATTGTACTCAGATTTGAATATTGCCGATGTCATTATGATAGTATATACACTCTATACATACATCTTGATTTGAAACCGAGGTACAATAATCTGTGAGGTATCATGTGTGTAACAACACGAAATCACTGACCTAGAATTTTCCTTCCTGAGCCGGTTCTCCCTCGTAACATTTTTCCTAACATTTTCCCGGAACAATGGAAATTGATAAGAAAGGAGAAATTCTCCTGAAATGAATTTCCACTCACGGTAGGGCTTACATTCCCTGTTCATCTTTCAATATAGGACAATATTGACCCATTCACTGGAATAAAATCTCGGATCACGACTACTATTCACTGTTTAAACACAGAAACCATGGTATCTTTGAGACGGGAAGAGATCTAGACTGATTGAATTCGAATACAAGGAGAGGAATATTAATTTTCCGATCGGGTAAATATTGGGGGAAGAATTTAGGGTACAAATACCTCTCGGCTGATCAGATCAGAGAGGGAGTGTTTTTGTCCGATAACGCAATAATTTCCATGATCCTATTCGTGGCACTCTAGAGAGGGGGTTGGAAAATTGGTATCCAAATACGCTGTATGCGGAAAATTTGTGCTCGCTTTGAGGTGCAATGATAATTTTCAATTTGGCGTCTCATTGCTTCCAGGATATCCTCGCATATTATGGCAGAATACCTCCTCAAGCTACACATTACAATCCCCTCAAGCGACGTGGGCCTTACCTAAGATATATTCTAGCAAATATGGTTTATACTATTTATACGGTAAAACATACTGTGTTTGAACTTGAGGAACTGAAGATAGCAAATGTAATTTAATATCATCTTAATCTTCATTATTCAATTTGAGTTGAAGTTCAGTTCCTTATCTGAAATGAAAGTTAGAGGCCTTGAGGAAGAAGGAAAAAACTTCACAAGTATACAGACTTTCCCCAAATCGAAAAAATTATTCCTCATTACGTTCATAGGTTTGTAGAATTAAGAAATATTGTTGCCTGAAGCATTATTATGTGAATATAGGAGGATAATGAATAATTCCATTTTAAATTATAAGTTTTATTGCACATTACTTTGAACCAAACTTGTACGTCAATATTCTGTCCAAGATAAACTCTGCCATTATGTTCAAACCCTGTTGATTCCCCTCTTGGTAAAAGGGCAATTCTTTGAACTGCTGCATGTAGACGAACAACTTCGAATTCTCATCAACAGGCAAAATCAAGTCTAATGTACTGATTGATGAAATGCAACATAAATCAGCAATCGTCATTTTATCTCCTATCAACCATTTGTGTTGCAGCATTTTATTGTTCAAAAAAGAATATACACAGTCAACCGTCTTCTTAAGAGTCTTTGGTATGACATGCTGCTTTTGAAAAATTATAGGAACAATAGTATCACACGCCAAAGGAGTGAGGTATTCACTATCGAAATGGGCTAAACGGGTGACATGCGCCTTTTGGATCAAATCTTCAGGAATGAGGTTGCTGCTCAACCCATACTGGTCCACAAGATACTCTGAAATGGCGTGACTATCCCATATGTAGTGATTTCCGTCTTTCAAGCAAGGTATTGTTTTTTCCGGATGTTGCCTTTTGAAAGGCGATTTCCTGTACCTTTTGGATAGGAGGTCCACTTCCTCGATCTTCAGTGGGAGCTTCAGGGCTTTCGCTACTAGCAATACGGATCTTGCAGGGGGGCAGAAGGGGGAATAAAAGAGAGTTATAGTCATTGAATGTCACTTGGAATTTTTTGTGAAACTGACATTTCATAGTTGTTGATGATCGTATTCTATAGAAAATGGATCATGACAAAACAACGTTGAGTACAGATGATAATCTAATATAAAAAACAGCAGCAGATGTGGAGCAATGGAAAAAAAATAAAAATTCTGAAAAATGGTATTGTACTTTTATTTTGAAATTCTCATAAACTTCACTCAAAAATTGACTGAGATATCACAGAATTTCGTTTCTCTATTTCAGTATCGAGATGAGTTCATTAAAGTGCTGAAAGAAGTGCCGTAATGAACTCATTACAGCATTGTTTTCAGTTGTATTTTTCATTTTTTGGTTATCAGACCTGACCTCCGATACTTTCAATTTTCAAATCAAATCAATTCAAATTCCTTCATCTGTCAAATTTCTTCAGTCATACCCACTGCCAAGATACGATACAAAAGTCACTAATCTGAATTTTTATTTGCATTTCGGTAGTATTTCACAAAACTTGACTGAAATAGAGAAAATATCGTCTAATACTCGTGGCAGAAGGCAATTCCAACACTCAATTTCGAATTCGTGTTGGAATAGGTGACTATTCTGCAATTTGTTATAGAATGTACTATTGTTCGACTCACATGAAAGAGCACTACCGCTAAAATTTAACACAAAACGTTATAATTTCAAATATTTTGTCCCCATCTGATCTCACGTCTATAATATTTTCTTCGAACTGTATATTTGAAAAATGTTTACACAGTTGGAAGCTGTAATGGAATAAAAAAGAACCCCGATGATGAAGCCATTGTACTCAATGAATGTGCTTATTTTAACGATTGGTTTTTCGAACATATTTAAAAACTGGTTTTTCTGCTAGAGTATGTTGCTACAAAAAAAAATCACAGCCATGTTTCATGGCAATAGGCAAATGCCTATTGACCTTATTGAATGATGATTAAATCATTACGCCAGGAGAATAAAAAGGACATTATTTCCAACATCTTGTTGAGTTTGACAGAAAGAGAATACTGATTTTCATAGACCATAGTTTGTCCTTTAGAAAACCAAACCAAAATCTAGAGTTAGAGAGCTTGTCAGAAGTACGATATCACTAATATTAGTTTAAGTTTTTTGTGCTTTGAAACTGCTTCAGAAGATAAATTCCTGACAAATGGTTTTGAACCAGATCAGAAGTTTTCGAAATACCTTCCTAGGTTTCTTCTGCCTTCCCTGGTAGATAGAGAGCGTCTGAACTGGTACCTAGAATTGAATACCATTATCTTCGGTGAATCCTGATGCTCTTCATTCAAAGTCACGTGTTTCGCTGTTGGATTTATGGCCTGCAGAGATATTGCTCATAAAGGGTTTTCTATTCCTCAGGGGCAACATGACCAACGTATGTTGAAGCGAAAAGAAACAATAATGGGTGACCAAATAAGGTCAGAACTGCGTTGGTTACTTTTGAAGAAAATAAATTCAATTTATCGCCTTCGCTTGAATTCTGGTGTCTAATAGAAATGTTTACAAGAAGAATTGTTGAAATTTATGTATTATTGTTATCTTCTCTTACAATCAGTTTATTAAAATCAGTAATAATTGTATTTCTCGATAGAAATTCCAGGTGAATCGATGGTTCACAAATCTCACTTTCCGATTATCAATAACAATCTTCTGAATGAACTCATCATCATCAATTACGAGCTACGTGTTCGCTTATCGCGAAATCGGACAGTTCCGCGTTCAAAACAATCACCTATGTTAATTTATTCAATCTCCTCTTCGTTATATCATCGGTTTGAGTCACTGGGTTAAATTTAAGTCCGATGTATTGTTATTGACGTCTGAAATAGAGTTAAACCTCTATTCCTACTCGGGCTTGATGAGCCCGTGTTTATGAATGGAAAGCGCAACGTTCCGCATCGCTGAACTATGACCTCGGACTTTGAATAAATGGGACGATGGGTTGCGAGGAATCGATGGGATCCTTAGTGGTCGTGATTGGAAAAAACATTCTTATGAAGAAGAGGAATGATTTGATGCTGCAGCAGCGCTAATCCAGAATGTATCGAAATTTTCGAATATAGGTACCATATTCTCTACTGAAAGGTCCATACATACAAGTGCTCAGTGATTCGTCTGAGCAAAATGGTAAAAAAAAAATTTGTAACATCTATTGGAGCTCCGGATGAAGTTAATTTTTCAATTAATGCGATAAGAAATGAATCATACTAGGATATTTTTCGGGAATCATGACGAAGCCTTGTCTGAAAATGAGTAGTTTGGTGCAGAAGGGGTTGTTCAATAAAAATAGTTTCTAAACTTGAATAGCTTGAGTATGTTCAACTAGAAATAAATGAAATTGCTCATCTTGCTTGCTTTTCTCGGATTGCAGTATGTATCTAATTCTGCTGTGGAAATATTCTTCGTCCATATAGAAAATTTAATAATCTTCAGGGATGTAAGGATATGAAAGGACAATTTTCATCAAATACTCATTTATTCTTCATCAGAGTTTCGGCCTATGTCTACGAGCCGCCACTGGTCTATACCCTCCTTCAGATAACTGCTACATCTTTTCTCCCTGCATATTTTCAATTTTCAGATTGCAGATGTATATACAGGGTGTACCAAGTTCGACGGCCTATTAGGAGTTTCTGGAGAACTGGACCTATTTGAAATCTGAAAATTGGGATTATATATATTATTATATATATATTATTATAGTACATATCCCTTTTTTCGTCCAACTGATTCAGAATGCATTTTACCTCATAACATAACTATAATATTCGACAAAATTGATTTGGTGGTCGAAGGTATCTCTCAGAGTTTGTTGAATTTTATTACGAATATTTGAGTGTCACTTTTGCAATAGGGTAAAAGTTAGATTTCTTTTAGATCGGATATGATAGTTTCGGCATAATTCTGAATATAAACGTTAAATTCACGCGATAATTTGGCAGATATTATTTGTCCATCTAAGAAATAACGTTCGAAAATGAGCGCTATTTCTCAAATAGGTCTCATTGTGACGTCATGCGCGAAAAGGTTTCAAAACTCGTTCGTCAAATGATCTATCTTATCTGGGTTGTTGTAGTATCATGATACACCATTATGCATATTTTCGAAGAGAAATTTCCTTGAACCGTTATCATGTTTGAGCAAATTCGAACATGACTAAACATGACATAATTTTCTATAGTTCAACATCACCACAAACTTTTTATTCCCTTACTTCTAATGATTTAGAATTGAAGAATCTGCAAAACTTATTCCTTCGAGCCGGATTTGAACCAGCGACCTATGGATGTCCACTTTTTCAATTCCTCTACAGTCCACCGCTCTACCAACTGAGCTATCGGAGGTATATACAGGGTGTGCCAAGTTCGACGGAATATTAGGCGTTTCTGGAGAACTGGACCTATTTGAAATCTGAAAATTGGGATTATATTATTGTTTGATATTATCTACCGATCTAAAATATTTTTGGATCCTGACCACTTTTAGTTATACAGGGAGTAAAAAAAAAATTTTCAAAAATTTTTGTTTGTTTTTCTTGTTTTCGAATTTGATAGAGTATGCAATTCTGAATACATTTGTACTCAAATCGTTGCATTCGTCGAAATTTTTTCCAAAATATCGAGAAAAAACTGAAGAAAAAAGGGAGATAAGTGTATTCGGTATTATGTTTGATATTCCTAATTAGATATCGTAAGCACAAACTGTTTTCACGTTTCTGAAGGCGAATAATGTGGAAATATTGTACATTTTCAGAATTTTGAAAAACCCGTCACAGGGTGTTCGAAATGTTTGTTCAAAAACTGGGATCAAGATTGACCCATAACTTTCGTTTTTCAAATTAGAACCCTATTTTTTTATGATTGCGTTTGATTGTCCGAAGAACAATGATGATAATGTTCCAACATGTTAATGCTCCTAAAATTAATAATTCTTGTATTATTCCGGATTACCTGATTTCATGTCGTACGTACCGTCAAATTCATAGAATCTGTGCCATATCAACAATGACCTTGGTCATAGAAGATAAATTACTCAAATAACTCACTAGTGACTTCCTTTTTTTCTGAATTCATTTATCATTGTTGATGTAAAACAGATTTCATGAATAGAAACAGAAAATCCTAAATAACTCGAGAATTAGTAATTTTAGGAACATCAACATGTTGAAACATTATCATCATTTTGCTTCGCAGAATCCAACACAATCATAAAAAAATAGGGTTCTAATTTGAAAAACGAAAGTTATGAGCCAATTTTGATCCCAATTTTTGAACCAAAATTTGGAACACCCTGTGACGGGTTATTCAAAATTCTGAAATTGTACAATAATTCTACAGTCTTCGCCTTCAAGAATGTGAAAACAGTTAGTGCTTACGATATCTAGGTTAGGAATAACAAACATAATACCGAATACACTTATCTCCCTTTTTTCTTCAGTTTTTTCTCGATATTTTGGAAAGTATTTCGACGAATGCAACGATTTGAGTACGAATGTATTCAGAATTGCATAGGGTGGGTTTCACAAAACTTTAATTGTGCGATTAGAAAACCTTACATCAATTCGAACCAATCGAATCCCTCTTTTTGAAATTTCAACGAATCACAGTAGCTCCGAATAATTTAACGGTACAATCGAAGTTTTATGAAACCGACTCATAAGGTGGGTTTCACAAAACTTTGATTGTGCGATCAAAAAACATTTCGTCAATTCGAACCAATCGTATCCCCCGTTTTGAAATGTCAACGAATCGCGGTCGCTCCAATTAATTTGACGGTGCAATTGAAGTTTTGTGAAACCCACCCATAGTCTTTCAAATTCGAAAACAAAAAAACAGAAAAAAAAATTTTTTTTCACTCCCTGTATAACTGAAAGTGGTCAGGCTCCAAGAATATTTCAGATTAGTAGATAATGTCAAACAATAATATAATCCCAATTTTCAGATTTCAAATAGGTCCAGTTCTCCAGAAACGCCTGATAGGCCGTCAAACTTAGTACACGCTGTATACCTTCGATAGCTCAGTTGGTAGAGCGGTGGACTGTAGAGGAATTGAAAAAGTGGACATCCATAGGTCGCTGGTTCAAATCCGGCTCGAAGGAAAACTTTTTTAAGAACTTCCAGGGATCCATAAAATTATATCAATTCAAATGAAGATATACCTTCTATAGCTCAGTTGATAGAGCGGTGGACTATAGAGGAATGAAAAAAATTGACATCCATATATATTCTTCATCAGCGTTTCGGTCTATGTCCAAGACTTATGATAAATTCTAAAGCGAATGCCGATTATCCACGAGACGCCACTGTTCTCCTCTAGATAACTGCCACATCTTTTCCCCTTGCATATTTTTAATCTTCAGATTGAGGATAATTAAATCCGGTGATCAGAATGTGGAAATAACAATTGGAGATTTCTTTTCTATCTATCCACACGATACTCGCGACATTGCTGAATTGAAAGTCAGTAGTCGATATGAAACAACTTTGTAGAAAGATTTTCAGAGAATAAAAATAATTCAGACATCTACTCGCTTTTCAAACCGACTAAAATGTTGGAAGAAAATATTTCCTCGGCGAATGGAAATTGATTTTCACAACGTATCTGAAGAAAACCCATGGCTCATTATCTCTAACTTCTCAGCATCAACGAATATTAAAAGATTTAACATCCTCTAAGAGACGACTATGAGATGGAGATCTCGAAAGTGAAAGTATGAACCACATATCTGCGAGTTGACCTGGTAATCGTCGAAGCGATGAACAACAATAACTGGAAAATTATTACTTCTGACAAGCCTTCGATAGCTCAGTTGGTAGAGCGGTGGACTGTAGAGGAATGGTAAAAGTGGACATCCATAGGTCGCTGGTTCAAATCCGGCTCGAAGGAAATCTTTTTGCAGAATCGATGGATTCATGAAATTATATCATTTCGAAGTATGTTGAATAAAGAGATTGTTCCAATGTATATATACCTTCGATAGCTCAGTTGGTAGAGCGGTGGACTGTAGAGGAATGGAAAAGTGGACATCCATAGGTCGCTGGTTCAAATCCGGCTCGAAGGAAATCTTTTTGCAGAACGTCGATGGATTCATAAAATTATATCAATTAA
This sequence comes from Hippodamia convergens, assembly GCA_038502775.1. Taxonomy (NCBI): domain Eukaryota; kingdom Metazoa; phylum Arthropoda; class Insecta; order Coleoptera; family Coccinellidae; genus Hippodamia; species Hippodamia convergens. Next base: position 31,266,913 of record CM076611.1, on the reverse strand, counting down.
AAGTATGTTGAATGAAGAGGTTGTTCCAATGTTTATATACCTTCGATAGCTCAGTTGGTAGAGCGGTGGACTGTAAAGGAATGGAAAAGTGGACATCCATAGGTCGCTGGTTCAAATCCGGCTCGAAGGAATATTTTTTGGAGAAGTCGATTAATTATTGAAATTATATCAATTCGAAGTATGTTGAATGAAGAGATTGTACCAATGTGTATATACCTTCGAAAGTTCAGTTGGTAGAGCGGTGGACTGTAGAGGAATGAAAAAAATTGACATCCATAAGTCGCTGCTTCAAATCCGGCTCGAAGGAAAAAATCTTTTTGCAGAAGTCGATGAATTAATGAAATTATATCAATTCGAAGTATGTTGTATGAAGAGATTGTACCAATGTATATATACCTTCGATAGCTCAGTTGGTAGAGCGGTGGACTGTAGAGGAATTGAAAAAGTGGACATCCATAGGTCGCTGGTTCAAATCCGGCTCGAAGGAAAACTTTTTTAGAACTTCCAGGGATCCATAAAATTATATCAATTCAAATGAAGATATACCTTCTGTAGCTCAGTTGATAGAGCGATGGACTATAGAGGAATGAAAAAAATTGATATCCATATATATTCTTCATCAGCGTTTCGGTCTATGTCCAAGACTTATTGATAAATTCTAATGCGAATGCTGATTATCCACGAGACACGAGACGCCACTATTCTCCTCTAGATAACTGCCACATCTTCTCCCCTTGCATATTTTTAATCTCTAGATTGAGGAAAATTAAATCCGGTGATCAGAATGTGGAAATAACAATTGAAATAGGCGGTGTAATGTTTCACTAATGGAAACTACCTCCTGTTAATTCTAAAGCCGTAAGTACCCCGGTAACTTCGCGAAAGGGCAAATGTAACCTGAATGGGTATTATGTGGGAATGAGAGGTGCATTTGTTACGGAAATGGAGATTGAAATGTACGAGTGTTGAGGCTAATGTGCTTCGCTCGTCGAAGGAAATATTATCTCGAATAATACCCTCTACGGTGAATGCTTGATCTTTGAAAGCCCCCCATGTAAGAGATTTGGCAGTTGAGATGCATCATGTACGAATAATAGCAAGTTGAAACGTGTTTAATTAGGTGTAATACGTAGGAAGCAGATATATTGTATTCATCTGTTAATTTGGCAATCTCGAGAAAGGCAAACAATTTCAAATATGAGATTCAAAAAGTTGGATGGATGAAATCAGTACAAAATTTCCCAAAGAACAGACACGAACAAGTTTGACAATAGTATATTCTAAAACAAGTTGCAGAATGAGCTCCTATTCCAACTCGAATGCGAAATTGCATGAGCGTTGGAATTGCTTTCTGCAACGAGTATTTGACGATATTTTCTCTATTTCAGTAAAGTTTTGTGGAAAACTCTCGAAATTCAAATAAAAATTCAGATTAGTGACTTCTGTATTGTATCTTGGCAGTTGGTGTCACTAACGAAATTTGACAGATTGCGGAATTTGAATTGATTTGATTCGAAAATTGAGTGGATCGGAGGTCAGTACTGACAACCACAAAACGAAAAATATAACTGAAAACAATGCTGTAATGAGTTTCATTACAGCACTACCTACTTCTGGTCCTGTAATGAACTCATTACGATACTGAAATAGAGAAAAGCAATTAATAGCTTCAGGCTTTCACTACCGGATATATTGACATTAAGGGAGTCTTCCGGGCTTATTGGCCGTGGTCTATTAGGAAACGTTAGGTGAAATAATTCCTAATAGACCACAGCCAATAAGCCCGGAAGATTCTCTTAATGTCAAAAGCAATTGAGTTCCAAAATGAGCCAATGAGCTTGATGTTTACCTTTCTACTTAAATCAAAATTTCTGATTTCTTGATTGATTTAGGTATATTTGAATAATTTTGATATCGTTGATTTTTCTGCTCTTTCTTTTTTCTATTCTAGGATAAGAAGTTTGATATCTTTAACGAATATAACGACAATATTAAAACCGTAGCACCCAGGGTAAATTCACGTTTGGATTTCATGCCCTATTCCAAACATAGAAAAGTAAAGTGGATACAGATTATGAATATTTCATGCCCCAATTCAACATTGTTCATTTTCATTGCACAGTTTTCACTAGAACGTTTCAGCAATTTCCGTTATCATTTCAACTTCCAACATTATATCGATAAATATACAGTCTCTTTCCACAATGAACTAATCGTTATCAACATTAATGTTTTTCGTCATATATCTATATTTTATTTCAGAGCCAACATTTTCTTGACTTGGGAGTTAACTTTCATTATTTGTTCACCCCGTTCTTATCATATCTCCAAGTGCAAGTGGTTTTACAATTATTTTTAAATCTTCTAAGATACAATCTGGAAAAAAAACTATTATTCATTTGAATTGATAAATAACTGGATCTGAGGCATTGAACTGGGGAAGCCAATGCTAGGTTTAAAAAGTTTTTTGCCGAAAGGAAAACTTTCCTTGTCGCCAATTCATGTTGGGAGACAAACTCAAACCACTAATACGTATTAGGGCACCTCACACCAGATGTTACTTGCCCCATTCTTCCTAAAAAAGAGGTCGGTCGCTGATTGGTCCTCGAGAGAAGATGTTTTGAATTAATTATCCCGCATCATGACACGAAGGATGCGATTACGGCTCCCTCTGGAAAGTTGATCTGTAATTTATTAGCGACACTTTTTTCCCTATCCGAGGAAATTTATCTTCCGAAACTTCAAGCACGCGACGGAAACTGTAATTTTCCGAGCAGATAAATTCGATTTAATTACATTTGACCTATTTCATCGCGGGTAATAAGGACACCCCTCACCAGGAAGTTGAAAAGTTTGGAAGATGGAGAATTCCTGCTAGGATTTTCCCGCGGTATTTCTCGAGATTTCTTTTCTATCTGTCCACACGATGCTCGCGACATTGCTGAATTGAAAGTTAGAAGTCGATATGAAACTACTTTGTTGAAAGATTTTCAGAGAATAAAAATAATTCAGACATCTACTCGCTTTTCAAACCGAATAAAATGTTGGAAGAAAATATTTCCTCGGCGAATGGAAATTGATTTTCACAACGTTTCTGAAGAAAACCCATGGCTCATGATCTCTAACTTCTCAGCATCAACGAATATTAAAAGATTTAACATCCTCTAAGAGACGACTATGAGGTGGAGATCTCGAAAGTGAAAGTATGAACCGCATATCTGCAAGTTGACCTGGTTATCGTCGAAGCGATGAACAACAATAATTGGAAAATTATTACTTCTGACAAGCCTTCGATAGCTCAGTTGGTAGAGCGGTGGACTGTAGAGGAATGGTAAAAGTGGACATCCATAGGTCGCTGGTTCAAATCCGGCTCGAAGGAAATCTTTTTGCAGAATCGATGGATTCATGAAATTATATCATTTCGAAGTATGTTGAATAAAGAGATTGTTCCAATGTATATATACCTTCGATAGCTCAGTTGTTAGAGCGGTGGACTGTAGAGGAATGGAAAAGTGGACATCCATAGGTCGCTGGTTCAAATCCGGCTCGAAGGAAATCTTTTTGCAGAACGTCGATGGATTCATAAAATTATATCAATTAAAAGTATGTTGAATGAAGAGGTTGTTCCAAAGTTTATATACCTTCGATAGCTCAGTTGGTAGAGCGGTGGACTGTAGAGGAATGGAAAAAGTGGACATCCATAGGTCGCTGGTTCAAATCCGGCTCGAAGGAAATCTTTTTGCAGAAGTCGATGAATTAATGAAATTATATCAATTCGAAGTATGTTGAATGAAGAGATTGTACCAATGTATATATACCTTCGATAGCTCAGTTGGTAGAGCGGTGGACTGTAGAGGAATGGTAAAAGTGGTCATCCATAGGTCGCTGGTTCAAATCCGGCTCGAAGGAAATCTTTTTGCAGAAGTCGATGAACTAATGAAATTATATCAATTCGAAGTATGTTGAATGAAGAGATTGTTCCAAATTTGAACATGACTAAACATGACATAATTTTCTATAGTTCAACATCACCACAAACTTTTTATTCCCTTACTTCTAATGATTCAGAATTGAAGAATCTGCAAAACTTATTCCTTCGAGCCGGATTTGAACCAGCGACCTATGGATGTCCACTTTTTCAATTCCTCTACAGTCCACCGCTCTACCAACTGAGCTATCGAAGGTATATACAGGGTGTACCAAGTTCGACGGCCTATTAGGCGTTTCTGGAGAACTGGACCTATTTGAAATCTGAAAATTGGGATTATGTTATTGTTTGACATTATCTACCGATCTAAAATATTCTTGGAGCCTGACGACTTTCAGTTATACAGGGAGAGAAAAAAAATGTTTTTTTGTTTATTTTTGTTTTAGAATTTGATAGAGTAAGCAATTTTGAATACATTCGTACTCAAATCGTTGCATTCGTCAAAATATCGAGAAAAAAGGGAGATAAGAGTATTCGGTATTATGTTTGTTATTCCTAACCTAGATATCGTAAGCACAAACCGTTTTAACATTTTTGAAGGCGGAGACTGTGGAAGTATTGTACATTTTCAGAATGTTGAATAACCCGTCACAGGGTGTTCTAAATATTGGTTCAAAAATTGGGATCAAGACTGGCTCATAACTTTCGTTTTTCAAATTAGAACCTTCTTTTTTTATGATAGCGTTGGATTGTGCGGAGAAAAATGATGATAATGTTTCAACATGTTAATGCTCCTAAAATTAATACTTCTTGAGTTATTCAGGATTTCCTGATTTCATGTCGTACGTACCGTCAAATTAATAGAATCTGTTTCATATCAACAATGACTTTGGCCATAGAAGATACATTACTCAAATAACTCACTATTAGTGACTTCCTCTTTTCTGAATTCATTTATCATTGTTGATGTAAAACAGATTTCATGTATAAAAACAGAAAATCCTAAATAACTAAGGAATTAGTCATTTTTGGAGCATGAACATGTTGGAATATTATCATCATTTTTCTTCGCAGAATCCAACGCAATCATAAAAAAAATAGGGTTCTAATTTGAAAAACGAAAGTTATGAGCCAATATTGATCCCAATTATTGAACCAACATTTGGAATACCCTGTGACGGGTTATTCAAAATTCTGAAATTGTACAATATGTGAAAACACTTTCTGCTTACGATATCTAGGTTAGGAATAACAAACATAATACCCTTATCTCCCTTTTTTCTTCAGTTTTTTCTCGATATTTTGGAAAGTATTTTGACGAATGCAACGATTTGAGTACGAATGTATTCAAAATTGCATACTCTATCAAATTCGAAAACAAAAAAACAAAAGAGAAAATTTCACTCCTTGTATAACTGAAAGTGGTCAGGCTCCAAGAATATTTTAGATCGGTAGATAATGTCAAACAATAATATAATCCCAATTTTTAGATTTCAAATAGGTCCAGTTCTCCAGAAACGCCTAATAGGCCGTCGAACTTGGCACTCCCTGTATATACCTTCGATAGCTCAGTTGGTAGAGCGGTGGACTGTAGAGGAATTGAAAAAGTGGACATCCATAGATCGCTGGTTCAAATCCGGCTCGAAGGAACTATGTTTTGCAGATTCTTCAATTCTGAATCATTAGAAGTAAGGGAATGAAAAGTTCGTGGTGATGTTGAACTATAGAAAGTCATGTTCAAATTTGCTCAAACATGATTACGGTTCAAGGAAATTTCTCTTCGAAAATATGCATATTGGTGTATTATGAGCATGTGTACCTCGTAGTAGTCGTTCAAGTTATCAACAAACACTTGCATCCACATTTAATACGAATACATCCATGCACTGTTCATACAACATACAAGCTATATTATATTTTCTCTCATATAAGACTCCCTCTGTTTATGCATTCTGTTTATCCTCGAGCTCGCGCATAAGCTGTTCAGATGTATGCAAAATCCTACTTGAAGCTTCATCCCACCCCAGGCAGTGAAGAAAGATCGAATAAAAAATGAACTGTCGAAATCCGCCCTTGCGAACGCAATATTTTTTATCGCCGTTGAACCTATCTCACATCTCTGCGTTTCTCATCTCGAAAGGTGAATTTTGCCAAGACGATTACTCGATATTCGAAATGGTGCTCGAGTTTCTGAATGCTCTAATTTGTTTTATTTTTCCTCAATTTTCCTCAATTTTTAGTGCATCATTTCTGCTTTCGAAATTGCAATTCAGTTCAGTTCTTTTCTTGGTTTCAGATCTAACACTTTTATATGGTGTACAGATTCTTGAACGCGTTCACTGAACTGAAACCAACCATACTCTCAGATAAACCTCCGAAAAATTCTACTTTTTTTGTTTCTTCTTCAGAAAAATTCCATGTGTATTCCTTTGAATAACAAAATTTTCATGAAAATTGTTTGTTTGCATCCAATTAATCGATTAAACCGCATTTTCAAAATAGATACAATCGAAATGAGGGGAATTACACGAAAAATTTCACAGCCGTTATGAGAGCTGTCTCGAAAATATGAATTTTTATACAGGGTGGCCGGACGATTGACGTCAAAAAAAACAAAACAGGTCCCTCATGTCATGGGGTATTCGAATCACCTCCATGTATGTTATCCGATTTTTCACGGTTTCCGAGTTATGAATTTTTTTATGAAATTTGAGAATTTTCAACTTGGACATCTTCAAAATTTTTTTTTTCTAAAAGTATAAGACTCTTCTGATATTTTTTTGTTGTAGATAGATCGCCAGGAATTGTACTTTTATACATAAAATAACCAGCATCGTAACTCTGATAAAAATCATGAAAATGTTGGTCTCAAGCGAGAAAGTTACGTATTTTGGATTATGATCTAAATTTTCAAATTTAAATTGAAAACGTAAACAGGTTACTGCGCTCAACACTCAGCTTTCAGAATCTTTGATAAAAAATGGTACTCAACGGTCTACTTTTGCTAGAATTAGCCTTCAGAGTCAGCGAGGTGGAAAAAATCAAAGAACTAGACGTTTACTCAAAAATTATTTTTTGCCATTTTAAGATTTTTCCGATCAAGCTATGATGATGCTGAAAATCAATGGAAATTAGCTTTATAAGAAAAGTTTTAGATAAGAAAAAGAAAAAGGTATGGCATTAAATCACACATCATGTAGCTAAAAAGAAATTTATTTATGAAATCTACAATAGGTTTTATGCGTCTGAAAGAAAATTTTTTGCGAAGGTGTAGAATGTGTATTGAGGCTCGAAGTAGCCACTTTGAAAACCTATTGTAAATTTTATAAATAAATTTTTTTTTATTTACATGATGTGTGATTTATTGCCATACCTTTTTCTTTTTCTTATCTAAAACTTTTCTTATAAAGCTTATTCTCATTGATTTTCAGCATTTTCTATCATAGCTTGATCAGAAAAATCTTAAAACGGCAAAAAATAATTTTTTAGTAAACGTCTAGTTCTTTGATTTTTTTCCACCTCGCTGACTTTGAAGGCTAATTTTAGCAAAAGTAGACCATTGAGTACCATTTTTTATTAAAGATTCTAAAAGCTGAGTATTGAGCGCAGTTTTAAAGCCTACTAAAAAAACCATGAAGTAACCTGTTTACATTTTTAATTTAAATTTGAAAATTTAGATCATGATCCAAAATACGTAACTTTGTCACTTGAGACCAACATTTTCATAATTTTAATCAGAGTTACGATGCTGGTTATTTTATGTATAAAAGTACAATTCGTGGCGATCTATTTACAACAAAAAAATATCAGAAGAGTGTTATACTTTTAGAAAAAAAAAATTTTGAAGATGTCCAAGTTGAAAATTCTCAAATTTCATAAAAAAATTCATAACTCGGAAACCGTGAAAAATCGGATAACATACATGGGGGTGATTCGAATACCCCATGACATGAGGGACCTGTTTTGTTTTTTTTGACGTCAATCGTCCGACCACCCTGTATAATCCCTCAGTATTTCACCAATATTTTTACATTTTTTCTGATTCTACTCCATTATCCTCGATATATGGCTTGAATAATAACATAATGCCAACTATTGCTGGACAAAGACGCGGACTCTCTTCTCTTTAATTCAGAAGTTGATGCTCATTAGCAAACCTTTACATCTTGAGGCTATGTTCAACTGTTAGATCATCATCTAAGTGCCGACAGTCGAGATTCTTTCAATTGTTGTTCCCAATCTTTCTACTGTCCTCTCGAGTTCGTTCGTACAATTGGATGATTATTATTCAACGAATATTGAACCCTGTACCAGAAGAAACATATACTTCATTCCTGAGGCTATTGTACTTGTTCAATGAAATGGAACCGGATATCCGCCAATTTTTTTGGCCGAAAATGAAATTATTTTTAATTCATACGTACTTCTTCTATTTACGTGCGTGAGTCAATGCTAAACGGAATAATGGAAGTTTTTATACAATAGTTTCCTCAATTAGACATGAACCAAGATAGCAAAACCCGGAATAATTCGATTGAATCAACTCCTCGACTTATATTGGAACCTAATGATTAGAGTAATAATTCCGAAGAATCAATGGAAATATCTATTCCTGATAGAACAATACGTTGGACTTTATCTTGACCATTTATATTCAGTTATTCTAGGTCAGCATTTTGAAGTTTAGGGTAGCACAATCTTGGTTCACTTCGTTTATTAAATCAATATGAAGTAGAAGTGAATCTAATATATATATATATATATATTCTTATGAAAAAGAGAGCTAAAATAATACAATAAAAGATCTCTGAGCCTGGGAATTGAAAATGGTATTCATTTCGATGATTACTATTTTGAATTCATCTATGTTTCAATAATACAATAAATGTTGAAACAAAAAGTACCTAAGCTGAGGTAAAAAAAGAACGGGGTATCATAACATTCTTTGTATGATACTATAGAATCATACGATACTATCAACACTTGTATCATACGATACTATACAGCCAGGGGAAAAAACCTCAGCCGAAAAAACCTGCCTCCCCGTAAACAAAATAACATAAAATATCAGGAAAATCTTGAAAGACATCAGTGTGATCATCTTCATGATATTCGTCGATGGTCTCGGATACACAGATTCTTCCGAAAACGACTCGTAATTCTTAATCTGAAATGAAAAAAGACAAAAGCAGAAAAGAAACCGATTATTCAGAATAAATCGAAGGCATTTTGGAAATGCATTTGCTACTTTAAAAAACATCAATATTAAGATTTCTTGGTCAAATAATGTTCGGAGATTTATAAATATTTATGACAGAAATGTCACAAAATTTGAAAGAAATGAAAAAAAAAACTCCATCAATTTCCCCTTTCGGAATCTGTTGAAAGTTACGTAACTGATAATTTTTCAACCTAATAATGTAATAGTTATATGAAAAAATTGTTTTTGAAACTCGAGATCAACGAATATACGTACAATATTGCAACGTCCACTTATACCTACTCTAAGTAATGGAACTCTTATGAAAACCGAACATATACTTCAAAGTAACCCATTTGATGATGAATATTGGTCTGCTCTTGCTTCTTCTCTCGCTACTCAAGTTCCGAAGTGACTCCTCTAGTTTGGAACTTTTGTCTTCGCCTTCAATGCTTTGTGGAACTGAAATATCAAAACTGGGAATAAAGCTTCTAGATATGGCTTCGCCGTTTTCTTTGAAATGTAGGTATATAAAGATAAAGCAATGAGAAATCGTGTAAAGCTACTTCTGAGCGTTTTGAAAGGACAGGTGTGGATTGAATTGCGATCTTCAACTCAATGGAAAGCGTGTATGAAATTTTCTTAACTTTATGAGTTTCAGTCCCTTTTTTTATATAGAATGTTTCTTTGAAATATCTACAATATTTTATATGAACATCTGCGATGACGATATAGTATATAACATTACTAGCAAGGTAAGAGGGTTCTTACTGGCGAATGGAGGATATACCTCCTTGAGCCAGTAAAAACCCGTTACCTTACGTGTATTGTTTTATATTTTATTCGTTTCTCATTTGCAAAAAGGTGAAATAAATTTCAAAAAAATCCCAATAATGTGTCGCAAATGTCGTAAGCTATGGAAGCGTTGCCATGAACATGATTGTTTATTTTTCTTTACATTTGTTTTGGCGAAAGCGTTGGTCTACTTAAATCAACTATCAGCTAGATTCAGCCCTAATACTTTATGAGCAAAATGATCTATGCTGAAAAGCTGCTTGGAAATGAACGAAAATGCCCCTGTTCGCAGGTTTGTTTTCCTTAAAAAATTTATTGAAAAATATGACGTTTAGTTGTCATTTGCAGATTTTAAAAAGTAATAGTGTTTCTGAAACGAAAAAATGAGCATTATACGCCAAAAAAGACCAATGTATTGAGTAAAGAAGAGGCTGAACAATTTCTTTTACATGCTCCTGATGACCAGTGGTTGCTGGCGAAAATTGTAACAATATTCCGGATTTTTGGATGTTGTCGATGTGACGAAATTCTCTCCTTAAACATGAATGATGTAGAAGATATGGAAAAATACGTTATTGTGACATTGCGGCAAACAAAAAATTTAACAACAAGATTCACCATAACCGATGATGGCTGCAGCTTCAAGCCCTGCATGTTATACAGAAAATATATAAATCCTAAGATTTTTTTTGACATACCGACAAAAATGGAAAGTGTATTTCCCTTAATGCTGGCCAGCACACTATTGGTGGTATCCCAAAGCAAAAGCAAAAGACCCAGAGTTATACACCGGCCACTCTTTTTGCAGAACTGGAGCCACTATGGTTGCGGATTCGGGTGGAGATATTTTAGCACTAAAGCGTGCAGGAAGGTGGAAGAGCATCGAAATTGCGATGAGTTATGTCGATGATTCGGTTAACAAAAAAATCGAAATGTCTAGCAAATTATTTGGTAGTTTCTGAGTCAACAGATGGTTCATCATCATCAGTATCAACTCTTTCATCATAAAAAATCTGTGTTACTGGAAAAAACAATTGTACCATGATTTTCAACATATTTGACGATAAAACAAAATTTTCTGATGTAAATAAACTACTAACTTGTAAAAATTTTGCAAGTTAATTGTCAGTTTTACAAGTTAGTGACTTGATAAAATAAACTTTCTTGATTAATATTGTGTTTTTGGAAACTGACGTTTACGAATGAGAAACAAATGAAAATATTTTTTTTTAATTATGAATAGAAACTTCAACTCAATTGGTGATTCATTTAGAAAATCAAAGGTTGACAATCAGTTACTCAAATATTAATAATGGCGTACACGGATATGATGACAATTTGAGCACTTGTGCTTTTCAAAACATTTTGGCAGGCACAGTTGGAAGCTGCAGAAAAGTTCTTCACATGTTCTGAGAGTATTTACCATAGTTTTGTTAGTTTTTTGTATACGAACTAAAAAGCTCACCGACTTTTCGAAGGCTTCAAGTCCTGGTCAAATGAACCTGCATTTTCTACCCTATTCGGAGAGGCCACGTTGACAAGCTTCCTAACTTAGATTGTAGCTAGTGAAAGGCCACATACGACCATTTCCCATCAGATCTGCAATCCATCATGCGACCTCGGTCTTCCCCACCTTCTCTGCTGCGAAAATTGGCCCGAATGCCGAAAAACCCTCAGTGGATCGCATACACGAAAATAAGTTGATTTATTGGCGAGCCCGTCCGAAAACTTTTCGGCTATATTTCGCCTATCTGCTGTCAGAAGGGCCCATTTTTAACGTTTTCCCCTGCCCCTCGCACACCGTCCCGAATCGTAAATATTCATCGGGAGCGTCTGAAATGGTTTTTCATTTCACGCTACGTCCCTGAATTGGGTTATCAGTTAGTCCTGATGGCTTGGGACATGGTAACAGAATACGAGATATATATTTTTATGGAAATATTTTACGTGTTTTGTGTTTTATAGTTATGGCCTTGCGACATACCGAAATCGTGGAATTGCTTCGGATTTAGATAAGCGACTCGAAAATGTGCATTTCGCCGATGTATAGCCGAACGATTTCAGTGTGCATAGCCGCTGGGAACATGGCAATTAAAGCGGATCGTTTGTCTATGATGCCATATCGTATATCTAGCATCCTCGTGTTAAGCTTCGAAATCTGTATTAACTCTCTGGCAACACATTACATGCAGTAGATGTGACATCGATTAAATAAGACATGATAGGTTTTCAAAAAGTCCAGCTAAAACAAGTTGTATATGAGGATAAATTTCTGAATGATCTGCTACTTCAAGGCCTGTTATAAGCGGTGTTCCCAAGGGTGCAGTTTCAAATTGAATTTCTTTTGTATATTTGTATAGAGCTGAAATAATACAATACATATCAAAACAAAAAGGTACCTAGCTGAGGTTGGTGCAACTTAGGAAAACCATACAGGTCTGCAGTATGATTGAATGAGGAAAGGAGAAAAACCTCAGCTGGAAAAAACCCTAACCCCGCCCGTGGAAAAAAAATTACCTAAAATATTAAATATCGGGAAAATCTTGAAAGACATCAGTGTGATCTAAGAGAACAGCTTCATGTTATCCGTCGATAGGCTCACAAAAGGACTCGCAATTCTTAATTTGAAAATGAAAAAAAAAACAAAAGCAGAAAAGAAACCAATTATTCAGAAATGCATTTGTTACTTTATGTATAGCCTCGAAACCATCTCGAAATTTATGAATGGGACAACTATTTATAAGATGTTCTATAGTCTCCTCATTTTCCCCACACTCACAAATAGTACTCTCAACCTAATTCCATCGGAAGAGCATGCTGTTGCATCGTCCATGGCCTGTTCTATTACGATTTAGAACAGACCATATTCTCCTGGGAAGGTCAAAACCAGGAACTCTGATGGAAGGATCAGAAATAAGATCTTTATTGAAAAAATTGGATACATTTCATTCAGATTGCCAAATTTCTTTGTCGCTTCTATTCATATCAATCAGAAAATTTGACCAAAAAGGTTTACGCGACTTCAATCTGGGGGACCTTATTTACTGGAATATAGGTGAGTATGGGAGTGAATTTGGGAAGGAATTAAATTTGTTCTAAAAATTCAAAGCTGCTGTCTCTCTGCGAATGTGGGGAGGGACAATATTTGAGAGGATTGGTAACCAAGGAATAGGTGTAGACTTGATAGAACCAGTAATAATCCTCATAGAAAAATTTAGTTGGGCATCATTTTTTTTTCATGAACATTGTTCAACCAAACAGGGCAACAATATTCAGTAGCAGAAAAAACCAAAGCCGTAAGAAGTATTGTTGCATCAGCGCCCCATGAGGAACCAGCTAGTTTCTGAAGAATATTGTTTCGAGTTTTAAGTTTCAAACGCAGATCATCTAAATGAGCGATGAAATTTAGAGAAGAATCAAGTTTGATTTCAAGGTATCTAGGTTTGAAATTATGTTTTAAGGGAAAAGAACCAAAAGTTACACTCAATTTTCAATATTTCTGATGATTATTCAAATGGAAACACGAAACCTCGGTTTCATTTTCATTTGGGCACAAACGCCACTTTGAAAAATAATTTTTCATGATATCCAAATCTTGTTTGAAAATTAGAATGATGGAAAGCCAGAGCAATATCATCAGCATAAATAAATTTTTCTGAAGAAGTAGTTGGAATGTCACACAAATATAAATTGAATAAAAGAGGTATATTTGTGATCTGATTAATGCATTTTAATGAGACCCCAACAACTGAACTCTGTCCACGTATCAAATTGCAAATCTTTGGAAAACACGTTTGCATATTCAATTTGGAATAGAAAAGTCGGAAATTTTCTCAAATATTTCCTATTCCGCAGTGAAATTGTTGAAAATGAAGACTCACTCTGTAGTCATCGAATCAACCTTTTCCTTTTTTGGGGAGACCACAAATTGCGCCCTCAATCATCGTCCAACAGCCACAAAAATCCGTTGTATTTAATCTGAGGGACCCTGCAATTGGTAATGTGGCATGCTAGCCGTATTTTCCTTGGACTGGCCTTGCTCCATGTTATTGTTGTCGTGGGTAGTTAACATTGCGCTCGAGAATCATTAATAAACAGAACGATAATTTTCCGCTTGGGAAACTTTGCTCGTGTAATGAAGGTTTGGATTAGAATAATAATTCTTCAGGGAGTATTTCGGACAGGTCGAGAATGGAAATCCGTGGAAAAAAGGCGATGCATTTCCATTTCGAGTAAGGATATTGATTCCTTCCGTTCGAAATTGGGTCGACCGTTGTGAGAAATATGGAAAATGGAGCACTGCCATAATGTGAAAAAATCAACCCTTGAAATTTTGCATACCATCTCTTCATTCTACAACAATAATTATTTTCTGCTGCAGAAAAAAAGGAACTGCCAATTAGAAACAGAATACTTTTATTATTATTAGTCTTTATGTTCGGAAAATGATTGGTCGTTTTCGTTATACCATATGCGAAATATAAAACACTATATCCAATGCTACTGGATGATACTCAAAATAATAAATTTATTTCGAACTTTTTGTTCATATCGTATTTGATAAGCCTGAGATGGTATCGAATGAATATTCAGTGCATAATATTTAATATGCAGCTCTAATAGGAACATCCCTTATTTCAAACAGTGAAATTATCGTGACAGGTTTCACGGCGATAGGTGTGAGCGAATGTTGCAAACTACAGAAGTTTCAGACATTATATCCGATATCTTGGCGTCGTTTTATCTTGAGGCGTTATCTGAAGGAGTTAGGACATTCTTGACGTAACAGAGCTCGTCTCCACACGATATAAGGTCTCTTCAAGTGTCCGCAAATAGGTCAGCAAGCTTGCCAGCAGAGATTCGGTCTGTGAGAAATGTGACACATTGTTACTCGTACTGTACTTATCACTAGCCTAGAACCTTTCTGTGGTATAGGAAAATGTAGCTATAAGAAGGAGTTGCTGTAGTAAGAAAAAGCTGAACTCTTGGTACCTCAAAAAAGTTCCTTCGGAACTTTGAAACTACAAGATCTGAAAGGTATCTGGATCTTGGAAAGAACCAACTACACCTCCTCAACTGCTTTCCTAAGAGTTATGTCGCCTTGTTGTTTGTATATTGGATATATTATTCATAACTAGCTGACCCGGCAGACTTCGTACGGCCTCAATCGATAAATGAAACAGCAATATGAGAAATATACCGGTTTCGGTCTTGTTGGGCCTCATCAGTATCCCGCACATCTCAGGACAAAATCTTCATAAAAAACTTCGAAATTTGAAGCAATTGGTTGTGAAGTAATGAGTAAAATATTACAAGGTACTAAGGTGGTGACATCCAATTGCGTCAAAATGAAGTTTCATATCTCCAATCAAATGCAAAAAAAGAAATCTGTACTTCCTCTTTCACTGAATGAGATGTTAGCAGTGGCTCTATTCAGGGCTCGCTTGCTACTTTCACAAAGTGATGGAAAATGCCCAATTTTTCTTGTGACTGTGAAGCCAGATGTTTTTTCAAAAAAAAAGAGAATTCTTTGCCTTTACGGAAGCCACATCGAGAACATTTTTGAAACATAGATGAATTTAAAATAGTAGTCATCGAAATGAATACCATTTTCAATTCCCAGGCTCAGAGATCTGAAAAGTAGCGTAAATTAATGTGTGTTGTACTTCGTTGTGTTGTTAACAAAATCATGCTTTATTCTGTACAAGATAGGTAGGAGCTACAACGTATTATAATACCCATATATTTCACGAAGTCGCCTCTCATCCCTTATACTTGCCCAAGTGTTATTTATGCCTCCCCCATGCTACAGATTTCGCAGAATCATGAGCAGGTTCAAATCTAACCCCCGATGAGGTATTGGTTTCGCGGGAAGGATATTTATTTATTCAAGACGTCGTCTCGAGGACCTGCGACGTAAAATCTCATCGCGACGAGGAGATGATAACTCTCGGCCGTAGATCCTGATCTTCTCCTGAGAATTATGTTGAGGTGCTGCTTCCAGAGATGCGAGACTGCAAGATTTTATCTACGAGGCCGTCCGTTTTCGAAGGACGGGGAAAATACATAGACAGAGAAAGGATTTTTCTCGTACTTTTATTTAGAACTTTATGAGACAAACAAACCAATGGTACATAAAATAGCTCTCAGAGAGCAGGAATTTTTCTGATTTCTCGTTGTATAATGGCCAAATTAGACAAAATCAAACAGTTTAGCCCATGTATTAGAACATAAGATGAGCCTCATTACTTCGAATTTTCATTTGAATCCGTTCAGTACTTTTTAAGCTAAGGAGTAACAAACATCCATATATCCTTCCGCACAAACTTTCGCATTTAATACACTGTGCAAAACAATTAACGCACATTCTGAAAAATCTCAATTTTAATGAAAGTTAACTCTAAATTGACTTTATAAATTAATTTTTATGTTCTCTCGGGAAGGTTTTGAACGAAACAAGACACATTAAATGAAGCAAAAATTCAGGATTTCACCGAATATTATGTGAAAGAAGAGAAATGAACAATTTTCAAAATATTGAAATGCTGATGAGTGATTTAATACTTGGTATTTCCACCCCTTGCGTTAATTAAGCTCGGCAACCACGGTTCATACTCAAAATGAGTGATCTTAAAATGTTCTGATCTAATCCTTCCCAGATTTCTCCGAGTTGGATTCCTAAGTCATTAAGAGTAGCTGGATGATTTTCTGAACTTCTCAGCCTTCTATTGAGGTTATCCCAAACCTGCTCAATCGGATAGATGGCCATTCCATTCGAGAGACTTCAACCTCTTCAAGGTACTCCTGAACGATGCGCGCACGATGGGGTCTGGCATTATCGTCCATAAAAATTAAATTTTCACCAATGTATGGGGCAAATGACACTACATGCTCTTCAAGAATGTTCCTTATATACTTATCAGCATTCATAGCTCCATTATCAACTACCACTAGGTCTGTGCGAGCAGTCAAAGATATTCCACCCCATACCATAATCGATCCTCCCCCGAAACCAGTAGTATTCAGGAAATTGCACTGAGCATATCTTTCATATGCTCTCTCGCAAAATCCAAACGCACCCTTCGATGGGCTGGGGTAAGAGCTGGACCTCTTGCCGCAACACGAGGCCTTAAGTAATATTCTCTGAGGCGATTTCTTATTGTCTCATGCACCCCATGAGTTTGCTCAAGCTGATTTTAAAGGAGGCGAGCGGTTGCAAACCGTTGTCTCAACGAAGAAATTCTCAAGTAACGTTCTTGAATGACAGTTATTACCTGTGGTCTACCCTGTCCTGGTCTTCGGACATTCATACCTGTCTCCCTGAATCGCTGCAACATTCTGGACACACTTGTAAGGGAAACTCCAAACCTTTCTGCAATTCTTGTGTATGTCCACCCTTCTTCTCGCAAAACTACCACTTGGGCACAATCCTCTTGGGTGTTTCGCGTTGCATAGCGATCGAGTGTAGAAAATCAAACGAAAGAAAAACTATTGATCACTAGAATTGATCGGGAACAACTGATTTTAGAATGGAGCCGATACATTCAAAATCTGATAATATCATCTCTTTTTATTCCTGCTGGGAAAAACATCTGTATTGAAGAAAAACGTTGAAAGTGGATAACATATGCATGCATAATTCTGATAAAAATAATAATCATTGACACCACCTTCAGTTGTAGAATAAATTTGAGATTTCCATAATGTGGGTTAATTTTTTTGGGCAGTGTACATAAGTAGGATAGGATAATAGGCATTCTCTAGAATTTTTTGTATGAGCCCTGGGGTCCGACTACAAAGATCTAGAAATACGAATACCCTCCGCTGAATTATTTGGGCAAATATATTCCACTGTCGAGCGTGTCATTCGAGATTGGAAAGTGTCATAGAGAGCGCCGGGCCTCAGGGTGATATATGGCAGTCCAATGCGATGAAAGCCAGAGGAAAATCGAATTTAAGAATGTATAAAGAAGGAGATATTGGCGCTGTCGCAATCGCGGACCAATTTCATCTTTCGATTCGTGAAAAATTCGAAGACTCCTCCGGAGCACTTTGAAATTGAAGGGAGATAAATGAAATTCATGGATGGAGTGATCTAATCTTTATTCAAAGGATGCTGCCAGATTTAAACTTGGATTGTCATAGAATCTCGATGCAAAGAGTCTAATTTTTATCTCAATTTATATGATAACCTCAAGTCATATGACATCTGAGATGATCTGTTTGGTTAAAGAATCGTTGTTCAAACATATTCAAGACAAAGTACAATTCACGTGACCCTTCTCCATAATGAAGAACTGATTTTCTATTGCAGAAATATTGGAATCAGAAAACCCTCTTTGTTATTCCGGTCATTTACCCAGTTCAGAAACGTATTTTCTTCATGTACCACCACTGTGGCTTGTAGAAGATTCATTCGACACGAGGAATGTTTGGGAAAGGCAATATTTCAGGTTATAACGCTCCAAATATTCTATCATCCCGAAGGGTCCGGCGTTTTATGACGACCACATCGGTTTTCTCTGATAAGTGAAATACTTTCTGCAGCTATTCTCACTTACATCCCTCATGACAGCATCAAATTTATGATTGGTTGCTGCTTCAGCCGAAGAAAAGAGGAAATGGATTATTCTCGAGATGATAAATTTGCGAGGGAGTGAAATAACACAAGGTGATATGCTCTATATTAGAGAATATAGTGAAATTAAAAGAAAATTTAAGACGAGTCATTGGTTCTTTGGTTTGCAGCCTTTTATGAGTACAGTTCCTGAATACTTTTAAAATTGCTTCATAGATTTCAGCAATATATAATAAGAAAATTAAAGTAATTGTTTTTTCGTTGTGAATATGAAGAAATAGAAAAATATTTGATGTATCATATTGTATAGAAAATTGGGAATCAATTATCTTTCTTTATTTTTGTATTAATCATATGGTTAGATTATAACGGTGAAACTTTGTCTACTTCAGGACATTCCACTTCCTAGGAAAATAACTGAAATAATATACGTTAGTTAATTTTTGATTAGATGTCGAAGGATTTGAAAAATTTCATAGAAACTAAGCAGTAGGAGGCTAGATTTTTTTTTAAGCACGTTTCCATTAGACTTCATATTTTGAGGCATGAAATGAGCTTTCTGTTCTGTTCCTCTTCACCATGATATATTGAACGGTAAACTCTTGTATATCTGTTGTGACGAGGAGAATTGACTTTATTATCCTAATAACAATAACTCAAAATAATCTCCCCCACTGGAGAAAACCGTCATCATCGACTGAATCGCTTTGGCCTAGAGTCTAGACAATGAACGTTGTAAAGTTTCTTCCGACACATATATCACTCCAGTCGTGGCATACTGAAATGAACGAACAATGCTCTGGATACGCTTCTGGTTTGCCCTAGGTCGTCCTGTTCTGCATGACGGAACAGTCTGCTATCGTTCCTGGAATGAATGGATGGATGTCCTGGATAGGGAAGTTCCTTTCTCGTTCAGCCACCTGCCATCGAATCCCAGATATGATACGAAGTTTCAACCATACCTAGTTTTCGGAGTCAAGAGTATGGAAAGTAGAATAATTCCATAATAAATAATTCCACAACGGTCGGAGGCTCTGGTAATGCTTAAATATTCGCAATATGAAATGTTCACAGGTACGCAAAATCGATTGAAGCTCTCTCACTAGATAACCTACATGTAAGTATGTGCAATAACTAGTTTTTGTTTCAGTCGAAAATACCTAGTAGTTCGGATTTTACAATCCCGTGAATATTGAATTCCCCGCTTAATTCACTCGAATGTTATTCTGACGATATCTTATTGATAAATCAAAACAATTCGACCATTGATTTCATTAGGCATACGAAATACTATTGTAGATTGGGGAAAAAGATTTGTACCTGCAATTTTCTTCTCCTCAATTTTCATTTCCCAATATAATTTCAGATTTGGTGAATGCTACGATAGCTTGTTGATAATAAAAATAAATCCATCATGGTTACCAACAAGAAACTTTGTATATTCAACTTTATTATGGGATTAGTATCCTACAGCTCTGCTGCTTTGCTGAACAAAAGGTTTCACACTGCTCCCTCTTAAAAGAGTTAGGGTTCATCAAACAGAAGGAGCCCTGGTGAATCGAGATTCCAAAGTTTTTACTGCCGAGCAAAGTTTGCGTTCAGTTTATAAAAAGACGAGGTCTGTTGGTGATGACCTACTGATGAAAGCCATCGTTGTAGTTTTGATTAACTCAGCACGATCTTTACCGTTTGTTTCCTTGAAGCTGACTCAAAATACGAAATAGTAGATTCATCTCGAATAATGCAAAATGTGGGGATTGATTATGAAAATCAGAAGTAGGTACCTAATGAACCTGTACAGAGTTACAAGCAGGTATTATTTGCAGCACATATTGAACATGGGCGAATTTTTTTCGGTGAAGAGGATCACAATAAGAATATTGTGGTACAAGCATCTTTTTCAAACAATCTTCAACCAATTTTCGTACAAATATATTTATTATTCACTTATCTGTGGCAAATACATACCACAGATTATTACTATTATGTAGCTGTAAGAAAAAACCTCGATCGGATTTATTAACTGATGTAATCTAGAGGAAATTTGCATACCTATAAATAAATTTAAAATAAGTTTCGAAGAGTTTAGAACTTCCAAAAAAATTTACTTGACGAAAAAGGTTATCCCAGGTGTCATCGAAGAACAAACTTCATCTCCTCGTATCAACCTCCTATGAATTTTGATGAACTGAGCGCTTGCACAGAATCATCAAGTTATAAAACTTCAATATACGGAAATGTCTCCTAAGCTGTTTGCTTGCCGTTAGGAGAGAATCCAGTCTGATTCTCCAGCGTTCAACTAGATAAAATACGGTAATATTCAGTTAAAGTTCAGTTTTATCACCTCGTAAAATACACATCTAAGTCGGTCGTAAAAATGTTACAAAATACTGCCTTGTTCGTCCTAGAGAACAATTGGTCTTCACGAAAGTATATCTGCCATTGAGGCTTCCGCCTTCATCTTGTTGGTTCATAAAGAATGCAACGCGAATTGGTGAGTTCCTTGTTTACCGCCATGTTTGAATGAGGTCCAACTACCTGAAAACGTGTACAGGGTGAAATTTTTCAGGCACTTTGCTGCATATCGCTGTTAAGAGTGATTACAATCTGGAGTTGTGAGAATCACTAAGAAGAAATTTGTGTCATAAAAACAGAAACTTCGTAACTATTCGGATTGAAGGAAATAATAAATCATAAGAAGTTCCTCCCACATTTTCAAGAAAACCTCATCAATTCAGAAACCTCCAGCATAATCCATTAATTTCGTCCTGTTTTGAAACATCTCATTAGCTTTAAATACATTCAGAGTCACACTTGCCTGAAAAATATTATGTTGTCAAAGTATTTTTAACTGCGGTGGTCAAATATCGGTTTCCATGTTTTTGCGAAATACAACTCTTCCAGCTGTTGCAGTCACTCACCCTGAAAACGAAAATACAAAATTAGAATTATAGTTGTGGAACGTTATTATCGACTTACGCATGATAATCTTGCATTGTGCGAAGTCGATTATAAACCGTGCGAAACATGTTCGAACATATTGCAATTATTCCGGCAGATATGAATGTGTTTCTATCGGTCGGAGTTTCATTTGGAGGTGATTAATTGCTGCATGATGGATGTTTGAGTGAAATCGAATTAATCCAGCTCTGGTTTGTTGTGGCGGGAACAGCACTGAATATGCATTGTCGACTATATTCGCGATTTTCCCCAAAAATTGGTATCGACTCCAAATTCGATTCATATTTTTCCGGTCGCCGATCAAAATTGAAGAGTTTATGTTCGTACAACGAGAAAAATGCGGATAGTTCAGAATGCTAAATCGGAAATGAAATGGAATTCACGTGGTTTGAAACTTCTGCTTGTTGTCGAACCAACTGAGTACACAGTGATTTTATTATTTCCTATTTTGCGTTCGAGAGTTGGCTATAAAAATGGAATTTTTCGAAAACATGCCGTTGTGTTTGCTGGAATAAATTTCGTCAATGAATTTATGCATGCCCCGGGTATATTCGAATGTGGTTCTTCATTTTCAACAATGGAAGAAAACTATTTCATTAATAATGATCCACATATATGATAGATATTTCTCTATTCCAGTTTAGTAATGAGTTCACTAAAAGTAGTGATGTAATGAAACTCCTTACAGCATTGTTCTTAGTTATATTTTTCGTTGTGTGGTTGTCAGTACTGACTTTCGATCCTTTCAATTTTCAAATCAAATCAATTCAAATTCCGTAATCTGTCAAATTTCGTAAGTCACACCAACTGCCAAGATACAATTCAAAAGTCACTAATCTGAATTTTTATTTGAATTTCGAGAGTATTTCACAAAACTTGACTGAAATAGAGAAAATATCGTCTGATACTCGTTGCAGAAGGCAATTCCAACACTCATGCTTTCGAAAACTCGTTACTTCGTCGCTCGTTTTCGAATTTCGCATTCGTGTTGGAATAGGAGCTCATTCTGCAACTTGTTTTAAAATATACTGTTAAAATACAAGTGCAGAAGGCACTGATATCATTTTACGAGTAAAAAGTTGAAAAACGAGTGTTAGAATGAGGTTTATGTACGAGTATCATCACGTTATTTGCTCAAATTCATTGAATTTTTTATTGAAATTGAAAAATTATTTGCATAAATATCGTTAAGTACTTTTTGCATTGAAAAATTTTGATTGGTAGAACTGTTTTCACTCATATAGCTTCGACAGAAAATACATGAATCCATGACAGGAGGCCAACATGTCATCAATAAAAATTACCATGCAAAACGTGCTAGAATGGAATATTCTCGTGCGATTTTTTTCTACATGAAGCAGAATGAACGGATTTCACACAGAATAAAAGAAATGTATTCAGGAGTCTTAATATTCCAAAGATCGAATTGTTTTCATTCGAAACAACTGTTTCTGAAAATTCACAATAAAGTTTTTGTTTCCGAAAAGAGTTTGTTTCGGAATACCATGCGCTACCAAAAAACTTCATCAGTAGGTTTAAAATTTGCACATACAATATGAAAGTTGCAACTTTTCCATTTTTGTGAATGCCTTCAACGTATTTATGTATAGGCATCTTTTATTACATGATTCTGAGTTCCAATTGTTTCTCCAAATATCTCGGAAAATTTGAATTTGATGGTATTGGTGTTATCTCCACACGTAAACTGATATTCAGGGAAGATTCCATTACGGCTTTAAAAAATTTGAGTTTTCACGTTTTCGAAATTGTGAACTTTGGAAACGCTTTTATGAGCTCCTGTATCATAATTTTTTATTCTGACTATTGTGACAGAAGCATTATTTCTACTTCTCGCGGCAGCCTAAAAACAACATATTTTCAACGAAAAACCATATTTGAGCAAAGCATAACGTGAAATTAAAAAAAATTCCTATCAGAAATTCAAAATTTTGAAACTATGAAAAATCTAGTTTTACCATAAAGTATGAATCTTCTAATTTGAAAAACGAAAAGTGGTGTCTCGACTCTCAAAAAATTGTACAGGGAGTCATCCTCCTAATCGAATTTAAATTCTGAAATTGCAAAAGTGAATTTCGATTCCTTCGTGGGACACCTGGTATAGGTAAAGGAGACCTTCTGCCTGACCCCTTACATGAATCACGTTATCAAAGATCACTGATATATGATGGGGATTCTAAGCACCATCGATGCGAACGGTGAACCGAAATTGAACGTTTGGAGATTTAATGAAACATCAATCTTTCGAAAACGAGATTAAGACCTCGTGTCTTTTATTAATTCGCCAAGGGTGGAATTCACCCCACGCACGCTTCCTCCAAACGGCGACTTCCCGTGGTTTATTTGTGACTTTTCCGACCAACTTACTTCATAAATCTCCGTTAGATTGACGTTTCGAAATCGAAGATTACCGGAATGGAGCTTTTTGATCCCGTACAAGCGTCAGACCGTGCCCGATATATTTCATCCTGAAATGCTTACGAACAACATTCAAAGTTGTGATTTTTGCCTGAGTCTTGTCCTCCTTTGTAAACCAGCAGGTCTGCTTTATTCACCCTTTTCAACTCTGATTCTAACCAATATATTTTTGAAGCTATACAATTCTCTACATTTGGAAGGAAATCTTGCTTGTCCATGAGTAAATAACGCATACCAGAGATATGTCAAAAACAGAGCATATAAAAATACAGACTCAACACTGAAATAGATTTTTGAATATTTTATTTGAATTATATAAAACCAACAATTCATCATATTATTTGTTCATTCATATGTGATGTCCATTTTGTTGCTTCAAAACTTATCTATGAATAATAACAAATTTCCAATGTCCAATGTCCTACAAACTACGATGAAGAATTGAATGAGCTTTCGAAAGCTTAATATCCAATGAAAAATTTCACCTAAATTTTCCTTATACGCCCATCAAACAAATTTATTTTTACAGGTTTTTCATTGCCGAAAAAAGGGGTATAAAATTTTGTCAACATCCCCTGCTCAGATGAAATGAATCAGCAAGGTCGATGCAACCTAAATAGAAACCAGGGATTCAGCACAGCAGGACAAGTTCATTTCTTACGAGTCCTTGCCAATGTGTACGAAAAAGAAACGGGTAGGTGTCGAACCAACCTCAAAATCCTGGCTGATATCCATATCTAATTTTGTCACAGTTGATATCTTGCCAGGTCCCGCCACTAATTTTAATATTTAGCGTGATAAATATCGAATTGTGACTGAGGAAATCTATAATCGAGTAATAGCGTATAAGTGTAATTTTCCTCTCGATTAATCGTCGAGTTATTGTCCATTTGTTTTTACAAGGATGAGATTTAAATCAATTTCCATGGTCGTCAGTTTTTCTGATTGATATCCTGAACACATCAGACACGAGAACTATCAATTAATCTTTAGTTGGCTGTTCTGGCACTATAAACTCAAACATAAATTGACAGAAATCGATTGAAATTCATTCTTATAGTATAGCTTTCGCTTCCAGTCAAATATATTTTTTTCATGAATGAAAATGGATCTTGCAAAAATTAGTTAGGGGCAAATCAGTTGGAAAAAATGTTGCTTACAAACCCCCTTTTCTTCGTTTCGACTTGACTCCTATACTTTTTATCAGAATGACAATTCTCGGAATATTTCGTAGTTTTTGGTCTTGAAAAATATTCTGTTTTCTTGTGTTATAACATGTTTGGTTTATCTATGGGAGATGATTGCCTTTCATTGTAACGGTCCCGTAACGGTCTTCAAACATCTGAAGTGCCGAAAAATCATCACCTGGAAGGTCGTATCCGGTTTGAAGAACCCTCACGACCAGAGAGCGAGAATTTGTGGATTTTGAATTTGAATATCGAAGGAATTTCGAAAGACAAGTGTGATTACGTCTCCAAATTAGCTGATGAACATGGTATCGAAGTGATTCTTCTGAAAGAAACCCACACGGCAACAGAAAAAAGATCCTCGTGAGAGGGGACAGTTGAAAGGTTATGTATTAATTGATTTTTTATAAGTTTAGCTTGTTATGTTGAAAAATTATCAGTTCGTGAATTTCAACAGATTCGGAAAGGGGAAATTGATGGAGCCTTTTCATTTCTTTCAAATTTTGTGACATTTCTGTCATAAATATTTATAAACCTCCGAACATTATTTGGCCAAGAAATCTGAATGTTGATGTTTTTAAAAGTACCATCATTCTGAATAATCGGTTTCTTTTCTGCTTTTGTCTTTTTTCATTTCAGATTAAGAATTGCGAGTCGTTTTGGGAAGAATTTGTCTATCCGAGCCCATCGACGGATAACATGAAGATGATCATACTGATGTCTTTCAAGATTTTCCTGATATTTAATATTTTATGTTATTTTTTTTACGGGGAGACAGGTTTTTTCGGCTGAGGTTTTTTCCCCTGGCTGTATAGTATCGTATGATACTAGTGATGATAGTATCGTATGATTCTCTAGTATCATACGAAGAATGTTATGATACTCCGTTCTTTTTTCACCTCAGCTTAGCTACTTTTTTTTCAACATTTATTGTATTATTTTAGCTCTCTTCTTCATAAGAATATATATATATATATATATATATATATCAGTTTCCTCCCGAATTATTTTATAAACCTGATCAATGTTCTCTTTCTTGTTCTTTTTATTGTTATAACCATCTTTGTATTTTTTTCAGGCTAATTTTATTTACTTCGTATTCTTCAATATTATGTTGTGTTTATTAGCCCATTCTCAGCAAATACCGTGAAGAGGAGTAGTTGGTTCTTACTAAGATCAATATACATCTTGGATCCTGTTGTTTTAAAGTTCCGAAGGAGAAGGAACTTTTTGGGGTGATCCATCCCTGGGAAATTCCACCAGAGTATTTTCTTTACAGTTCTCTCTTTCCCTAGGAACTCTTTTTTATAGGTACATTTTCCTATACCACACAAAGGTTCTGTGCCAGTGAGCGGAATCAGCAAGTGTATTGGCCTCTTCGTTTCCCGAATGACCCAAATTGAAGGGACCATTATTCTGCCTACCTCATTGAAATAGAAGATCTCATTGAATATAAGAGACAATGAAGTCGTTGCAAGAACATCGGAACTAACGCTCTTCCCTGAATAATACAAATTGCCACCTCCTATGCGGTGCACGGATAATGGTACATTGTATCCCGAACCAATTTCCACAGCGAGCACAATATATGCATGCATATATTCGATTCGAATTTCGACCGTTTCTCGTGTAAACATTTCGAATTTCCGCATTTCATATACCGACCAAGTCGAAATTTAATCAGTGCATTAGACCGAACGGCACTGTGTTCATATCCTAACCCAGTACGTGTTCCTAATACCCATGAGATTTTCCACCTCAAGGTGAAGCAATTAAGGACAGGAAATATCCAGCTCAAGATCAGCGGGTCAATTTCCAACACGACTCGGGAGGGGGCAAATTCTTCTGGCTCCGCTCATTTTATTAAAAGCGGGAAATATGTGCAGCTTCATGGAAGTTTCTGGGGCTCCAGCGTTGCATAATAATCGTTGTTTCATCTGATAAAGTGCAATAAAGTGGTGCAGTTTTACAAAAATATACTCCCCGTCAATAAATTCCGGACAGGCAAAATTTTTGTCAAATTCAACACCCTGTATCTCTTTTCGTGATGCTGCGATTCAGTTGAAATTTTCACCAGGTATAATATTGGGTCTTGTAATATTAATCTGAAATTTACTTCGCAAAAACATCTATAGTTTATCTGTTATACAGGGAGAAACAAAACCTTGTTTTATACCCCCCATTTCTAAACACCCTGTGCTGAATTTGAGGCGGAAAATTTGATATCATTAAGTTTTAATTCGAAGTGTGACTCTTTCTTAACAAAATGTTTTCCGATTTCCGTCAGTATCTGCTTTTAAAAAAAAGATACACAAATTAAAACATTACAATACCTTATCGACTAGCAAACATAAACAAACATCTGAAAATTAATAGCATGTATTTCCACCTCGCTTTCCCATCACTTCTACCATACGACGTGGCATTTTTTCAATGCATTTCCGAATTGCTTCTGGGGAAATATTATCCCGTTCTTCAAGAAGGGCACTTCGTAAATCGGGCAAGGTGTTGGGCTGCCGATTTCGAACACGTCTACCTAGCATATCCCATACATGTTCAATTGGATTTAAATCCGGACTCTGTCTGGCCACACCAATCGTTGAATATTCGCCTCTTCTAAGTATTCTGTTACAACCCGGGCAACGTGAGGCCTAGCATTGCCCTGCATTAACAGAAATTGTTGGGGAAAAAGTCCCCCAAAAGACATTCGGAACTGCATTGAAAGTATGCCGTCGTATGGTAGAAGTGATGAGAAAGCGAGGTGGAAATATACGCTATTAATTTTCAGATGTTTGTTTATGTTTGCTAGCCGATAAGTTATTGTAATGTTTCAAATTGTCATAAAAATTGAAAAAATGCAACACTTTCTTTGAAAATGTGTATCTTTTTTTAAAAGCAGATACTGACGTAAATCAAAAACATTTTTTCCGCCTCAAATTCACCACAGGGAGTTCAGAAATAGGGGGTATTAAACAAGGTTTTGTTTCACCCTGTATAACCGATACACTACAGGTATTTTCGCAAAGTAAATTGAAGGTTAATATAACAAGACCCAATACTATACCTGGTGAAAATTTCAACAAAATCAGAGTACCACGAAAAAAGATACAGAGTGTTGAATTTGACAAAAAATTTGCCAGTCCGGAATTTATTGACGGGGACTATAGTTTCAATTCCGTTGAATGGGAGGGGATTTCAAATAAATCATTGACTGAATCAATAACTCGTTGATTCTGAGAATCGGTTTTGGAGAAATCTAACATTTCCGATTTTCCATTTTTCCATCGTTTACTGAATTCAATATAATGTATTTCGTTTGCTGGGGTCTTCCGACTGACATAATGAACGTTATTGAATATACAAAGCAGTCTAAGGTTTCATTCCGATTATATTACAAACCCCTCAGGGCCCAGCTAATTCAACTAAATCAGATGTAAATAAACACTGATTGGATTAATTTGACTTGAGCATGAAACCAACAACGTTCCTAGATTGTCATCATATAAATAGCCATATGAGTATTTTTAGAACAGAAGCGATTGTATGTGAAATTCATCCACACCGAATTGAAACGCTTCTAAGGTCAAATAGCGCATAACAATATAAATAATGCCATTAGACCTGAAATAATCATTTCGGCCAGTCATGCATGATCGCTGACTAACTTCGATTACAGTAAACTGGGAATGAACGCCCCTTTTCATGTTACATTAGCACCTTCATTTGTGTTGACGTGCATCAGATAGAAATCAACATGATAATTGCTAATTTTCGATAGATGAAATGACAATGCATTTTTTGATTGAGCGTCGATGGAGAATGTAATTAAATATCAAGTTTTCGATGATCCTAAGATGATCAAAGCAGTTTACTTTGTTACTATGAAAGTTTTGTAGGTTTGAACAATTTTCACGTTGCAGAATTCTAAAGTGGAATTAAACTCTGAAATAAGGTATATTTTTTTATCGCTGATGAGGGGTATATCTATTAAAAAATCACACACCACTTTTTTCAGCAGCTATCAAACGAATTGCGGAAAAGTACATCGAGAAAAAAAATTCCCAAGCCGTACATCCACTGCACAATTGTCGATTGTACGAAGAATTTACTCCAATGGATTCCCCATTCGAAATGATCGATAATCCCTGCTTGTTTCGAATGTATCCCCGAAACAATCGAACAGATCACTAGATTGACATACGCAAATTACTTCGGATCGAGAATATCAGCTTGTTCCGGTATCGAATGCCATGTATATCTGTTTTCCAGATCTCTGCCATTACGAATGGAAGCACACAACTGGTGATAGAGGGTGGACCAATGATCCTTCAACAATTTGAATGGTCATGAGAAACGCACGATCTAAAATTGTAAATACATGTTGGGTTTAGGATACAGGAAAACAGGTGCTTTTGATAACCGTCAAAAACTGTTGAAGCCTTCATATTGCAATGAAAGCAATATTTGCGTCTTGTTTCAGTTGGTAGGCCTTATAAATATTCTTCTCATACAAAGCAGAAAATTATACAATATACAAACAATTAAACTTGTGTATCAGAGTCTTTGCACGTCATATCGAATTAAGGACTTCATTTTCTTGGTTTGAGGAGGTTTGCCAGCATGTTTTAGCCATCTAGGTGATGATTCTGCAGGTCTTCAGATATTCAAAGATCGTTTACAACACAAAAAGGTGAAATAAGGGTCGCAATAGGTTGAACAAAAATTAGGTACTGAATCTCGACAAAATTCAACAAGTTTCTTTAACTCCCGAATTGATATTTTGACGCATGAACTGCTCCTGTAAATTTCTCGAGTCTGGTAAATAGCCTACTATGGACAGAAACAGATGGCTTTAGGTGACTATAGGTCCACCTGTATCTCCACAAGAGCCGTACCTTTCAGAATATAATACGTTTCGAATAACGCTGCGTTGATCCTTTAATTCCAACGACCGTTCGCGTTGAATCCTTCCTTGTTTTTATTTGTTCCAGTTCGAACATTACAGGGTGCTGGACGATTTTTTTTCCTCATTGGTGCAGACTGATGTACTCATCGCGAATTCCTCTTCTTTCGGATTATTATCTGCGAAAATAAACATTTCCTGCAAAAAAAAGGCATCCCAGGTCACGACTACACTTCATATCCTGTCGTTTTAAAAAAAAATTGTTGTTTCATTCGATAACGGTGTAAACAACACAAAACGCCTCAGAATCAAGTCTATAAAAAATCATATAAATCCTACCAGAACCTATAAATGAATCCATACGGTATAAGATAGAAGAGTACTTCAAGTTTAAACCATCACGAAAAAAGCATATTAAATGAACAACAAAAATTTCTCAAAGTTATGTATGAAAAATTCATTATCTAGTAGCACTAACCTGGGACTGCAAATTATTATCACAAAAAATACGAAAAATGTTTCGAATGAAAATCGTTTGGTGTGAAGGGGTATTTTGTTTTAACCTTGACTTTGACTTGACCATTCCAGAAAAAATTATCAAGCATGAAGTAAAGGTTAAGGTTAAAACAAACATTTTTACTTCCTTGATACCTGACAATTTCAGATTGAAAAGTTTTATTCTGAAATACATATTTTTTCAGATAATCAGTCTTATGTTGAATTTTCCATCCCTGTATATACCGAATAGCTAAGGTGCTGCACAAAAACTCCAAAACTCATCCTAAAAAGAAGACTCAGAGAATAGAGAGGATAGGACAGAGATTTAGTAGACATAAGGAATACATGTTAACTTCTTTTTTCTTTATTTCTTTCTCCACCTGATAGAGTATTTGCATATATCTTCTTCCCTTTTTTTCTCCACTGAATTTCAGAATTGTCTAAATATTTCGTTAGATTAAATTTTCCATCCATTCAAGAGCTGATAGGCGGTTTTCCATCATATAAGCATTTATCGCTCAGACTTATCAAAAAGAATCCTGAATGAAGCGAAAATTAACTGAAATACGACCCCATACTAGAAACTCATTCTACGCCAGCGCTTTTTTATTCAGCGATCTCGCGACCGCTTAATTATACTACCTTTTTCCATCATGAATGCTGAATATACCGAAAAATTCATATTTCTCCCGCCGCGTGGAGATTGGAACTGCTCGGACCCGAAAAAATGAGATGGCTGCTCTCCAGAATTCCCCCATTCAGGCGTAATTTGAATGGAATTGAAACGACTAGGCGTCGCGGAAAAGAAAGTTCACTAATGGCTTATTCCATTCCCAATTAGAGAATGAATTCATTATTCGGGCTCTATGTGGCGATAGGATGGAGAAGTGCCTCTGAATGCAGGTCCTGATAAAGGTTTCCCCTGCCAAGCAGTCGGATGTAATCAACTCGAAATGAAATTGGACGTGTTCTTTTCTTGGACCACCTCCGAACATTCTGAAGCTCGAAAAGAATTATGATTTGATCTAGTGGCCCACTGACCTTGATTATTATTTCAACTGATGGAAACTTCCTGTGAAAACTACTTTAGCATTGATATCCCAAGCCTATCTCTTTCTTTGGGAGGAGCTTTATTTATAATTGTGCCCACAAGATTATAGCTTCCACTCAGAATGGAAAGCTCTGGATTAATGATAACAACCTGCATTACAATTGCAGATTCTCTCAGCTTTTCACTAACCCCCCAATTCTGACAAAAACAAAACAAGTACTAGGAAGACTAAGATAGTATTCAGGTATCAAACACAAACAACCAAAGAGATCTAACATATTTTCAGAAAGAAACTGTGGCTGGCAGAATAAACGTCGTCTACAACCAAGGCAGTTCTAGAATTCTGCAGCTATAAAAACCATGGACAATAGGTCACCATTGTAGATTCTCTCAGCTCCACACTAACCATCCAATTCCGACAAGGATAAAACAAGAACTAAGAAGGTGAAGAACCAACTCAGGAGAAATTATATTTATGATGATTCTTATAATTTATACTTAAAGGTGGAGAATGATGACCATTAACTCCAGATTGAATTCGTTGCTGTGTTGTTCAGCTTATTTCAGAAATCTGTTCCATTGTTTCTTCAGAAATTCAGGATGTTGGTGGCAATCAATCCTTATGTTGCGAAGTGAAATCGATTGTTAAGTACTCGAAGAAAAAACTATCCTGTAGGTGTTTATGCAACAAAAACTGCATCGCTTCGGACATTTAATCAAAAAAGGAAAAAAAGTCCGAAAATGTACATCATGTAGAAGGTAGAAAAAGTGATGGCAGCTTTCAATGAAATTAATGCCAATGCAGAAAACGAATTGATCAATCATAGTGAATATTCAAATAGAATTTTCGAAACGAAACAGGAGCTCAAAGTATTAGGTAAATGAAATTTTTCAGTTGATCGAACACTCTGAATTGATACACCGGAACCTATCTGAAGGATTAGCTCTTTCGATCGGTTTATTGTTTTCCTATTGTCGTTTTCATGCCCGCTTCTGAACAGCGAATTGGATGCCTCTCATAGAATGATATCAGATTATTATTTTGACTGCGAGTCATGAATTAATGCAGGAATTGGATCAATGCGGGATTTGGTAATACTAGCGGAATAATAGAATTCGCAATCAGGAAGCTTTATGATTATGTACCATGAATGAGTCAGGAGCAGACTCAATATTGAATTTATTGGAATCAGCTTTAGTGATTTTCAGGTTATTAGAATATAACACAATAACTGGCGGATTCAATTCGAATGTGGTCCTACAAGTGTTGGACTTGAATGGATGGTTTGCTGCAATATCCTTCTTTCATAACGTTGGCTATACCTTTCCAGAGTTGTATTTCAAAACTTAGGTCTATATCACCCTTCAATGCTTTAACTGCAAATGAGGTCTTATCTTATCAAAAGACCATACTTTTTGCATTTAATAGTTTATTCCTCTAGATACAAAGAAGTTCAGAAAATTCTTATTTACACTCATTTAGGCACGAGTTGAATCAATGTAGTGTTGTATTCTTAAACCCTTCAAATATTCAATATAGATCCCAATAATTTTGAAATTAGAATGGTCACCACTGGCTTGTTTTCTGAGCAAAGAAACTTCTAATAACTCTTCCTTTTCGTCAGTAGTTTAAATTAACTTTTTTTGGCCCAAAATTGGGGATAATAGGTATTAGCAGTAATCAGGTTTTCGTGTTAGCTTTTAGACAGTTTCGCTATCATATCTCTTCAGGAGTCTACCAATTATTTTATTTCGGTCACTGAAAAAATGTATATGAGGGGAGAAAAGCTTTCTCAGCTCACGAAAAAACCTACTAGAAAAAGCATTTTTTCAAATCTTACTGTCACAATCATCATTGTTCTAGGTGAACATGCGAAAGATTCTTTTATAGAAAAACTCCGCGTCAAGCATATTGAATAGATTGGATATTGCATAGACATACAACAATGTATTTCGTTCAAAAACTTAAAAAATCAACATCTGACACCCCAAAACGGATATAATAATCAGCAGTAAAAAAGAGGATGTGATTTCAGGAATTGCATACGAATACGTAACATCATCTTTATGGACGTTGTAGGTATGCTTGAATATTCCGAGAATGACCTCCAGGTAGGTACCAGGTAAAATCGAATTACAAAATCCACGATGAGATTGGATGGGGCATAAAGAATATGAACATACAGTTCAGCAGGTAGTCTGAATGGCAATGACCCCCCAAGTCCCTACGACCTTTATTCACGGTTTGATGCAGTTCGGAAAGAGGGCCGCATTGACATTTGATGAAATTATCATCATGGGAAAGAATGGTTCTATAAATAACAGTGCATTTTCAGGAAGGTAAGTTTTAATTATTTCCGAAGTGAACTAGATAAGGTTGCATATATATGAACATTTGGGTGTATTTGTTATGCGGTTATTATAATAATTGGATGAACTACTGTTTGAATATTGACTCCTGTTTATAATCTTATTAATAGATACCCTAATCAGTAACCGCTTCATTGACGTCGATAGGTAATCCAAATTTACTGAGAACGTGGAATACCAAGAACAGCTTGACATCTTCTTTGCATAGTGTGTATACACGAGGTTGTTGAACATTTCTTGAGGAATTTGGTTCCATAAACGGGGCGGAAGCTCTCTCAGATCATTTAAGGATTCTGGGGTAGGTTGATGATTATCTGATCTTCTCCGGAGCATATCTCATGCATGTTCTATGCAATTCAAATCTGGTGCGGTCTAGCGTTATCGTCTAGAAATTAAAAAGTTTCACTAATAGCAGCGTGAAAATTAGGCAAAACATTGTCTATGACATGCTCCCTATTGTGTAAGGCGATCATATTCCCAGGACGAATGTGTAGATCTGTGCGCCCGTTGAAACATATCCCGGCCCATACCATAAACCTACCAATTCGGAATGGATAGACTTTTTGGACATAGCGACGATTACGGGGTATGCGTGAGATTGTCCATACCCTTATTTTACGAGAATCTGAAAATCGTCCATATCTGGATTCATCAGTGAAAAGGACACTACGCCATTGATCGTTCCAATTGATATGTTGCCTTTCCATTCCAGTCTTCGACGCTCATGGTCACGTCTAAATGAAACTACTCTTAATGGACATCTAGAACCAAGATTCACCTCTCTAAAACGTCGTCTGATGGTTTCGATGGAAACTTGGACCCCATCTGCGTTTTGAAGAGTATTCCGTAGCATTCTATACGTAGATGTAGGCTTTCTTCTAGCCGAAACGGTGATGAAACGATCCTGAGCAGGTGTTGTTTTTCATCGCCCACCAAGCCTTGGTCCAAAGTCGAGATATCACACTTTGGCTGACTTGGAGCTTTTCCGTTACAACAACCTGAGCTAGGCCACCCTGTAGTATTCCGATAGCCCTATTAGCAAGGAAGAAAAAAATTTCAGGATGCTACTCCTGATGTTTTCAATTTTTCAGGGGGGTGCATTACGAGAACACACTGTTTATATCGCATCTTCAATCTCTGCATTCTCACCCCACCTGACCAGTTGAGTTAGTACCATGTTCTTGTCGGAGATAACACGCTGGGCCATTTCATTTTCACCATTTCCAACCTGCTTTAATCAGGGTAAGTTGTTTATTTCGCATGCGAGTATATCTGAGCTCGGTTCCGAGCATCCTCTGTCACGTAGTTTTGTGAAGTTGGAAAAATGCCACATTTACGTGCATCGCGAACATACTCCTTGTTTGAATTCTGACGTTTTGGGGGATATTGCGGTGGGAAATGGAATACGCGAAACTGTTTCGTGGGGCGTTTGGCCTACTTCCCAGGGACTTTTGTCCAGGGAATTTCGCCCTGCGGGCAGGCACAGATTTCATTTTTCTTTTTCATTTTTCGCGGACTTCATTCGGCATTCGTTGGGGTACCTGGAATGCGGGATTGGGATACAGAGTTGGTTTCTGAATACTGCTGTGGGACCATGTTGTACTAATTGGACTCAGGAGTTCCCTCCAAGTGTCCACGAATGGGTGGATATTCGAGATATGTGACATTGTTTCTCGTAGTGTACTTGCCAGAGAAGGTGCAAGGAAAATTTTGCAACTGTGCATTGAATTAAAAGCAAACCAAAGGTTATTGAATGGTGTCTATAACATAATAGATAATATGGGTCAATATTTGTTTTAGTAAGAAAAAATCTGAATGATTAATTTCAACAAAATGAAGAGTACCCAATCAATTTTTCCTCATCTACCCAACATTGAATTGAGTAGATTTTATGGAGTCTGGAAAGTATCTTGACGATGTTTAAAACTTTAACACACACCTATATTCTTCAGCTTTGTGTTAATTTTGATGCTAGTGGTCTGAAAATTCAAATATACGAAGAACTGCTTGTTACGAATGTTAGAGAATGCTCAGGGAAAATTGTCCCTATATTTTGCATAAAGGGATAAAATGAAGCACTCGTAAAACGCCTCATGTGTTTTTACACCAAATACAATTTCCTGTAATAACCTTAACCACAGTTTCCAATGTACAATTCTTCATACAATTGTTATGATGGCAGCTCTCAAATACATCGCCATCGCAGCTTGAACCTAGGTAGGTAAAGCTATATTTCTGTACTTCGTACATTGTTGATTTTGAACATGAATTGTGAATTAGTTTAACTTGAAATAGATCTCGCAATTATTATATTTTATTTAATTATTATTGGGGAAAAAATGAACCAAATGAATGGATTTTGTCATAAGCAACGCACAAAAAAAATTGAAATCCAAACAAAAACCTTTTCGTGTAAAATATCGACAAACTAGGCCGTATTTATAACATTGTCAAAAAGTTATCAGATCTCATGTAGAGGCAAGCTGCTAACTCTACAGCCTTCATCTTCACAAATCCTTATTTCACAAACTCAATGCCTTGGTCAAAATAAGTGACTTGGCCGTTTCGTAACTATAAGAACTATTTTATAACAGAAAAGTTATGACCAGCGAATGCCAAGTCACTTATTTCGACCAAGGCATAGAATTTGTGGAATAAAGACTTGTTAAGATATATATACATTCTCATGAAAAGAGAGCTAAAATAATACAAAAAATGTTGAAACAAAAAGTACCTAAGCTGAGGTAAAAAAAGAACGGGGTATCATATCATTCTTCGTATGATACTATAGAATCATACGATACTATATCATCACTAGTATCATACGATACTATACAGCCAGGGGAAAAAACCTCAGCCGAAAAAACCTGTCTCCGTAAAAAATAATATAAAATATTAAATATCAGGAAAATCTTGAAAGACATCAGTGTGATCATCTTCATGTTATCCGTCGATGGGCTCGGATAAACAGATTCTTCCCAAAATGACTCGCAATTCTTAATCTGAAATGAAAAAAGACAAAAGCAGATAAGAAACCGATTATTCAGAATAAATCAAATGCATTTTACAGATGCATTCGCTACTTTGAAAAACATCAACATTCAGATTTCTTGGCCAAATAATGTTCGGAGGTTTATAAATATTTATGACAGAAATGTCACAAAATTTGAAAGAAATGAAAAAAAAAACTCCATCAATTTCCCTCTTCCGAATCTGTTGGAAATTACGAACTGATAATTTTTCAACAAAACAAGCTAAACTTGTAAAAAATCAATTAATACATAACTTTCAACTGTCCTCCTTCACGAGGATTTTTTTCTGTTGCCGTGTGGGTTTCTTGCAGAAGAAGAGTGTAGAGTTGGCAGCTTGGCTCTACAAAAGATCTGATGATTTTTTGACAATGTCTTGGCAATATTTTACATGAAAATGCTTTTGGTTGGTCCTTATATCTTCAGATTTTACTTTTGGGATCCCTTTTTGACAGAGAAGTAGGTATAACTAGACCGATTTCTTGTTTTAATTCGAAAAATTTATCTGGGAATGAAACGTAAAGCTGTGATCGCAGCATCCGAGAGCAAACCGTCCATTAGTGATCTCGAATCATAATGGACCGCATCAATCCCAGTGAAATATCGCGCGCCACCAATTTACGATAATGGCCGGGAAATGCAGGAAACTTCCCTGTTAAATTTCTCCGATGGAATCTTGGAGGTTGGAGGCCCCCTTTCCGACGTTCCGATAAACTTTAACGGTCACAATTGGGTAGCGGAATCACTGGAGGATGCGGACCTAGCGGCCTAACAAGCTTACGAGGGACAATTTGATCTATTCGGAGGGTGGCCATTTGCAAGTTTGAATCGGAGTTTTGCGTTCGGAGTAGGCAAGCTGAGCTGGGCGGTACGAGAGTTGGAGGCACGGACAAAGGATTGAATTGGAAGGAAAACGTCGAGTTGCGTTGACCTGTTTTCATATTACCTCCCAGCAGTAATTTTACAGGGGGATCAATACGATTTGGGTCAACCCGGGTTTGGAGCGTGGAATTCACTAAATTTGCATCCGTCATATTCATCCTCATGTTGTCAGAATGACAATTCTCGTAATATGTCTTAGTTTTCGGTCCTGAAAAATATTCTGTTTTCTTGTGTTATAACATGTTTGGTTTATCTATTGCCTTTCATTGGGGTCCCGTAGCGGTCTTCAAACATCTGAAGTGCCGAAAAATCATCACCTGGAGGTCGTATCTGGTTTGAAAAAACCCTCACGACTAGAGAGCAACAATTTGTGGATTTTGAATTTGAATATCGAAAGAATTTCGAAAGGAAAGTGTGATTACGTCTCCAAATTAGCTGATGAACATGGTATCAAAGAGATTCTTCTGCAAGAAACCCACACGGCAATAGAAAAAAAGAGGACAGTTGAAAGTTATGTATAAATTGATTTTTTATAAGTTTAGCTTGTTATGTTGAAAAATTGTCAGTTTCGTAACTTTCAACAGATTCGGAAAGGGGAAATTGATGGAGTTTTTTTTTTTCATTTCTTTCAAATTTTGTGACATTTCTGTCATAAATATTTATAAACCTCCGACCATTATTTGGCCAAGAAATCTTAATGTTGATGTTTTTTAAAGTAGCAAATGCATTTCCAAAATGCATTCGATTCATTCTGAATAATCGGTTCCGTTTCTGCTTTTGTCTTTTTTCATTTCAGATTAAGAATTGCGAGTCGTTTTGGGAAGAATCTGTTTATCCGAGCTCATCGACGGATAACATGAAGATGATCACACTGATGTCTTTCAAGATTTTCCTGATATTTTATGTTATTTTGTTTACGGGGAGGCAGGTTTTTTCGGCTGAGGCTTTTTCCCCTGGCTGTAAAGTATCGTATGATACTAGTGTTGATAGTATCGTAGGATTCTATAGTATCATACAAAGAATGTTATGATACCGTTCTTTTTTTACCTCAGCTTAGGTACTTTTTGTTTCAACATTTATTGTATTATTTAAGCTCTCTTTTTCATGTTGAACATCAGCCTGCACGAACCGTAACATACCCATGTTGTAATGGGTGGGTTCAATTCCTGGGTAAACTATACTGCCCCACAAGAGTTAGGGATATCGTATTTGATAATTTGATAGTTTTGAAAAGTATGTAATCTTCGAGAAAATCGCTGTAAAATAATTTAAAACTCAATAACAACTTGAATCGATCCAACAAAAATCAGTATGAGACAATTCGTTAATCTGGTCGCCTTTTTCTGAAGTATGCTTCTTTGCATATGCTTCTTGAAGTTTCTTATTTTGAAATGGAGTCAGTTCATCAACGGCTTCAATTTTAAAACGAGTTTTCTGGAAATGCCAAGACGTAAATTAACAAACGCTGAGTCTAATAGGGCTATCGGAATGCTACAGGGTGGCCTAACTCAGGTTGTTGTAGCGGAAAGGCTCCAAGTCAGAAAAAGTGTGATATCTCGACTTGGGAATAGGTCCAGGGAGACAGGTTCCGTCTTGGAAAGACCAAGGCTAAGTGGGCGACGAAAAACAACACCTGCTCAGGATCGTTTCATCATCGTTTCGGCGAGAAGAAAGCCTACACTACGTGTAGAATGCTACGGAATAATCTTTAAAGTGCAGATGGAGTCCAAGTTTCCGTCGAAACCCTCAGACGACGTTTGAGAGAGGTGAATCTAGGTTTTAGACGTCCATTAAGAGTAGTTCCATTAACACGTGACCATAAGCGTCAAAGACTAGAATGGGCAAGGCAACACATGAATTGGAACGATCAATGGCGTAGTGTCCTTTTCACTGATGAATCCAGATATGGACGATTTTCAGATACTCGAAGAATAAGGGTATGGACAATCCCACGCATACCCGTAATCGTCGCTATGTCCAAGAAGTCCATCCATTCCGAGGGACCGCCTTACATTATAGGGAGCATGTCATTGACAATGTTTTGCCAAATTTTCACGCTGCTATTGGTGAAACTTTTCAATTTCTAGACGAAAACGCTAGACTGCATCGTGCAGCCATAGTAGAGAATGCGCGCGAGGAGCTTTATATTCCACATTTACCAATACCTCCGCACTCACCAGATTCGAATTGCATAGAACATGCATGGGATATAGTCCAAGAAAAATTAGATAATCATCAACCTACCCAGAATCCTTAAATGATCTGAGATAGCTCCTGCCGCGTTTATGGTATCCAAATCTTCAAGAAATGTTCAACCACCTCGTGTGTAGTATGCAAAGAATATGTCAAGGTGTTATTGATGCCCGTGGAGGTCATACTTTGTCTTGATAGTCTCAAAATGCTTGAATTCTCTGGGAATAAAATTTCGTTATTATTATTTTTCTTCACCACCCTGTAGACGCTGCAGACCTACAGGCTAAAATTTATTCTATTTCCTGCAACTTGAAATCATATTAATATGGATTGTCGTCGCAAAATCTCTTTAAACAAT
This sequence comes from Hippodamia convergens, assembly GCA_038502775.1. Lineage (NCBI taxonomy): Eukaryota > Metazoa > Arthropoda > Insecta > Coleoptera > Coccinellidae > Hippodamia > Hippodamia convergens. The sequence continues at coordinate 31,226,544 of CM076611.1, read as the reverse complement.
ATTTTTTTGCAATTTAAGTCTATATCCCTAACTCATGTGGGGCAGTTCACTTTGGGCATCAGATGAATTTTAAAGCTTCAATCCGACGATGAATATTGGAATAAAACTAAGTTGGGGTTCAATTTTCATGTTTATCTGTGTGCTGAAATAGAACAAAATTGCGAGAAAACTTTTCTCAGAGAACCTCAAACCTCAAAAAAAAATTTTATGAATAATTCATCAGGGAACCTAAGCTCAATCGAATTGTAGCAGAGATTCAGGTTGTTGACATCATTGAAAAAACGAGGGGATAATTAAGACTGACAAAGTGAATTCACAGCTTTTTGTCTGGATGTCCCAATCCTGAGGCACGTTTTAATTAAATCCTCGATTGATTCGAAAGAAGGTGGGGTGGGTTCTGCTTTGATCTGTGTCATTTTACCAGTGCCGTGATAATGTTTCGAAAGAAAATTTTCCTCGACTAGCTACCTCGACTACTAGCAACGGAATCAATGAATCATCAGATTAGCCAGTTCTAGGTTATAACTGATGAAGAAGATATTCCAACGAATGCCCAACAAGCATGAGAAACATTCACAAAACTTAAAACGATCAGAATGAGCAACTACGAAATTCAAATAAACTTCAGCCAAATCGAATTACTTCATGCGAGGAAAAATAATGAAAAAAAAAACGATAAAATAAGCAGTACATTTGCATACCAATTTATCAACAAGAAACATCTGAAATAAATCAAACAAAATCCTTCAATTTAAAAGTGGAAATAAAATAGAATTTATTGAAAAAAATTTTCTTCACAATCTCTAAATAGACGAAATTCCCACCAATCGCCAAGGAATAGCACTTCGTATTATTGAGTGGTGACACAAGTCATGGCAAGGCTATTTTTAATGGGAGGTCAAACATTGTTCGTAGTGCCTAATGTCTGATAACTATTTTGATATTATTACGAACACCAACTCGAACAGTAATTGAGGCAGCGTATCATTCATATAATAGCCGTTTTATATTTGCGTCCTCATGAGTGCACTTCGATGGATATAACACAACTGTGATGCCGCTTAAACGAGCTAACACGCCAACAGAAATATCCGAATTAAAGAAATTTACGAGAAGTGAAGTAACATAATACTGCGTAGCGCAAGGTGCTGAAATTTATTACAACTTGAAATGGAGCATATTCGAGATAATCGTGTACGAACCAAACACAATGCAAAAGATTCAACAGAAATAAATTTGTTGTTTTTCAGTTTGCTTTGTACTCAGTTGAAACTCTGAAAAAAAGAATGTGTAGTGTGGATTATAACTAGAAATGTTCTCTATCTGATGCCAAAGTTATAAAATGAAAATCTTAAACTCCCTGTATTATTGCAAAGTTGGAAACCCTTGTAGTACTGACGCAGGTTCACCTTTAATTTCGGGAATATTATTCTACCAAATCCAATATCCAACTCATAGCCTGGAGAGGCTAGCAGCACAATGACACCGCTCTAACTATTCATATTCAAATTGAATATTCCCATGTTATTCAACCTCTAATTTTCTGTACGAGTCATTGTCATTCGAAAAAATAACGACCGAACGAATCGAAAATTCAAAACAAATTCAAATCATGGGAATTAAAAATGAAATTACCCACACTCGAACGTTGATGAAAGCTTTCGATCGACGATTTCGTAATTTGTACGATGACAAATGAGTTTTGTACTATTCACTTTCATTACGACCGATCGTTTGTTTTCCATCGTCAGGAGGAAAATTTCATATCGGGGATTTATTGATCCAGTAGACAGTGAGCACCTAATGACGAAAATGACTCCTGGAAGAAGGTAATTAGAATGTGAGTAATGAAATGATTGGTTTTTTGCATATCCCATGATTATTAATGAAGGCAACGTACAATTCGTCACTTTTTTACAAGTGCAATTAGAGGTTTGATCATCACATAAATTCCGGGCTAGCAAGTGGACAACTAACTGCACGATGAATATTTATTACTTTTTTTTCATCTTCTTCCATTTATCATTCGCACAAGGTAGTGATTCACTACCTAGTTTCTTGTAATACTTCCAACCAAAAATTAATGAAAAAAAGGGAAAACTTTAGAGCCTAGGTCAACACGAAACAAATAAAGATGAGACAACTCCTGAATCAGCGGCTAATGCTAAACCTGACACTCAGTCTGCCAAAATTATGGATGACATGATCCATCGAAGTTCGTTCAGAACTTAAATGAATCGCATTCCATGTATATTACACCGATAAATTTTGGCGCCCAACGTGGGGCTGATCGAACTATTCAAATTATAATTTTAAGTCAAAGATTTCGTGTAAATATTTTCACCTTCGCCCCGTATTTACTCTTTAATTATCTAAAGCATCTCTGAGTGTAATATCATTTCACTGAGGGTGGGTGACATATTTTCCCGTCATACAACAGATGACATGTTATATGATAAAGGTGGACAAACCCACAAACTTTGTATCTGAGGTATTCTGAGTTTTTATGCGCTCAGAGTTGAAATAAGACACCTTTTCATGATATCTTCCTAAAATTCGACCCCAGGGTATGAGAATCACGCGGCATTAAACGAAACTTGGAGTTCTCAAGATATTTTCAACTGGGAGTTGACAAAGAACTCAAACATTTCCCGTGATTCCTGCCTGATGAACGTGAGATTATATCGCGATAACTAGTTATTACTCTTTTATTAAAGGCTGTTTTATATGATAACCATTCCACTCAAGGCCGATATCATTGTTTAAGGTATAAACATTTTACTGCTTGGATTGACCATTAAAATTATACCGACTCATAGCTTGTCCAATTCTCGATATCTTTACGACAATATGTGTTCCCCGTATTGAAACTTATGATGGCCGTAAGTTAAGAGAACTGCAGGATGACAGTTCTCTGAATTTATATTTTTCTTAGTACAATATCATGAACATACATTCTCAGACATTTGTGTGAAATTGGCGTGACTGAACTTAATTGAAAAATCGAACTTACGATCGTGTATTCGTAATCAATGAATTATCCGCATTTTCAGCTTCTCTTCTTCACATTCAAGATCACGATTTGAATCAGTTGCAAAAAATTTAAATTACTTAATAATGAGTTAGAAGTAGGGAACGTACGTGAAAAACTAACCTAACATATCCTTGAGAAGTTTTTGAAATGTAATGTGTAAAACACAAGTGGTTCTCTATTTTACGCTCATTGATAACCTCAAAGTTGAAAAAGTGCAATTCATCTTCATAGAACTAACCTAAATATTTTTTTTAGATCCACTGAATGGTGAAAATCAACTAAAACAGTAGGAGAACTGGTAAGTTTTGATTGTAACTTCGCATTCGTTGATCAGCGTATCAGGTATGAACTATACGGAGCTTATCTCTGCATAATATCTGATAGAAGATGAAACAAACTCGCCGCTCGATACCCTGCTCTATTTGTTCTTGAAGGTCTTCAACATTCAAAGGGTATTATTAGAATTAATGACGGAATAACGTGTTCGCTTCCTCGGTACCTTGTCTAATTCCCATACCGTCGTTTTAATTACCACCAATAATACATTGTTGCATTAAGAAACTTTTGGTCGAAAATTTCACGCACAAAGCGAAAGCTTTGATGAATTTTCTGGTCGGATTGTGTTTGGAAATGAGATCAAAGTGACCGATCTGTTGGCATGCACAGTGAAAAATAAGTTTTCGTTAAAAGATCGCTCTCATATTGACAGATTTGATTCTTTAGAGGTCAAGTTGAAGATTGAGATTTTAGATATTTGGCGAGAGTCAGGAATAAATTCGAAGAGTGCTTTTTACGATACAAGAAACGACGATTAAATCCATCTTAAGCATAACCTGACAACATATCAGTAGCAGGAAGATAATTGTATAATTCTCTTCATAGGAATATAGCAGCAATTTCGAATATAACTTGTTTTAAGATGATTTATTCAAAAACTATAGACTATAGAACATCTTATAAATAGTTGTCCCATTTATAAATTTCAAGATGGTTTCGAGGCTATACATAGAGTAACAAATGCATTTCTAAAATGGGTGGTTAATTTCAAAATTATTTGATTTATTCTGAATATTCGGTTTCTTTTCTGCTTTTGTCTTTTTTCATTTCAGATTAAGAATTGCGAGCCGTTTTGGGAAGAATCTGTTTATCTGAGCCCATCCACGGATAACACGAAGATGATCTCACACTGATGTCTTTCAAGATTTTTCCTGATACTTAATATTTTATGTTATTTTTTACGGGGAGGCAGGTTTTTTCGGCAGAGGTTTTTTCCCCTGGCTCTGTATCGTATGATACTAGTGATGATAGTATCGTATGATTGTATAGTATCATACGAAGAATGTTATGATACCCCGTTCTTTTTCTACCTCAGCTTAGGTACTTTTTGTTTCACCATATTGTATTATTTTAGCTCTCTATTATGTTCTGTAAAATTAGAACTATATCTCAGAAAAAATATGGCCCCAAGTGTAGGAGTTTTTGAATATATGTATATATATATATATATATATATATATATATATATATATATATATATTCAAAAACTCCTACACTTGGAGCCATATTTTTTCGGAGAATATAGTTCTAATTTTGAAGAACATAATTGGTGGAATAAGGGTGGAAGTAGGAGTGTATTTCCTCCAATTTCTGGGTTGGAATTATGTCGAGGACAATACTCAAAGACGATCGAAGGAGGGTTATCAAAGTATAGCCTCGGAAGGTTGATCAACAAAACCACAACAAAGATGTTATCGACACCTATGAATACAATGCTGACAAACGTTCTGAGTTCAATGCGAAATGCCCATTATATTAATTGGTATGAGATGGAAGATGCTCGAATAAAGGAATTACAATCGAGTATTGGATCGTCGTTGAAGCTATCGGAGGAACCGTCCAAGGGAGATAATCGAAAAAAACGTTTTATTCAAATGCTGGAACAGAACCGCAATAAGGCATTGGAAAACCTCTCAGAAGATTTCTTGAATACTGGATCGCGTCCTCGGAAGATTTCAGCCGACTCGAAAAATATTCTTATTCTCCATTTGGCGTAATTCATTAAAATTTTAATGAAATTCAGGCCGGGACGTGTCCGGAAAATGAAAATGGGTGAATCATAATGAGACATTCTCGAAAAAATCTGAATACGGAATAATGATGCACTCGAATCAAATCTTGCTTCTTTCCGGATACGCAAGCTGCGGGCAAAATGGGATTTACCGTTGAAAAATGGAGGAACTTGGGATTTAGATCAGACGATTCGTTTCGGTCTTGAAGAAACCACTGTTAAGGGTGGTTCATTACGAATTTTGAGAACTTATCGCGTTGATGAACCATTGTGGTACGAAAGATATCAAAGTCGAACCGAATATAGAAAAAAAAGTGTGAGTCTACTTCACATTCACGAAATATGGCATACTTTTCTCCATAAAAGTATTCATCAATATTAAATGCCATATGCCTAAGATGAATGCATGCAGACGTTCTACTCTTGCCGTTCTTGAAAAATCGTGTTGAAAGTGCAATAAAGTTACAAGGTTTTTAGTGATATATAGCCGGTAACTACCCAAAAGGTTGCAAGGTGTTTAGTCTCCTCTCGGAATTTGTTGTAACCTAAATAAGTGCGTCATCTATCCCTTGGGTTTGGGATAGTTGACGCATGACGTTTCCCAGACGACGAAACTTTTGATGAAAATGAATGCGTAGGATGCTTGGGGAGCTACGAAAATACCAATTGTCAAGTGCACATCCTTCAAAATATCTGGTAAGCCTGTGGGAAGAGAACAATTTCTCAATGAACATATTATGTTGAACCCCTATTAGCAATCTCTCCCATAATCCATGCGTTGTCACCCATGGGGTGCGGGAGAGATTCTTTATTTTATTTTGAAAGCTTTAGTTCTGTCCTTGTTGAGGTATGGAATTGTGTTATGAGGTGGTGGTGGTAAGAATAGCATTAGAAGTTTGGACATAGTATAGAGAACTATACTAAACATAATCTTAAAGTTGGGGAAAAGATTTGGAACTGAAAGACCATATTTGGAATCTCAGCAATATAGATATCGCACAAATCTATATCTATGAGGTTTTACTGAATCGAATGAAAAAAAAAACAACTAGTACAACATTCATTTCAAACAAGACAGGTCCTCAATGGAAATTTTGTGATCCCATTATTCCATAAGAAACATTTGCAGAGTAGCTTTCAGTACCATGGACCTAAATTCTATAATCTCTTTCCCTTTGAAATGAGGGCATCATTTAACATAAGAAGTAAAGTATGCAGGAATCGGCTTCGATCATATATAAGCTTGAACTCTGGTAGATTCGGGGCTGTTCTTTTTAGATAACGTGGTGTATTCTTGAAGTTGTTTTATGGTTGATTGTAGACCCTTTTTCTTAATTTTTTTTTCTTAGAACTGCAGAAAATTCCTTCGACTATGTGTGAGGATGTTCATCATTGATTTCTGCAGAATGTGACAGTATACAAGCTTGCTTAGACTGCACATTCTGCTACTGAACTCTTGAATTTGGATAATATGTATATTTTTTATGATGAATAATTGAATTGAATTTTATTTTTGGAAAATGTTTGTGTTTTTCTTCATGTTGATGTTATACAATTAAAGTTTAATACCTGAAGAATTATTTATGATTTTATGACCACGCTAAGTTCAAAACAGTGGATTTACGGTGCATTCAAAGAAGACTCACCACATCCTTCCCTGGGGAAGAAAACCCTGAAGAATTTTCAGAAAATTGTAAGATTTGTCAAGATTTTTTTGTGTACTCTTCAGGCGATTAAATTTGAAACCCCTCACACTGGAAAAACTGTCTATAGTCTATCCAACGAGAAGTGAAGGCGCGACAAAACAACAAGGCGTGGCCAAATTCATCAGGACCGGATTTAATGTACAGACCGCGTAACAGACGCAGAAACAAGCAACTGAGAATTTCAGATGAATCACTTGATTGTCGTAATACAGATCTGGAGAAGAAGGAGATAGCACTAAACGGCAGCCAATGAAAATATTCATGACCCTATAGGCGTACATTTAGTTGTTTACTGGCGCTATCGCTTCTCGTTGGATAGACTATAGGTATCCTTTACATCACCTCCAATGTCTATTTGAACAGTTGCCTGATACCGTGTGTTCAATGACAGACGCCCGATTTTGAACAGGTAAGGAACAGTTCACAGACAGGGCAAAATATCTAGCACCACAATCATTCCAGGTGTATTAGCATGAATTGAAGCTCTCCTCAGAGCCATCCTTGGGAGCAATTACGAATCAACTTCGGCAAACGAAGGGGGTGCTAAAAGACGACCAAGGACAGAGCACACTCTCCGTCCGGATGAGTTCTTCCTTTGAGATCGAAAAGTAAATATTTCCATAAACGAGGACTTAGCGATGTTTCTCTTGACAGGAAGACCTGGCGATCTCTACGCCTCGCAGTACAGGCCCAATCAGCTTTATGTTAGTTTCGTAGGTGGGTTTGATCGACTAAGAACATTCCGAAACAAACAAAGACTCGATTCGATTGTCAGAAGTAACGGATGTCAGACGTTCGTTGGATATTTTCAGCAGGGGGGTTGAGTTGTTTTTATAGCGAAATAATATTGGATTGAAGAGACAATCAAGTTTTTTCATTCGGAACGCGGTGATTCGATTTGATGTAGCAGAGGTTCAGTCTACAGATAGGGAAAACAGACTTGGAAACATCGAAGTTTGTATATAGTTAATTCGAACATGGGCATTATCTAGTGGAACAGTGGCAGAATCAAAACCTCAGATGGAAGTGCTTTATCAAATAAAAGTCTGGGCCGATAGATTCCGTTGGGTGGGGATGTAGAGCATCTAAATGAATATGAAAATTTTATTTCACTCTGCAGCGAGGAATTTATTTGCCTCAATGAATGACACGAACAATTTCTTGTGAAGATTACTATTCAGGTTCTTTTTCTCCAAAACTGGATTAAAAATAAAATAAATTTTAAAAAAAGAAAAATTTGAAAAACGAAAATACATTCTAGGAGGAGAAATTTAAAAAAACTTAATTCTGTGAAAATAAAAAAAAAGGAAAACAAAAACAAATTCTAAAACATGCGAAACTGAAAATCGACAAATTCAAATTGAATGTTGTGCCAAACAGTACCCAAATATACACTGCGCAGAAAAATTAACGCATATTCTGAAAATCTCAATTTTAATGAAATTTAACACTACATTGACTTTATAACTTATTTTTTATGTTCTCTCGGGAAGGTTTTGAACGAAACAAGACACATCAAATGGAAGAAAAATTCAGGATTTCACCGAATCTTATGTGAAAGAAGAGAAATGAACAATTTTCAAAATAATGAAATGCTGATAAGTGATTTAATACTTGGTATTTCCACCTTTGCTTCAATTACAGCTCGGCAACGACTGTTCATACCCAAAATGAGTGATCTTAAAATGTTCTGATCTAATCCTTCCCAGATTTCTCCGAGTTGAATTACTAAGTCATTAAGAGTAGCTGGATGATTTTCTGAACTTCTGAACCATATATTGAGGTTTACCCAAATCTACTCAATCGGATTGAGATCTGGACTTCTTGCTGGCCATTCCATTCGAGAGACTTCAACCTCTTCAAGGTACTCCTGAACGATGCGCGCACGATGGGGTCTGGCATGATCGTCCATAAAAATGAAATTTTCACCAATGTATGGGGCAAATGGCACTACATGATCTTCAAGAATGTTCTTTATATACTTATCGGCATTCATAGCTCCATTATCAACGACCACTAGGTCTGTGCGAGCAGTCAAAGATATTCCACTCCATAATCGATCCTCCCCCGAAACCAGAAGTATTCAGGAAATTGCACTGAGCATATATCTTTCATGTGGACGTCTGTTCTGTATACAAGAGAACGTCGATCACGATGGTAGAGGCAGAATCTAGTCTCATCTGTGAAGAGAACTCTTTCCCAATCGGCCTCATCCCAATGGATATGCTCTCTCGCAAAATCCAAACGCGCCCTTCGATGTTCTGGGGTAAGAGCTGGGCCTCTTGCCGCGACACGAGGCCTTAAATCATATTTTCTGAGGCGATTTCTTATTGTCTGAGTGCTAATTTGCACCCCATGAGTTTGCTCAAGCTGATTTTGAAGGAGGCGAGCGGTTGCAAACTGTTGTCTCAACGAAGAAACTCTCAAGTAACGTTCTTGAATGGCAGTTGTAACCAGTGCTCTACCCTGTCCTGGTCTTCGGACATTCATACCTGTCTCCCTGAAGCGTTGCAACATTCTGGACCCACTTGTATGGGAAACTCCAAACCTTTCTGCAATTCTTGTGTATGTCCACCCTTCTTCTCGCAAACTACCGCTTGGGCACATTCCTCTTGCGTCAAATAGCGTGTTTCGCGTTGCATAGCGATCGAGTGTAGAAAATCAAACGAAAGAAAAACATTGATCACTAGAATTGATCGAGAACAACTGATTTTAGAATAGAGCCAATACATTCAAAATCTGATAAAATCATATTTTTTTATTCCTTCTGGGGAAAAACATCTGTATTGAAGAAAAACGTTGAAAGTGGATAACATATGCATGCATAATTCTGATAAAAATAATTATCATTGAGAACACCTTCAGTTGTAGAATAAATTTGAGATTTCCATAATGTGCGTTAATTTTTTGCGCAGTGTATTATTATAACCGCATGAAAAAACGGTGTTCACTATGTCACTTGAGAATTAATATCACTCGGCCTTACGACCTCGTGGTGTAAATCTCCTCGCGTGACTTATTTTCACCACAACACACTAGTGCCATAAATCACCATTTCGTCATTGGGGCGTTTCAATTTTAAATCCCTCCGATCTCCACCGTCGTACAGATCGATCCTTAGCGCGGTATTCCGATCGTATTCCATTACCGAAATTGTGTATTTACATTGACGTCTCTTCTGCGCTAGGTCACGTGATTTTCGTTTCGATCTCCACGGCGAGATATATCATTTTAATGGCCTTCCGCGGAAATAGATTCTTGCCTATCCGTTCGAGGAAACCGCTTCCCAAATACGTACCGGTAAGGACTCATTCATCCTTTATTGTGTGTGTGGGAAAATTTATATTGCGATTCGGCGAGCATTTCTGGGGAAAATGCGGAGGTAAAAACAGGACGATTGTACTTGGACGGGCGCGCCACGGATGAGCGGGTGCCGAAGTTGTTTTATAACGCGGGGAATCGAAAAAAATTCGGAACATTTCAATTATTTCTGCGCATCGGTGCTTCGCGGATCTTCAGAATGCGACGGGAATATTTCATATCTATTATGATGGAATCAAAAGTGTATTATGATAAGAGCGGCCATCGGCATTGTACAGACTCTGAGCTTATGCGATTATAAACCTTTGAAAATGGTAAGGGGTGAAAAAAATATTAATATTATGAAACCCATCGGAAGAAAAAAGGAATATAACAAAAATGAGAGAAGTGGAAAGGAGTGAATTTCTAAGGGTAGAAACCGGTTTATCTCGATTTCCTCAAAACCGAAATTCCTTTGAAAGAAAGTTAAATGGCACAGATGTTGAAGATAAAATATTATATGAAAAATTTAAATAACCTAGTTTTTGGTTTTTTTAACTTTTTTCACACGAAATTTGGTGAAAACTCACTTTTATATCGAACTAAAATATTACTTAGTGTCCTCCAAGATTTAATAATGGAAATTTCATTGTGGGAATAGGACAATTATAATATGTCAGAGTGTCTAGTACATATATTTGGCGACGTTTCGCAAATTCACATTTGCTTCCTCAGGCCTACAAAATTAAAATCATTAACAACATTTTCTCTTACACAGATACACGAAGTGACAGAGAATTACATACCTCAATATGTTAAAGGTTACAAATTCTGACGATATAATGTAGAAAAATATTACACTGTAATATTTTTAAATTCGAAATATTTATTCATCCACCTCATTTTGATTCAATATCGGAGAATCAGCCTAATTTGTCATAGAAAATTCTCACATGGAAATATGATGATTTTAAGAAAATCAGGCTTGTTGGTTGAAATTTCTACTTTCTGATGATATAAAAAATAAACATTACTATGGTGCTAAGAAAATGCAAAGAACTTCGCTGCAGCTGTGAAACAGTTTAAGATATGGTTGGCGAAAAACTGGTTGAGAATGTGCAAATTTACAGCAATTTTGTAACGTTATGTCTAATTTTGGCATCTCCTGTATATTCCATCCGATATTAGAAATTAATTATCATAATAAGAGCGCTCTGAGTTAAAGAAAGAGTGAATTCAACCGTAACGTTTTGATCATTGAGACAAATTCAATTAAGTAGGCATAAACCTTCGGAAGAGGAAATTAAGTTAATATAGTTATTAATAATACAAGTACAGAAAGCACTGAATTCGAAATTCGAAAACAAGTCGGAAGTTTTGGAATGAAGGAGAGTTAGAACAAGCCTTCTGTACGAGTTTTTATACGATATTTTTTTTATTTCAGTATCGTAATGAGTTCATTACAGTACTTAAAGTAGTGGTGTAATGAAACTCATTACAGCATTGTTTTCATTTATATTTTTCGTTTCGTGGTTGACAGTAATAACCTCAGATCCTCTCAATTTTTAAATCAAATCAATCCAAATTTCGTAATCTGTCAAATTTCGAAAGTCACACCACCTTTCAAGATACAATACAAAAGTCACTAATCTTAATTTTTATTTGAATTTCGAGAGTATTTATCAAAACTTGACTGAAATAGAGAAAATATCGTCTAATACTCGTTGCAGAAGGCAATTCCAACGAGCAATATGCATTCGTGTTGGACTAGGAGCTCACTCTGCAACTTGTTTCAGAATATACTATTCTCTCATTCATTGAATTTTCATCGAAATTAATGAAATATTTCCATAAATATCATTTGGTGAGTTTGTCATTGAGAAATATCGATTGGCAGAACTGTCATCAATGTCATCAATAAATATTACCATGAATATCATTCTCGCACGAGTACGTTCTACAAGATGTGGCAGAATGAACGGATTTGCTCAGAATTAGAGGAACTAACAACCAGTGTATTGAGAACATAAACCTACTCTGACAAACTTCATATCTTTCCTTTCAAAAATAACTATGTTCCTGGACGCCATGATGGACATTTGAATACCCGAACAAAATTGTCAACACTTCATTCTTGTTTATTAAATGAAGTTACTTCCTCTTACGAGGAAGCTACGAAATTCGAAACCACAATTTGCCTAATGTTTGCTCCTGTTTGGTTGGCATCAATTTCCTGCATCAACCTAAAACTCCATCATCCCATTTTTATACCGTGAATGATCCAGAAGGGCACCAGTTTCATCAGTCATTTCGGGACGTACCCATCACTCCACGCTTCTGTGATCAAGAAAGTTATGATAGAGATGTCAATACAATTAACGTCGGTTTGAAAGCAGATGAGCATTGACATGCATTACGCTATACGGTCGACATACTGTCCAAGCCAACTATGTTCGTGATGGGGTCATCCAAAGTGGCAATATGAGTTTTGTCGCATTTACGTCCGAAGTTTCCAGTGGTGGACATTGCTGTTCGGAAATTAGATCACCCCCGCTTCCATTTTTTCGTTGAACTAATGGAGAATGACCTAGTGTCGTGATCACTCTGAAATAAGGACTCGAATCAATCTTTGAAATGGGTCTGTTCGCGTTGCGCCAAGAGTTGAAACTTTCTACTATGATTTCACAAAGACTAAACTCTGCCTAAACAAGAAAGTGTCGTCGAAGAATACAAAAATTTGACGAAGTAGATCATTCATGAACACTTCAAAAATTAAGAGGACTCAGGACAGAACCGTGTGGAACTCCAAGATTCTTGTTTTGAACAAAGATTTCATCATAAAATCAAATCTAGGATGACTCTGTAGAAAGCTTTTCACGATTATACTGCATTGTGAAGAAGTGATGTGTTTCAGCAATAGGAGATTATCTCTGATGATTGTTTGGGAACTCACAAGACTAGAGGATCTCCCTCAGAGATAAGAAGTCTCATTGGGGACGTTTTTCAGTTTCTTTTGACAATAAATCAGACTGGGACGTAAGGAACAATGCATAACTACAAATATTCATTCGAGCACTCAATAGATGATTAATCAAGGAGTGATATATTCTGAGCTCACGTGATGATCAGGAATTAACGTTATCAGTGTTGACAAAGCAATTACATATATCACTCCACCAATTTCCTGAATCATACAACATAAAGGACGATCATGAATGCGTTAATACAAGCGACATGTCGAAATGCAAAAATTAATTCTACTGTACATTTTACCTAGAAGTCATAAACCATGGTTATCGATTTGATTGCTTTTCCAATCATTGTTCGTTCGCGAATGTTTTTAATGTTCTCATTCCAATTTAATCAATGATAAATTCATCCGAGTTCTGTCGATACGAAGCGATGCGCATGAAATATCTTGTCAGAAAAGGTGTGAAGGCTGTTTCTACCAAAATTATTCGATTGGGAAAAACACCAGAAATATTCGTATAATTATGGGGCGACTATACTGAGTTGCTAGAAGTCTTATACTTATTTTGACACGTTTTATTCAAATATCTGTTGGTTTTGCTTCGTATACAGGGTGGGTCATCCATAACTTTTCACCCTGAGTTTGGAGCTTTGGGATGAAATAACGAAAAAACGCTCGGATAGGTCAAATATTGTTGAGAGGGGGACAAATAAGGGTGTTCAAATGAGTTTGATATCACTACCCCTCTAGCTGCAACCTTGTTGGAAAGGCAATTCAATTTCCTGCATGGGTGTTTTTTTTTTCAACGTTTTATTATCATACAGAATGACACAGTTTTCCATCAATAACTTTCACACGCCGAATTTGGATCTTTGAGATGGAAAAAACGCTCGGATGTGTAAAAAAAAAAATTCGATATCACTACCCCTCTAGCCACTACCACTTAAATAAATTATTTTTGAATAGAGATAATAGGTCGAGTAACTTTGTTGAAAAGGTTACCTACTACACGACCTATTATCTCTACTCAAAAATGATTGCTCTAAGTGGTAGCGGCTAGAGGGATAGTGATATCGAATTCTTTGTTTGGCCCGATCGAGCGTTTTTTCCATCTCAAAGATCCAAATTCGGCGTGTGGAAGTTATTGATGGAATACTGAGTCACTCTGTATAATAATAATAATTTGAACACCCTTATTTGTCCCCCTTTCAACAAAATTTGACCTATTCGAGCGTTTTTTTCGTTATTTCATCCCAAAGCTCAAAATTCGGTATATTGAACTAATCGTGTTGGAATTCAGTGACTTCATCTGAAGCAAGAAAAAATGAGTTGAATTGAGCGAAAATTCGGTTTCATAGTTGTTTTACTAGAGAAAATTTCCACAATCAACCACAAAATCCTAAGAACATCATGTTTAACAGCCATATTCACCCAAAATAAGTATAAAACAATATCCAACGCGAATTATTGAAATGATTTACTCTAGGAACTAGCTGGTATTTCATGAGATCCTGATGCAACAACACTTGCTGTTGAATGTTGTTGCCCTGTTCAAATTATGGCTGTATTATGAGCCAAAATCAATGCAGGACCGCATTTATGAGCATTGTTCCCCCCATACACGTAGAGTTAATATCACTTGCTCGATTTTGTTTTCTTTCATATATTATTCTCATGTTATTTTCGAAAATGAGAAGACCGACCTCGTAGAAAAAACTCAAGGAAGAGACAAAATATAAGACGAGACCAATGAGGAAATAATGATGTACCAGGAAAGGTATGAAAGTATCTGTTCTTTGATGACTCTCTATGAATTTCACAAAAAATGCCAAACACTCTTGCATGATCTCTTTTAGGTAAAGCACAGTTATCCCTGTGATTATTATAAATTTTGGATTTTATTTTGATTTCTAATTTTGTGAATTTCCGTTTATCTTTTATCGTTTATTTTTTCTTCAAAAATTGATATGGGTTTTCTCTCCCAGTCTCTGAAACAAGAAACAATTAGAAAAATTTTTTTAATAATATAAGAAAGGCCCCTGCGTAAAATTTGAGCACTAATTTGTCAGGGGCCAAAACTTTACGAGGAGAAATTGTTGCCTAATAATGAACAAAAAGAAATTTAAAATACTTTGAAATCTTAAGCGTAACGTTTCGGAGTCTAAATCAGACTCCTTCGTCAGACAATAACTAATTTTCATTCAACTCTGTAGAATCGTGACAATTTTTTTATTTTTGGATTGACATTTGTCAATATATGATGAACATAGATCAATATTGATTACTAGATGTTGATATCGTTTTTTTATTTCAAAATTCCCTGAAACCAGTAATAAATCCATCCAAATTCTATCTATTCCTACTGAACAATTGGCGAGATTATTAGCCTCATCCAACAAAATACAAGCTGACTCCTGGATTTTTCTTTTATAACCATCAGGTTCCGTCATTAGGATTTTTGTTCCATTCCAATCCATCATGTGATTGATGGTATTGGAACACACATGATGTGCTATCTGTGATCTACCAATATCTCTATTTTTTATGTTATTCTTATGTTCACGTTTTCTGATTTCTAATGGTCTTGATGTTTCTCCTGTATAAGATTTTCCACAAATACAGGGAATATTGTAAATACAATTTCTTGATTTTTGGTTCTCATTCAAAGGTTTAGTTTTTGTCAATAAAGATCGTAAATCATTTCTTGTTTTGAAAACAGTTCTTATGTTGAATTTAGAACCAATTCTTTTGATTTTTTTCTGAAAGTCTATGAACATAAGAAATCAAATTTATTAAAATTGGTTGTTCTTGACGGTTTGTTGTTGGTACTTGATTGTTATTATCTCTCTTCTCTTTAAATTTGAAATAGATTTTTCTATGAAATAAGTTGGATATTCATTATCCTCAAGAATATCTTTAATGAAATTAATTTCGATATTATTATTATTATTTTTCCTAATTGTTTCTTGTTTCAGAGACTGGGAGAGAAAACCCATATTTCATAGATCAATACATTTCGTCTATTTCCTTTCTTCATTTTTCCTTTTATTAATGTTTCCCATAGTAACATAAAAATTATGATTGTTTCCATTTTTATTTTTGATCGCAGAGAAATGAAAATGGTCTAAACGAATCATTGGGAGAAATTGCTCGTGTACTTCCTGCGAGAAATTTTCGCAAATCAGTCGTAAAGGTTATAACCCGATTTCAATCGTCAGACGACAAACCTATCCATCTAACAATTCCAACAATTTTCCTGGAAATCGAAATCTGCAAGATAATTAAGACCTTAATGGATAGGAAATTGAACTTCGGACGAACAAGAACGACCCCTCAACTCCGAGCTTGTCAGATGACCGAGGCTGGTCCAGATCCTAGGAATCGGACAGACAGACGGACCAGATTACAGTTAACACTCAGATTTGGAAGTTGGTTCTGCAATTTCGCGACGCTGGAGGTTCTCCGACAAGCGAATGGATTTTGGAGGGTTGGTTCCTCGCAGACATTGAGTAATGAACTTATGTATCGACATAAATCGTGCTCGGTTCGACTCGATGCGAAATGAGAAACTGGAAAGAGAGATTCGGAAAACTCTTTATGGACCTTACGGTTCTTGGCAACTGTATCTGTGGAAGTTTCAGATAACTGGAAACTTTGCTCGATTTGGCAGGAAATTTTGGATTACTTCGAGAGCGCAACCATTTGGGTGAAAACAAGCGGAATAATTGAAAATCTCGGTGTCTTCGGATGAAATTTTATATTCAACTTCAGATATTGCCAATCTCATTCGCTGATGGATGAATCTTATGAAATCATGAAAACCCTTCGTTTGCATTATCGACAAATGTTAATAATTCTTTCTGAAACGAAATTCAGAAAACCTATAAAGCTAATTAAATGAAAGAAAGTGTCTTTTCGAACAGTCAATTTTTTAACAGTTGGTCCTCCAACTCCTTGACCGATGATTTTTATAAATGGCCTTCTTATTAACTAAGGTGATAACTCAGAAACTATACAAATGGAATACAATCCTAAAAAGAATAATAAAAGAGTTGATTGACCAAAGGACACAATCAGTGTATAGGACAAGTCATATAGTATATATGTAATATCAAAAAAGAGCACTTATATATCACCACGGACAGTCAGGCCACTCTGAGATCACTGGAATCATAAAGTCAGGAGTCTCGGCTGACATGGGAATGCCGTAATACCATAAAGCAACTGGACAGAGGCAATAAGGTGACTCTTCTATGGATACCAGGACGTTGTGGTATTGAAGGAAACGAAATAGCTGAAGCCTGTTAGACCTGAACCTTTCTGTCGGCTGGGAAAGGACCAATACAAGAGAGCAGTCCAACAATGAGAAATGCCAGGCAAATTAAAGCTCTGGAGATATACTCTTAGACTTGCGCAAACTCAAAAATTTGTGGAATTCTCGCCGACCTACACTAGAAAGCTCATAAAGCTGCCATGAGTTGCCTCTAGAATCTACATTCACCTCTTTCAAACGTCTTCTGATGATTTCGATGGAAACTTGGACCCCATCTGCATTTTGAAGAGTATTCCGTAGCATTCTACAAGCAGATGTAGGCTTTCTTCTCGCCGAAACGGTGATGAAACGATCCTGAGAAGGTGTTGTTTTTCTTCTCCCACCAACCCTTGGTTTTTACAACACAGAACCTGTCACCCTGAACCTATTCCAAAGTCGAGATGTCACACTTTGGCTGAATTTGAGCCTTTCCGCTACAACAACCTGAGTTAAGCCACCCTGTAGCATTCCGATAGCCCTATTAGCCTCAGCGTTTGCTAATTTACATCTTCAGAAAACCCGTTTCTAATCGAATCTGTTGATGAACTGACTCCATTTCAAAATGAAGCATATGCAAAAAACCTACTGATTTTAATTGGATCGATTCAAGTTCTTATTGAGTTTGAAATGATTTTCTCTATTTCAGTATCGTAATGAGTTCATTACAGTACTAAAAGTAATGCTGTAATGAAACTCATTACAGCATTGTTTTCAGTTATATTTTTCGTTTTATGGTTGTCAGTACTGACCTCCGATCGAATCAAGCTTCGAATCAAATCAATTCAAATTCCGTGATCTGTCAAATTTCGTAAGTCACACCAACTGCCATGATACAAAACAAAAGTTACTAAACTGAATTTTCATTTTAATTTCGAGAGTATTTCATAAAAATTGACTGAAATAGAGAAAATACCGTCTAATACTCGTTGCAGAGAGCAATTCCAATACTCATGCTATCGAAAACTCGCTCCTTCGTCGCTCGTTTTCGAACTTCGCATTCGTGTTGGAATAGAAGCTCATTTTGCAACTTGTTTTAGAATATACTATTACAGCGATTTTCTCGAAGATTACATACTTTTCATATTTGAATAAGATTACCCTAACTCTCATGGAGAAGTATAAATAAAAATATGTAATAAGTAATAACTATTCAAAATGATACAACATCTTGTCCGGAAGAATGAAAATACATAAAGACACAATTAATAAAAAACAGGAATGCGTGAACTGAAATTAAGAAAATAGTCAACTTTCCAATACCTTTCCAAGAAACACTGGTAACAATCGATAAAATTATAAGCTTTGGAGAGCAATAGATTCTTGAAACGATTAATGGGTTAGAAAGAAATGGTCCTGATCGGATCTTAGAAAAATTTTTCATACAATAAAAAGTTTTTTTTTAATCCCTATAACGAAGCCGAATTTTGAAAAGACCCTTCCTGTATATCTCCTATCTAGGGGAGTTTATCAGGAAAAAAATTATGGTCAAGAAAATAGTTTAACATGAAAAATACCTTATTTCTCTAGATCGAAACCAGAGGTCACTTCATTCGAATCGATACCGGCACTAATCTGATCTCGGTATTTTTTTATGTCGTGTCCTGCGATCAAATCTGAGTACTATTAGATTGTCGGAATCAATCTGCGACAAAGTTGTTGCCGTTTTGATTTCGAATCGATAAAAGTCGTTTCACGCGATTTCTTATGTTAATTAATTTGTTCACTGTCGTGATGTTGATAAACATGTTGGGTCACGCCAGACATAATTGTACGACAAGTTCAAGGGTGCAGGCTGTCGAAAAATTAATGGTCGGATTGCCTGAGGGTGGGTGGGAAGAAACGGTTTGCTGGGATTTGGCGCATAGGTGGAAATAGGTCACGTGTTTCGTGGTGAGAGATGCACTCCAGTTTCAGTTTCAAGAGATACTAAAAATTGTGAAACTCACTGAAAAAACGCTGTTAATTTTACACACAGTTTAAGTTTTTTTTATGCTCGCTTGTTTTCCTAATCATGGGTACTTTTATCTTGATCTGATTATGCCGGTAAAATCATTAAAGAGCAAAATACAGCCAAAGGTTCTGTTGAAATAACCCCATTTTTTGAGGAGCATTGTGTCACTGAAAAAGTAGGAAATTAGGCATTTCAACTAAATTTCATATTCTTCCGTGAGCTTCTTTCAATAATTTCATGCAGTATGCCTATGAAAACTCGTTCAACAAAATGTGGATCCTGACCACAATCGATAACATTTTCTAATTTCATTTTATGTTTTTTCTCCTTTTATTTTGTCCTACTTTATTAATATATAATTAGAGCTGGTTAACCGCAACGTCGGACCCAGTAAATTCTGCAATAAAATTCTAGACTTCACCCTGAAAATAGTTTTATGTTCTTGCTTAATTGCAGGATACTATGTTCTGAAAAATTATCACAGTACTAAATAGAGTTGGCACGACATCCAATTTTCAAATTTTCTATTGAAGAGAGCTGATGTTTTTCTCTTTCATGTTCGATTTGCAGGAAAGTTAATCGATGGTCGAAATGGATCAAGATATGATTGAGCAAAAAAATGATTTTTGCATTATTATCAACTCATTGCGATTTCAAAAGTTATTCAACAAAAACAAAATGAAAACTTAACGAGATCTCCTAAAATGTAAAAGTGATTATGTTAAAAGATATATAGGTGGTCTCAGTTTTTGTCGTTTCTGATCCGTTTCTTACTATTCAAGAAAATTCAAATTCCATTTTGCCTTAATCAAGATATGAATATACTGTCAATTCGAATTTCCTCCGCAAAATTTTATGAGCTTCATTATTTCAAACATCAATATTTTGATCCTATGTATTTCACGTAATTTAGCGATGTCCATTTTGATACTTTCTTTTCGTCTAATCTCAATTGCATCTTCTCTGCTATTCCTGCTATAGAACTTTTCATGAAATGTGTTGTTGCATTTGTTCTATTAACTAATAATACGGGGTAAAAAGTGCAGTTGAGTAGATAATAACTTGAATGTTTTTTACTGATATGAATTAAAATGTAGAATCAAACAGCTCATGAAAAGATTTTTCAATTTGGAGTTTCCACAATAAAACTCGAATGGTGAAGTGAAATTCGATGAAACTCCATGTAAACATGCATGGGTAGTGAAACTCTGCAAACAAAACAGGTGAAATTTGGAATGAGTTCCTATTATTACTTGGTGGAAGTTCATATCATCAATAATGTTGTAATGAATACGAGGTCAATATATGCTGGGATCGTTATGGTAATGAGCTAGTTATGTGACTGTTCGGAGAAAATATAACTCAACTTGGATCATCTCTGCTAGAAGTGGAATGTACAAGCTGTTCCGGGGATAATAGAGAATATGGGAATTGCATGAACTACTATTAAACTTCGAAGAATGAAGTTTTTTGATAATAGTTATTGTATAACCACATGACGCAAGAACACATAAACAGAACTCTATCAGGAACATTTATAGCTCAGTATAATTCCTCTGTTATTTATCTGCAAAATCTCTTGTGAACTTGGCGTTAACGTATTTATTCAATTCGTGTACATCTTTCATTTTGTTGAAATAAAAATTATTGTTCTGCTGAATTAACTTTCATAGTAAAAATGATAACCCTCTGCTTTCCTCAAATTCAAGAACATTAAAAATTTGTATTTTCATTTAAGGAAGCAAATGTTTCACAAGTTAAGCCTATAAAAACTTCGCCCTGTTCAGAATCTATTTTTCCAATAATATTTTAAATATGCGGTTTTCCTCTTATGGTCAATGTTATGAAAAGACATTTGTTATTTAAATTTGATATGACTAAACGCCAAGCAGTTCCAAGTCAGCTCTGTATCTCAATGGGTGCCAGCTCTGGTTATGAAAAAGAGGAAGAAAGTATCTCAAGCGTAAGGAAAATGATTGGGCTCAACTACTGTATAGTTGATTACGATATGAAGTAATTCATGATAAAAACAGTGTGGTTGTTCGCCTGATTGCGAACGATAATAGTTTTTTTATAACATACGAATCACTTTTAAATAAATCTATGGCATTTCAAAACATCGCAGCAGATCTTTAATAATCAATAGTTTTGAATTTTCTCAGATTCAAGGGTAACTTTGGTTTCAAATATATTCGAAACAGTCCATATTTTAAATGAAAGATTTTTGGTATAATGCCTTTTTTGATGAATTGAATATTGACCTTATAGATTATCTAGATTCAATAATACGAGTGGAGGTGAATTTCTTCATCTCCACTCTTTTCAGTCATGAAGAGAATATTATTTAGGGTGTAGTTCATCCCCATAAATAACATCATTTCCACCAAATTTTGGCAAACTGAAAGTTCTTTTACGGCTTATCTATAACTGCCCCCTTAGCTAAACTCATAACGATACTTCAAGGGAGCTTGTAATGACCCCCTGGGTGATTCTGGAATCGATAGAGAGGAAGAACGACCCAAGTTTTATCAATCCAGAGATCCCCTGAACTTTTTCGAACGTTCGTGTTTTTAACTCCATGAAAAAGTTCTTGGAGAAATTCGAGAATAAACCTTTAGATGGACAGACCATTTGGAGACTATTACATTTACATAGCTATCTTGTTACAAGCGGCATCTCCTAGCATAGCTATAGCCCCTTGTTATTCGCCACCCTCGATAATAAAAACTTGATATTTTCTGCGAAATTACGAAAAGAGACAAGGTGTCCTAAGGGAGATCTGATTCTGATAATCTTCTGGGATTGCGTCTGATGAAGAAATCTGATGTAGACTTCGGAACGTTACTTGTTTTGTTTTCTTGTTCGTTTATTTCGTGGCAATAATATTTCTGAACTGCTTTATCCTGAACAGGACCCTAAGAGGCACTAATTCCATGGGAAATGAGATCTCTATGAAATCGACCTATTTTGGTATGTTGTGAATTATATCCGAGATTATATCCTTCAGAACTAAAAATGTAATAGGAACAATTTCTGAGCTGCAGCCGAAAAAACACTACAAATTCGAGTCTACGCATTAATTATATGAGAAATTGAATCTTGGTGAAATCGGTTAATTTTTAATTTTCCAAGCTTGCTTCTTTTCTAGCTTTCAACACACTGACCTCAAAATCTAATGATCACAAAGCTAAATTGTACATTATTCAGCTTTTTGTCCATTGAATATTTTGTTTAGTATGTCACATACTACAACTTATTGAAAAATAAGCCGATTTACTCTCGGATTTACCTGAAATCATATCTGCTATAGAGGTAGTGCGAGAAAAAACGTGAGAGCATTTCTATCATTTATACATGTTTCTATTAAGTTTGTTTCATAGACTGAGAGTGATAACCGAAAAAAAATTCAGAAAATGAAGGATCATAAAATTAAATTTTTTTTTTCGTTTCGAAAATAATTTAGGGAATTTACGTTGCATGAATCACATTATACAAATGCGATGTTGGACACTCTACAACAGGTATCTTTGCAAATTGCTGCCATTTGTACTCTTAGTGTGAATCAACAGCTCGAAATTACTTGATTTTGGAGTCATTCGCCCATTTTTTTGAAGTATGCAATGAATTCAATGCATTATCCATTCATTGTATTCCTTCTTATAACATAGTCAAGTCATTTTAAGGTTTTCACCTTGGAATTTGAGATAATTGACTGTAAACTCTTGAAAGCCTTTATTTAGTCATTTCAAAACTTGTCTCAAACCTTAATAACTGTAGGGTGTCCGTATCTATAAAATTTCAAGGGTCAAAGATCAAAAAAACGACTTTTTGCATGTTTTCCTAGAATATTTCGATTCCTATCAGAATTTTGCTTTTTTTTCTATAACAAATATTGTAGAAAATTAAATTCTCTACTTTTGTTTCAGAAGTTTTCATGTACTTCAAACGGTTTTTGAGAGAGGGGGCAGTGAGCGCGTAGTGTTTGACTTTGTCGAGTATCATTCGAGCTTAAGACTACGAGCTACCGACTGCTCGAATGATACTTGACCTAGTAAAACAGTGTGCGCTCACTGCCTTCTATCTCAAAAACAGTTCAGAGCATAAAAAAACTTCTTTAACAAAAGTTATAGATAATTAATTCCTCAACATTATTTAAAAGAGATAAAAAAAGCGAAAATCTGATAGGAACCGAGATATTTGAGAAAACCAAGCAAAATATCGTTTTTTGACCTTCGACCCTCAGAATTTTATAGACGTGGACTCCCTACAGTCGGTAGGGTTTCAGTCAAGTTTTGAGATGTTAAAATCTCGGTTAAAATGAAGGCTTTCACAAGTTTATTGCCAATTATATCGAATTCCGACATTTTGCCTGTATTATGACTGAAATGACTAACATGACAACAGAGCTCGATAGGTTACACACCAAGTTCCCCACTATGTCATTTTCCTTTGATGTTGGTTTTTTCTTCTGAAGGTTTCAATTCAGGCAGAAGTTCATTCATGTCCGAAATTTCATTGACGATTTGAGGGTTTTTCTTTTCATAAAGTATAACGTTTGATCTATTTTCTTTCTGCATTTTTCTATTCATCGGTGAAAAAAGTATTCTAGATTCCGTTCATGATCTTTTCTAATTATGTAATACATGTGATATGGTCTTCCTATCAAAAGATCATGGCCGGTTTATTTGAACTTCTAAATTTGCAAACTTTAGATTTACTAGTCCTTTAACTATTCACTTTGATTGTGGAGTCAATTTATGGTCCAATAAATACAATAACTTCGGTGCACGACTGAGATAAAACAGGAAAATATGATATTTCCTGTTCCAGGAGATGAAATAAGATCCAACGAATATTTTCTGGGACCTGATTGTGAGAAACTATATGCAATAAACGCTTCATGAGCAACTCGCAATTACTCGACTCGAGCTTTTCCCACTTGGTTTTCCTTGGATTTGCTAGAGTCAATGGCAAGGTCAACAAGTACCTCTCGGGAATAATAATTCTGACAGGAAATGCGGAAAGACGAGACTCCCCGGTTGATGCAATTACCGAATGGAAGCTCCAGAATTTCGATATCTCGGAATAATACAATGAGATTTCAATTGGCTGAGTTTAGAACTGGCGCATGGCGTGATCCGATTTTGGGTTTTCCGTAATTTCATCTATTTTCGCCGCTGGTTTTGCAGATGCGGTTAATGAGATAACCGTTGCTCGTTACTCCGGTTCTTCGCGAAACTGATTCATTCTGACATTCGAGGGATTGAATTTAGGGAAAGAATCAAATTAATATGGCAAAGATCGATGTTTCTCTAATTTTGTGTCAAATCCGTTCATTCTGCCATATTTTGTAGAACAAATTCGTGCTAGAATATCTCATTCTAGCGCAGTTTTCATGGAAATATTTATTGATTTCATGTTGGCCTTCTGCCACGGATTTATTTATTAACTGTCGAATTTATAGAGAGAAAACAGTTTCGTATCAATATTTTTCAATGGAAAATCACTGAATGATATTTATGGAAATATTTCATTTATTACTATGAAAATTCATCGATTTACGGAATATAACGTATGATACTCGTACAGAAGGGGCTAAATCTAATACTCGTTCATTCAGAAATTCCTGGCTCGTTTTTTATTTTGAGCTCGTGTAAGAATATAAATGGCTTCTGCACTTGTATCATAAATAACTATTCTCTAGAATAGGTTAGGTTTTGACCTTCCCAGGAGAATATAGTCTATTCTAAATCGCATTAGAACAGGCTATAGACGATGCAACAGCATGTTCTTCCGATGGAATTTGGTTGAGAGACTATAGAATATCTTATAAATAGTTGTCCCATTTATAAATTTCAAGATGGTCTTGCGGCTATACACAAAGTAACAAATGCATTTCTGAAATGGGTGGTTAATTTCAAAATAATTTAATTTATTCTAAATAGTTTTTTTCATCTGCTTTTGTGTTTTTTCATTTTAGATTAAGAATTGCGAGTCGTTTTGTGAAGAATCTGTTTATCTGAGCCCATCAACGGATAACATGAAGATGTTCTCTCAGATCACACTGATGTCTTTCAAGATTTTCCTGTTATTTAATATTTTAAGAAATTTTTTTTTCACGGTCGGGATAACGATTTTTTTCAGCTGTGGTTTTTTCCCTTTCCACATTTAATCATACTGCAGACCTATATGGTTTTCCTGTGTTGCACCGATCTCAGTTTCATGTTTCAATATGTATTGTATTATTTTAGCTCTCTGAATCAAAAGAAAATATATATATATATATTCTCTAGTTATATTGTACTTTACAATTTACAATTAGAATTGAAATTTTGTCTCCATTTGTGTCTTTTATCGTTTTAGCCTTAAGAAATCATTTATAAACCTGCAGATCCCTCATTTTATTTCATTTCTCATTAAATCTTAGTTCTGTTCAAACCCACACCAATTCACGGACAGAATCTCTGGATTTATTTGAAGTTTTCAGGATTTTATTGCCGGTTTTTTCTTGTTTAAATGTTGTTATTGTCAGGAAGTCACTGGGATGAATTTTGATTTGAATTTCCAGAGTATTCCACAAAACTTGGCTGAAAAAGAGGAAATATCGTCTAATACTCGTGGCAGAAAGCAATTTCAACACTCGTGTTTTCGAAAACTCGCTCCTTCGTCGCTTGTTTTCACATTCGTGTCAGAGTAAGAGGCTATTCTGCAACTTGTTTCAGAATATACTACTCTCTATCATCAGAGCTCTATTTGTCATTTTCTGTTATGTTGTTTTCTACGTAGGTATTTGCTTCAGTCTGTGATTTTTTCGTTTAGGTTGAACTTCTTTTTTTTATTTTGCTATTTTTTGTGCTTGTTCAGATGTATTTTGTGCATGTTTATGTTTTAATTGAATAAAATTTTCTTCTAAATATCCCTAGTCATCGACTCTTCGCATTATCACTAAAAAATAAGGTCTCATCCTGTTACTGAATTTTCAAATTCTGAAACACTATAGTCTTCAATAATAAACCCATGAAAATTGAGAATTAGGCGAGAAATCTCAGATATGCAAAACTTATGTTTATGAAAATAGTCTATTAATATCAATAAAAACTCAATGAATTAGGGAAAACATCGTGTAATAATCGTAAAAAGGCTTATTCTAACCGTCTTTCATTAAAAGACTCGCCACTTCGTGGCTCGTTTTTGAATTTTGAACTAATGTAAGAACTAATGTAAGAATCAATGCCTCACACATGAACTTGTATCATAAATAACTAGCTCGACCTCGATTCTGAAAGATGACCATAAATCAATTCGGAAATTCGAAATTTCAGTTTTTTCGGGTTCGAACAAAATGAGCACAAACCTTACCTACGTGTATTCAACCTAGAAAAACACTGTTGGAAAACAAAGGGATTCTGATTATTCGTTCGAATCGGAAACATGAATTTCCTCTCTCCTCATTACACCAGCATTCGCGAAAATTATCCGGGCAAATGAAAATATGCGGAGGTATTTTCGTCCCTTGTGCAATATCGAATGCATGTCTGCCCTGATAATTTACATAATGAGTGGTCAGATTTGTCGCAGACTGAATGCGGAAAGAGTAACAGCAAGAACTGAACTACCATTCAACTCGGAAGAATGAAGTTTTTTGATAATAGTCATTATATTACCACATGACGCAAGAACACATAAACAAAACTCTATCAGGGACATTTATAGCTCAGTATATTTCCTCTTTTTTTTATCTGCAAAATCTTTTTTGAACTTAGCGTTGACGTATTTGTTCAATTCGTCTACATCAGTTATCGACCACTGGATTAGTGGTTTATGATCTTCGATCTAATGAGAGATTCGGTGTTTGAATCATCAAATTCCCATACATTAACTATTTTTATTGATGGCAATAAAAATTTAATTATTCAATTCTGCTGGATTCCTCATCACCATTAGAATAACGAATTCTATTTTGTCTCAGCGCACGACGAAAATGTTGGAACGCCTAAAGAAGAGATTATATTTATTTTTCATGTATATTTCATATTTCTATACCACTTATTTCAACAATTTGGTCCATGGCGCTGAGGAATTAATTCTTCGGAAGTTTTTTTCTGAATCCTCTGATGAACAGCAGCATATGTGAGCAATAAGACGGCTAATAAATTTCAAAACATTGATGTGTGCTTTTCCTAATAACTTGGCATTAAAAATAACAAAACTGTCAAATTAACAATCGTATATTTCTTGTAATGGGTTAATCGACCTCGGTAGCCATTCGGACGCCAAGACTGTGACAACGCAATTTGGCAACAAAAAAGTGCCCACGCATGTTTCACAAGCGATTTCCATTCTTTTAAATTTTTTCCCCAAATTAAACAGATACATGAAATACGAACGGAAAATGTTCAAGAAGAAGGTTGAAGGTGAATGCCTAAGCCTAGCTTAGGCTCCTGCTGCTTTTCATTCAAATAATTTCACGATTTTTATCGTTCAAGTAACATTTTGAAAATTACTCGAATTTTTTTTCAATTGGGAATATATTCTCCGTTATCATTGAGAATGATGTCAGTATAAATAGATTGAGGAACTTTTTTTATTATAGTCTTTATTTAGCAATCAGAAAAAGGATCTGAAATATCCCTGTTGATAACTAAGACATTCAAAGTTATTTTTAGATACACAAAAAATGTTCAATAAACCACATTATTGATTTTTTCACTTTGTGTGCAATAATTTCAGGAGGAGAAGGTATACGAGATGGAAATTCCTATTTCCGATGCATGATTTCCATGTTTGTGAAATTTTATTGTTTTCTATTTGAATTTGCAGAACTTTTCTTGCCATTCTTGTGTAATGCTTATAACGATATTTGTAATGATTACAAACAGATGGTGAATGAAAAAATGGAGCATTCATTTCACCTAATTTTTAATATTATACATTATTGTCAGAATGACAATTCTCGTAATATGTCGTAGTTTTTGGTCCTGAAAAATATTCTGTTTTCTTGTGTTATAACATGTTTGGTTTATCTAAGGGAGATGATTGCCTTTCATTGGGGTCCCGTAGCGGTCTTCAAACATCTGAAGTGCCGAAAAATCATCACCTGGAAGGTCGTATCCGGTTTGAAAAACCCTCACGACCAGAGAGCAATTTGTGGATTATGAATTTGAATATCGAAGGAATTTCGAAAGACAAGTGTGCTTACGCCTCCAAATTAGCTGATGAACATGGTATCGAAGTGATTCTTCTGCAAGAAACCCACACGGCAACAGAAAAAAATCCTCGTGAAAGAGGACAGTTGAAAGGTTATGTATTAATTGATTTTTTACAAGTTTAGCTTTTTATGTTGAAAAATTATCAGTTTCATAACTTTCAACAGATTCGGAAAGAGGAAATTGATGGAGTTTTTTTCATTTCTTTCAAATTTAGTGACATTTCTGTCATAAATATTTATAAACCTCCGAACATTATTTGGCCAAGAAATCTTAATGTTGCTGTTTTTTAAAGTAGAAAGTGCATTTCCAAAATGCATTTGATTTATTCTGAATAATCGGTTTCTTTTCTGCTTTTGTCTTTCTTCATTTCAGATTGAGAATTGCGAGTCGTTTTGGGAAGAATCTGTTTATCCGAGCCCATCGACGGATAACATGAAGACGATCACACTGATGTTATTCAAGATTTTCCTGATATTTGATATTTTATGTTATTTTGTTTACGGGGAGACAGGTTTTTTCGGCTGAGGTTTTTTCTCCTGGCTGTATTGTATCGTATGATACTAGTGTTGTAGTATCGTATGATTCTATAGTATAATACGAAGAATGTTATGATACCCCGTTCTTTTTTTACCTCAGCTTAGGTTCTTTTTGTTTCAACATTTATTGTATTATTTTAGCTCTCTTTTTCATAAGAATATATATATACTTAATATTAGAATGGGATATTCTCGCACGATTTTGTACTAAAAATTGTGGCAGAATACGAAATTTAAACGCGAAAATGAAATGTTTCAATCACTGAGGTTAGGGAGTATCCAAGTTTATGTTTGAAGCTTTGAATTGAATACAAACTTTTGTTTGCTGAGTTGGTGAAAAAATTCTGGACTCACCAATTTTCGCAGTATCTGACAAACTGTTTTTCCCTAGAACAAATCACTCAACACTGATAAAATCCAACTGAGCACTACAGCAAACATCCAAAATTTTCACAGACAATACGGGCTATTTCCAGTTCGAGGAAAAACTGGGAAAATTCACCGAAGGAGGCACAGCTGAGGTTTTTTTCCCCTGGCTGTATTGTATCGTATGATACTAGTGTTGATAGTATCGTATGATTCTATAGTATCCTACAAAGAATGTTATGATACCCCGTTCTTTTTTTACCTCAGCTTAGGTACTTTTTGTTTCAACATTTATTGTATTATTTTAGCTCTCGTATATATGGCATGTTTGAAGCTTTGAATTGCATACAAACTCTTGTTTGCTGAGTTGGTGAAAAAATTCTGGACTCACCAAAATCTCGCAGTGTCTGACAAACTGTTTTTCCCCAGAACAAGTCACTGAACACTGATCAAATCCAACTGAGCACTCCAAGAAACATCCAAAATTTTCACAGACAATACGAGCTATTTCCAGTTCGAGGAAAAACTGGGAAAATTCACCGAAGGAGGCACAGCTGAGGTTTTTTCCCCTGGCTGTATTGTATCGTATGATACTAGTGTTGATAGTATCGTATGATTCTATAGTATCATACAAAGAATGTTATGATACCCCGTTTTTTTTTTACCTCAGCTTAGGTACTTTTTGTTTCAACATTTATTGTATTATTTTAGCTCTCGTATGTATGGTATGTTTGAAGCTTTGAATTGCATACAAACTCTTGTTTGCTGAGTTGGTGAAAAAATTCTGGACTCACCAAAATCTCGCAGTGTCTGACAAACTGTTTTTCCCTAGAACAAGTCACTGAACACTGATCAAATCCAACTGAGCACTCCAGCAAATATCCAAAATTCTCACAGACAATACGGGCTATTTCCAGTTCGAGGAAAAACTGGGAAAATTCACCGAAAGGAGGCACGGTGCGTTTTCGCGTTCGAAAAACGGCGCGAAGCGGCTTCGTTGGAGAGCGCTGCGCGTGCCGCTTACGGAAGGCGAGAATACGACTGGCTCAACACCGACGGCAGCGGGCGTCGTACCCGCTAGGACATCTGGCGACGCGCCGGCCGTCGCGATGCTCTTGCGGACGCTCTAGGATTGATCAGTCGCCCCCCTGCAGCACCTGCACTGATCATATCGGAAAGGTTGACTCCATAAATCTTGATGGTCCTTCGAGTCGGATTCGCGATCTTGACCTTGCGAGGTGGGGGAATCGCGATGATGATTTCATTACCTATATTCGCCGGGCTCCCATCGAGGGGGCAATGGAACGGTGATGTTCGCTACTGAGGGCATGGGCGTCCCACGGAGGAGGCAAGGGGGTGCAGTTCCCCGAGATTCATTTTCGTTAAAGAAAACTTGAGACTTTCTATCATTCGTCAAAAATGTTGATGGAGCCCCCCGAAAATAATCCTGGGTGCGCCCTTGTAGGCGTCCTTAAAGGAGCTTCACAAGTATCACTGATAAACTCATGCAGGAATAGCATAAAACACGAAAATCACATTGTGCTGCCCTTAAATTATCTATCAAGGTGAAATATACCAAGACCCCGTTTTTCCATTGTCCTTCACAAAAATTGAATCTGCTGATTGACGATCTGAATGTTCTCTATGAAATCCAGAACTCCTTGGGTACTACCAAAGATATTATGAACTGCTTAAGCGTTTTACGAAAAAAAACTTTTACGCAATATGTATTTCAAAACTGTGAGAAACAAGATGTAGTTTCAGAGTGTTCAAAGATCATTTCTTTTTCATCTCGAGATGGAAACAGTGCCACATGGTGAAATGCTTTCCAACTAGAAGCCGCTGCTTCAAAAGGTGCATTAATCTTCGCCTTGTCCTAATGGCAAAATACTCCGCTGTGTTAGAGCCTGTAGTGATCTGACCGGCTAATAAAAAAGTACCTACACTCCCCGTCAATAAATTCTGGACATGCAAAATTTTTGTCAAATTAAACAGCCTGGGTCTTTTTTCGTAGTCCTCCGGTTTTGTTGAAATTTTCACCAGGTATAGTATTGAGTCTTGTAATATTAACCTGAAATACCTGTAGTTTATCCGTTATACAGGGACAAACCAACCTTGTTTTATACCCTCCATTTCTGAACACCCTGTGGTGAATTTGAGGCGGAAAATTTGATTTCCTTAAGTTTTAATTTGAAGTGTGTGACCCTTTCCTAACCAAAGGTTTTTGATTTACCTCAGTATCTGCTTTAAAAAAAAAGATACAAATTTTCAAAGAAAGTATTGCATTTTTTCAATTCTTATAGCAATTTAAAACATTACAATATCTTATCGACCAGCAAACCTAAACAAACATCTGAAAATTAATAGCGTGTATATCCACCTCGCTTTCTCATCACTTCTACCATACGACGTGGTATACTCAATGCAGTTCCGAATTGCTTCTGGGGGATTATTTCTCATACAATTTCTGTTAATGCAGGACAATGCTAGGCCTCACGTTGCACGAGTTGTAACAGAATACTCAAAGAGGCGAATATTCAACGATTGGTGTGGCCAGCCAGAAGTCCGGATTTAAATCCAATTGAACATGTATGGGATATGCTAGGTAAACGTGTTCGAAATCGGCAGCCCAACACCTTGCCCGATTTACGAACATCCCTTCGTGAAGAACGGGAAAATATTCCCCCAGAAGCAATTCGGAAATGCATTGAAAATATGCCACGTCGCATGGTAAAAGTGATGAGAAAGCGGAAATAAACGCTAATAATTTTCAGATGTTTGTTTATGTTTGCTAGTCGATAAGGTATCGTAATGTTTTAAATTGTTATTAAAATTGAAAAAATGCAACACTTTCTTTGGAAATGTTTATCTTTTTTTCAAAGCAGATACTGACGGAAATCGAAAAACATTTTGTTATGAAAGGGTCACACTTCAAATTAAAAAAACTTAATGATATCAAATTTTCTGCCCCAAATTCAGCACAGGGTGTTTAGAAATGGAGGATATAAAACAAGGTATAACGAATATTTTCGAAGAGCAAATTTCAGGTTAATATGACAAGACCCAATACTATACCTGGTGAAAATTTCAACAACATCGCAGCACCACGAAAAAAGATACAGGGTGTTGAATTTGACAAAAATTTTGCCTGTCCGGAATTTATTGACGGGGAGTAGTTGTAGATAACGCTGAGATCACTCCTGCAATGAATTTTTAATATTAAAGACCCCCTGCTATGTTTATCTCAGAGGCGTTCGTCGTTTTGGGCTAGCTTAGTCGATATACTACAAAGCTCTCAAATCCCTCAAATGCAGTTGCAAATTTCAGGATTGTCATTTCACAATAAAATCCTCTCTATAGTAGGGGAGCCCAATCGGTGATTCCTGGATTTACTAAGGCGCGGCAGATTAATAAATAGGGGGATTCCTTATACCATGTTGAGTACCTCCACCAAATATGAGCGCCATATATATGGCCGCCCGTCCAGAATAAAGGATCAGATTAGTAAAAAAATTGATCATCGTACATTCTCGAGCGAGTCAGATTAAGGGTAGGTTAATTCCATACTGAAACCACTTATCTGTCGATTTGAGAGCGACGAAAAGACAGGAGATGGCTCTAAAGTTGTAAAAAAAATCGTAGTATGGACATTTTCGAGCGTGGCTAAATTTTTTTTCATTTTGAAGGAAATAATTCAAGGATTACGAAAAACATATAATCTGACGATTTCCTCAAGCCGAAGTAACCGAAATTCGTCGAGAAAATTCAACGCGTGCATCTGCATAATGTCATTCTGACAATTTTCGGAATATCTCGTAATTTTTAGTCCCGCCAAATATTCTGATTTTTTTGTGTTATAAGATATTCGGTTTATTGTTAGGAGAGGATTTCATTTCAAAATCGGTTTCGGGCTTTGAAACACCCTCACAATCATAGAGCCAGAATTCAAGAATTTTGAATTTAAATATTGAAGTAATTCTGAAGAAAAACAGTGATTTCGTTTCGAAATTAGCCAATGAACATGATGTTGGGGTGATTCTTCTCCAAGAAACCCACACGGCAAAAGAGAAAAATCTTTGTGAAAGAGGACAATTGAGTTGTTATGCATGACCATAGTTGTCCAGACCATAGAAGACTCGAAAATGTCTTATATTTAAAAAAAGTCAAAGTCTTATGATTAAAATTCGTCAGATTAAGCGAATCCCTCAAGGAAATCGTCAGATTAAGATACAGCACATCCAGGACATGGAGATGAATTATATAAAATCTTAATATGACGCGCCCGAGTATGTCAACATGACGATTTTTTTGCAACTTCAAAACATCGCCGATGGTTTGCGTCACATCCAAATCGTCAGATTATTGAATGGGAGACTTTTTTCAGTTTAAATTAACATCCCTCTAGAAAATCTGACGCGCTCGAGAAATTTTTTTTTTTTCATTTTCAATCCTCACCAGTCAAATGATCAGATTAAGCTATATTTATCATTATGAAGGCCATGTATGCTATCTCAATTTGAAGCGATCAAGTATGTTTTTGAAAGCCTATAGCTGCTCCCCCCAACTATGAAAAGGTATATATTATATAACATTTTTTTATCATTTAAGCTTTTCAACCCAATAGGTCTCTATGACGCTCTAATAAAACCAAATTTAGCGTCGTGGGCTCCCCTACTACTAGGAAATGAATGCAAAGTGAGACATTAGGTATCACAAAGTTGAGTATTGTGTTAAATGTAGTTCAATACAAGAACACAGTCCTAATTTACGATACAACTTAAAACGTTGCAGATTGTCTAATTATCCTCGGATTTCGGCTGCTTCCGCACTTAAACCCCCTTTATTGATTTCCGGAACATTGTGTTCAAACTGATCAAGAAGCTGGTTATCAAATTCGCGAAATGCTCCAGGCAATCGAATTAAGAAAATTGAAGTACCAAGATTTCGAGCTGGAACACATAAATTATAAGGCTGGATATGATGATGACTGTTACTTCCTGTATGGTTACCAATGGAGGAAATTGCATTCGGCATAAAATATACATCACAAGGTCACGGACCCAGCCGATTGCATCATTGAGAAGTCTGAATATAATTTGTTTTGTACCAATTAACCGAGAATAGAATTTCTCAGCTTCTGTCTACTCCTTCTGAAAACAATGGGTTTTTTCAGAGAGTGTTTTTTTTAGAAGGAAGCTGCAAGATTTTCCAATACACGATGATAGTGTCAAGGTCCGGCGAGAGCTACTTTGATTGTTAAAGTGCATTCATTATTCAATTCGATATCGACAGCATATTCACCATAGCTGGACTTAATAGAGCTAAGAATATCAGAAACGAACAATATAGGCCCAAGCGCAGACCCCTTAGAGACTCCACCACCCAGGCACCATTGAAGAATTCCAGTTTTCGAAAATCAACGATAATTATTGAAGGAGAATCATAAGAAGTCATAATTTTCAACCCTTAATATAATGAGATCGAAAATGTTCTGTGACTAACATCAGATAAGTCCTGCAGGTTACCAGAACAGTAGTAATCAGATCAGTTCCACAAATAGACCGGATTCCGAATTTTATCGCCATTCAGTTCCCGTTCGGAGTAGGTTCCGATCAATGCCCCCTCCCACAAAGTACACATCCTAACCTACCCCAACCTGTCCTGACCTGTGCACACACTACACACAGGATGGATTTCTGGTGTCTGTGGTATTAGTCATTCAGCCTGAAAGGGGAATGGAACTGTACTATTCAGCAGGACAGGTCGGTCGTGTTAAACTATCTGTGAAGTATTGATCTAATTTCGTCGGTGGCCACTTTTATTCCACATTCGAATCGTCCAGAACGGAAGAGATCAGGGTATAATAGAAGTTTGCTGAAGGGACTCTAGCTGAGTAAGCTAATCTAGCTCGAATGTAGCCTTGTGTGGTTTGTTTAACGTACGAATACAAGTAAAGGCATCATTTCAGTGGAACGAACTAAAACTGATAGTAGGAATAACTTCTGCAATGATCCTCACGAATAAGAAACCTGGTTTTCTCTAACAAGATAGCTATTATTATTGAAAATGAGAATGAATTTCTTTCAAATATCATTTCAATATCATCAATTGTATAATTTCAAAAGAAAGAATAATTTTTTAGGCCTATTTGAAATACCATTTTTGTTGAATACTTGTTCTAATTTTCATCTGTTCTTCTAATGAAACAAGTAATTAATCTTAATTAAAGTAAATCACAGGAAATGTTCTAGAGAGAAGCTGAATCATGAAGTAAACTCCATGAACGTGCCAGCATCGAACAAAGAGTAGCAGGCAGACTGGTTTTCGACTTATTAGTCTTCATCAGTGTCGCATAAAACATTCGTAACCAAAAGGGATTACGTCGTCAAACTTACTTTCTTTAATAAGCAATTGATATTCGTTTTGCTCACAAATTAAATCGCGTTGCCCGAAATATATTTATGAAATTCAGAAATAAGAGGAAAAAATCATGAATCAGATGAAAGCAATCTAGATTTATTACTCTTCCGAATATTCCGGAAATTTTATTCTGGATGAAAAATTTCGTACACAATAAAAATTGTTGAGTAGAAGTTTTTCGATATCAAACGAAGGTTGTTAACTAGATACTCATCAAAGTTCAAAATGAATCGAACAGAGGGGTGGCTCAGAGGAGAATTAATGAGTTCGTTCCGTATTGTGCCATACTAGGATTTCTTTCAGAAGATCCTGGCGTTTGTAGAAGAATATAAGAGAAAGGAATTGATTAGTCGATGTTTGAGAGATAAAGCAGGTCCTTGAGAGTTTTTCGATGACTTTCGTTGATAAACTTGCAAGGTATTCCTGTTGAAGACTGATCCGGATATTTTCATTTATATAACTCGAAGAGAGATTACTATGTTTTCGAGTACACAATAATTTCAGAATAATTGAGGAAGTAACATTCAGCATTTTACCAGGATCATGAATGAAACAAGATGAATTCATAAATTTCCCGATAGTCTCTTGAAAATGGAGTCATTTAAAAAGGACGGTCACAAATAGAACCTTGAGGAACTGATTCAATAGTATTTAGAACCATCAGTGAGTTTTTCGGCCCAAGAAATAAGCTGAATGATAACGATGTTGATCCTTCAAAAGGATATAGATTCTGCTATTAGCATCAAATGAATCCGGGCAAATTTTATCATTAAGAAAATGGCTTTTGATCATCCTATGATGTAGAAATAAGTCGAGGGTCTTCATACTAATTTATGCATTGAGTTCTTCAAACATAATACTTTGTTTTTTTTTCTGATGATTTGAAATTGATTGTAAAGGAATTCGAAATGAGTCTTTCACACTGGATCCTAACAACCCTCTAATTTCCTTTGAGGCAGCCATAATTTTCCAATACTCTGAATTTTCTGAAATCTCTAATGAGTCTAAAAGTCTCCTTCATTGCATAAAACCAAACTTGAAAGTCCTCTTTTCGTCCCCATTTTCTGAACTTCTGCAAACTTCCCTCCCTTGCGATATATGCGGTGGTAATTCTAATTCCGAAGAGGATTCCTCCGGGTTTGGAAATTTGAGTTCCGAACTGAAGCAGGATTCCACTATCCTCGATTCCAATATATTATTAATGTAGTGAAACTTTGTTGGATAAATAATGTCTCAGCTAATAGGATTAACTCTGTAGGAACTTAATTCCGGCTTGGCGACATTCATCAGTTTTCAACCGCTAAATAGAACTGGAGCGGGAGATCTTTCCTTCTCGATCGTTCCCACAGCGTTTCTGGCTTGAATATCTCGGAATTATATCTTCATTGGTGGTCCTGAGGAAGATATTCCCATTTCGTCGGTTTTGAAGCCGAATGCAATGAAGGGTTTCTCATGGAAAATTTACTGTAAAGTATACTGCTCCACAAGAGTTAGGAATATTCTGTTCAATCGTTTTGAAATCTTCGAGAAAATCGCTGTAAAATATTTTAAAAACTCAATGAGAACTTGAATCGATCCAATAAAAATCAGTATAAGACATTTCGTCAATCTGGTCGCCTTTTTTCTGCTTTTGGTTCTTTGCATATGCTTCATGAATGTTCTTATTTTGAAATGGAGTCAGTTTATCAATGGCTTCGATTTGAAACGAGTTTTCTGAACATGTCAAAACTCAACTCACAAACGCTGAGGCTAATAGGGCTATCGGAATGCTACAGAGTGGCCTAACTCAGGTTGTTGTAGCGTAAAGGCTCCAAGTCAGCCAAAGTGTGATATCTCGACTTTGGAATAGGTTCATGGAGACAGGTTCCATGTTGAAAAGACCAAGGCTTGGTGGTCGACGAAAAACAACACCTGCTCAGGATCGTTTCATCACCGTTTCGGCGAGAAGAAAGCTTACATCTACGTGTAGAATGATACGCAAAACTCTTCAAAATACAGATGGGGTCCAAGTTTCCATAGAAACAATCAGACAACCTTTGAGAGAGGTTAATCTAGGTTCTACACGTCCATTGAGAGGAGTTCTATTAACACGTGACCATAAGCGTCAAAGACTGGAATGGGCAAGGCAACATATCAATTGTAACAATCAATGGCGTAGTGTCCTTTTCACTGATCAATCCAGATATGGAGGATTTTCAGATTCTCGAAGAATAAGGGTATGAACAATCCCACACATACCTCGTATTCGTCGTTATGTCCAAGAAGTCTATCCATTCGAGGGGGTAGTGTTATGGTATGGGCCGGGGTATTTTTCAACGGGCGCACAGATCTACACATTTGTTCTGGAATATGTCCGCCTTACACTATAGGAAGCATGTCATTAAAAATGTTTTGCCAAATTTTCACGCTGCTATTGGTGGAACTTTTCAATTTCTAGACGATAACGCTAGACTGCACCGTGCAGCCACAGTTGAGAATGCGAGCGAGGAGCTTGATATTCCACATTTACC
Source organism: Hippodamia convergens (assembly GCA_038502775.1). Lineage (NCBI taxonomy): Eukaryota > Metazoa > Arthropoda > Insecta > Coleoptera > Coccinellidae > Hippodamia > Hippodamia convergens. The sequence goes on along the minus strand of CM076611.1, from coordinate 31,188,161 downwards.
AATACAATCCGCACTCACAGATTTGAATTGCATAGAACATGCATGGGATATGCTCCAAAGAAAATTAGATAATCATCAACCTACCGCAGAATCCTTAAATGATCTGAGAGAGTTTCTGCTCCGTTTATGGAACCAAATTCCTCAAGGGAAGTTCAACAACCTCGTGTGTAGTATGCAAAGAAGATGTCAAGCTGTAATTGATGCCCGTGTAGGCCATATATTATATGTTGATAGTCTTAAAATGCTTGAATTATCTGGTAATTAAATTTCGTTATTTTACTCACTTTTTTTTAATCGCCCTGTTACGCTGCAGACGTACAGGCTGAAATTTATTTCATTTCCTGCAACTTGAAATTATATTAATACGAATTTTCAACATGAAATCTCATTTAAACTATATTTTTTTTTCAATTTAAGTCAGTGTCCCTAACTCATGTGGAGCAGTTAATTTATTAGGTGTACAATTGACTTCTACGTAAAAATATCTATTATAAGCAGTTTTCATGTTTTTTCTATCTCTTTATCTCCAAAAAGTGCTCAATTTCCTCGGCCAAGAAAATTCTTGACCATGGCTTTGAATTCAAGATAGCTGTGATCTAAAAACATCCACACAACTGTGTTTTACACAAATATTTCGTCTTTTGTGCATTTCATTTCTTTGCTAAAGGGATGAACACCTTTCCAGAATGATGAACAAAACTCAAGGTACAAGGTAGGTAGTCTTGTCCAATTTTCCAGCAGCAGAGCCCAATTAGACAATTTCCAACCATGCAAGCAACAGGTCTTTGAGACAGTTGAATAACAGATGGCTTCTCTCTAACATCAAAACGCCACTTCATGCGTTGACTCCAATTATGCCCGCTATCAAATGACAGAAGTCAAGAATCCGAAGCTGCTGGCCGATTGAGCAATGAACGTCAAGACCGTTTCAGCGTCAATTCACAAAATTAATTCCCGATAGAATGTAGCGGAGTGTGAAATGAACGGAGATAAAGTTGACGGGTCAGCGAACAAGAAAGAAAATAGTAAATATGGACGTTGTCCCTTGGTCGCCCATAAAATGGCGATCGAGTCCGGGGCAGAACGAACAAAAAAAAAAATAGGCATTAATCCTGCCGAAATTGGAACCGACATTAGTGAAACGAGCATTTATCGATTTCCCGCTTCAAGCTGACACATATCGGACCAGAGGAGAGTTCCTGGTTTCCTCTCGCAGCGAGAAGAATCAATTTTCGAGGATTTGGGCGGATTTATTTTTTGCTGACGCTCCCGGATCCACGAGTTTGTGTATGTCGCATTGCGTTGGTGTGACCGGGGCCTTAGATCTAAATGAGATAGCTTATCCTTGCTCTATGCGCGGTGGTTTGTCGTTTTTACGAACGGAAAATGATACATCAATACTTAAATTGCCTTGGATGGGATGGCATAGATCAATTCAAAAAATAAAATCAGGGAAAATAACTACTGATTGAATTCGGAAATAATTAAACGAGGGTGGTTCAAATATGATCGAAACAGCTATAATAATTTGCAGGTCATGGCTCGAGTATATGATGGCTTGGTTTTCGTCGGGAATTAATTTCATTAAAAATATTCCTGAGGATAATCAATATCCAACGAATTTCATACAGAAAACTATTTCAAATTTGAAGAGAACAATTCTGCATCAAAACATTAATGACAATCAGGATCCAACAAACAACCGTCAAGAACAATGAATTCAATGAAATTTGATTCCTTAAGGTTACGGACTTTCAGAAAAAATTAATTCTTTTTGTTTCAACATTTATTGTATTATTTGAGCTCTCTTTTTCATAAGAATATATATATATATATAATTCTAAATTCGACATAAGAACCGTTTTAAAAACAAGAACATTTAGGGAAGAAGATTTACGATCTATATTAATAAAAACTAAAACTTCGAATGAGAACCAAAAGCCAAAATACAATATTCCCTGTATTTGTAGAAAATCTTATAAAGGAGAAACATCGGAAAAGAGGCATCAGCCTTTCTTCTCGGATTTTCTCAAAAATGAAAAAACCTCGAAGTTGTCTGTGTTTCAACGGAGATTTTTTTTCGTATTTCCTCATTTAAAGAGAATTTTCTCGAGAAAATTCAAACTTTTGGAATCAAAAAGACTCAGAACTCAATGGAGAATCTATTTATGCAATAAAAAATGGGTCTTCCCATTTGAAAAACGAAAGTTGATGTCATTTCCGGAAAAAACTGGAAGTCCTAGAACCTTCAAAAAATATACGAGTAGTCTTCTTCTTACCTGAAGCTAACCTTTAGAATTTCAATCCTGAATCTTGTGTCCCTTGCATGCACTGATCGGTAACACGTTTCTTGTGTTCTGACGTCGAATATTTTCTGGAAGAACAGGCTCTAATTCGCGTCGGCAAAAATTTATAACCCTTCCAAATTCCCCCAGACCTGGCAACTCATATTCTCTGTTTTTTACTCGCACAAGAAAAATTACCGTTCCTTCTCTGAATCTGGCTGGTTTAAATATCACAGGAAACTCCCACACTTTGCGAGATGGAAACTCGGCAAAGCTGGGTGAGTTATTTTCTGTCCATATAAAGGCCTTTTGCAGTCTCGAACCCCAGTTATCGCTCAATTCGGGGTAAAAATAAAAGGAAATAACGCACTGGGGGAAAAAGATCCTTCTGGCACATTTGCGTAATTCGTATATGGGACATCAGAGTCAGATGGAATTTTAATTTATGTAAATTCTCGATTTGGCGCTCAGTGTGCGGAAGACCTGTATGAAAATGAGATGGGATGACAAGATCATGAAAACATCCTCCAGGAATAATGCGGAGATAATACGATATGCAGGGTTGGTCTTTGAAAACTAACTGGATATTATGGATTTAGCATGGGCGTAGATATCTGTTGAAATATTTTCTGGGAGGTCTTTGCATAGTCGTGGAGATTTTATTTGGTTTTCTCTTCTTTCAGTTTACGTGAAACATAGATTGATATTGATTACTTGATAGTGATTTCGTTATTTTATTTCGAAATTCCCTGAAACCAGTTCTTTTTCAATGAATCCACCCAAATTTGTTCTACTTCTACTACTACAATGGGCGAGATTATTAGCCTCATCCAACAAAATACATGCTGATTCCTCAATTTTCCTTTTATAATTATCAGGGTCCGTGATTAGAATTTTTGTGCCATTCCAATCCATCATGTGATTGCCGGTATTGGAACACACATAATCTACTAGGTATCTCTGCGATCTACCTATATCTGTATTTTTCATGTTATTCTTATGTTCACGTTTTCTAATTTCTAGGGTTCTTGATGTTCCTCCTGTATGAGATTTTCCACAAATACAGGGAAAATTGAAAATACAATTTTTTTATGTTTGGTTGTCATT